>JANUYF010000003.1:100040550-100368050 GCA_026167975.1 Phrynosoma blainvillii
GTGTCTTTCTCTATTTCTCTAGAGTGTAAAAAGCTATTATACTATGCTCATTTCAAGCATGTATGTACACAGACACACACAAACTGCAATCCCCATCTGAAATGTGTAGTGATTTAAACATTGGAACAACACAGGAAACATCTTAGACAACTTAGCTGTATTGCATACAAGAGGGCTGGTTTCATTAATAGAGCAGACTCATTTGGCTATGTTTATTTCTGAGAGACAGAAAAATATTTTAGAAATATTCATTTTGCAATGAATATAATAAGTGAATAACATTTACTGTACAACTTGTTGGGATTAAAGCAATCAGTCAGATAAAGTTGGGACCAATCTTACCTGTGGCCCTTATTTGAACCCTACAGGGGCATAGAGATGAGTCCCTCCAAAGTGCCACCTCAAAGGGGCAAAGAGAGAGATGCAACACACCCCATACCAAACATTTGCAGACCACCTCAAATGAATGCTAATCAAAATCTTCTGTTGGCCTGAAGGGTGGCAGGACTTCTGGGTGGACCTGGGAGAAGAGGTTCTGTCTATGGTCCATGTAACAAAAAAAGTTCAGTGCAGCTTCATTCAGCTACTAAGTCTCTTCTCCATTCTTCCAACATCTGTGTTCAGCAATTTTCATGCTTATGTTCAAGTTCTACTAAGTGTTGTCATTGTTTGGGGGGGGGGGGTTGCAGATTCTTTACTATCTTGTATGTTTTGCAGCTGTCACAGCTCTGCAGGGAATTGGGCTGGATCCATGGAGAGGGACAATGGAGCTTGTATGCTCCTCTTTACTTAAATTTGGGAGGTAGGGGATTAAGGGATTTGGGGCATGAAAACATTCAAGGACATACCCATCTACATTCCAAAGCAAGCAAATCATGCAGTGGCTTGTTACCACTTGGGTCTCATACCCTGCTACCCTGAATTTAGTTCTTAGCAAGTGGAGTGGGATGTAGATCAGGAGTAGGCACGTAAGCTGTCTAGTGCCTAGATCTATTCCCTATGCTGCACCAAATTAGTGTTTCTCCTGTACCCGATAAAGTTGTTGTTATTCTTTATTGCTAGTAATATGTTTTCTGAGATACGTTTTGCCTTTCCTTACTTGCTAGGGTCACAGATATATTTCAAAATATATTCCTATGTACATAAATCAAATAATGTACAAATGAAACAAAACTGATTATCTTACACCCAAACAGAACATCTTTGGACCTGTTATTGCATAGCAAATAGCTTCTTCAAAGAGCTAAATAATGTTTTGCATATGCTTTCAAAATATGTTCCATGTACATGCCCATGTTAGGTTTTTTCTGTCATATCTACATCATTCTGTTCCATCATTCACCCAAAATCAATATTCCCATGCATATGTCATGCAAACCTGCAGATATATAGGATGAAGGATGACAAGAATTAACTATAACCATCATATAGTCCACTTAGTGAGCTTCTTAAAGGCTTCCCAAAGGCCTTCCATTCAAGGGAGGAAAATACTGAGATAGTCTCATTTCAGCCTATCTCTGCATAAATGGATGAGACTCCCCCATCACATGGACATAGTGGCAGGAGGAGGAAATAGATCATGAGTACAGTATTCATGAAGGAAGTGAGAAATTGGGTTGCTTAAAGCTGAAAGATTTTGATTGCCTTCCCTTACCACTGCTGCATGACCTTTGGAAAAAATGCAACTACTAGCATAATATACCAAGCAAGATTCCATCTGCTGTGTACACGTCTAGATACCAGAACACTCTACTCATACTATCCATCTACCAAAAAGGAGATTGTAATGATTGATTTGTATAGAAAGGTCCATCCATTTCATAAACATAATGGTTTTCACAAATATATTGGTTCATATTTAAAAAAAAACCTGTAAACATGTGAGGTGGCACACAAGTCCAGCATCATATCCTTCACCCACAGTACAAACAGTGGACCACAGTGTGACAAGATCCTGAGAATCACTGTCTGGTCCAAAACCTATAAGTCAGTGAGGAAAGTGTTGTCTTGAGTGAAGCTTGATACTAACTTACACATATGTTTACATACGTTGTATACTACATACACAAGTTGGTGTATAAATGATCTTGATAAGGTTTCCAATGCCTTGCATTTCAAGTCTTCAGAAACTAGTCATTCCCTTTGCCTTATTTTAAAAATTCTGCAGAAAAATGCATGCCCATTACTTACATGTTGCCATTTCAAGATTTCACAATGATCCTGAGAGTGGCCCATAAGCGTAGTCTTGTGTGTATCCCTGAGTTGGGACTTTGCAGCATGTCAATCTTTTATATGTAAGTTTGGTTCTTGTAACCAAATTATATTGATATTCTGCTTGTAAATCAATCAGATTAGGAAACACGTTTTTTGAAAGAATGTATTAATATCTCACACATTTCATTTTATAGATGTAAAAAACCAACATGCATACATGCAACAGGAAAGTGTATAGAAATCAGGGCCCAAGATCATCCTCAATACGTTACTTCATATACATGTATAGTAATAGCATACATATCAAGATAGTTTAAAGCAAGCTAGACAAAGGTTCTTTGTGACTCTGTGATTCAAATACTTATTCACTTATTCCCTCCATGAGTTCAGGAGCAATAATGTGTCTACTTGTCCAGGAGCTCATATTGAGATAATTACTTCATAAGGAATCAAGATAATTACTTCATAAGGAATTGAAGGCTAGAATATTGAGAAATGGTTGAGGGAGTTGGGTGTGTTTAGCCCCAAGATTGAAAAATGATTTGATAGCCTTCTTTAAATGTCTGAAGGACCATCATGTGGAAGATAAAGTGGGTTTATTTTTTGCTGCTCTAGTGGATAAGACCCAAAGCATAAAATTCAAATTACCAGAGAAGAATTTCCAACTAAATATCAGTAACTTCTTCCTGATTTTTGTTCAATAGCAGAATGGACTGCTGGAGAAGGTGATGGGCTGCTCTCCATCAGACATATATAAATAGAGGTTAGAGTGCATCCTCTCAGGGATGCTTTCATTTTGAACAAAGTGCCACACTTCAGTGCCACTCATTCTGAGATTTGTTTCCCTGCCTGGAGACACAGAGAAAGAAATCAATCCCCTGAGATTTCTGCTATTGCCCTAAGAACTGCCCACCCTGTTCACCATATTGAGATCATGATGAGGCATGTGATCTGTGGTCTCCTGTGTTGCCAAAGAATTGTCTTCCTCACAGTTTAAAGCATCCAAATTGGATAGCATGTGGGCTGTTCTTCTGCCACTTCCTTTCCTTCAAGGAAATAATAAGCTGTGCATGCTGTCACAGTTCCATGACTGCCTGAGGGCAGTCTGCACATGTGTACGTGTGTGGTAGTTTAGGTTTGGGAGGGTGGATCATGGTCTTTTTTATTATTGTTGAAGCCATGAACCTTCATTAAAAGTTTCTGCCTTCTGACATTATCAGCAACTACCTGCTTTGTTTATATGGATGGGTACCCCAATGTCTGTGTTAGAATATTATGATTTATTTATTATTTGTTAACGTGCTTCCATACTTAGGTATTTATATCCCATCCTGTATCATATCTCAGGGCAGTGTACAAGTAAAAGTAGTATTAAAAGATTACAATTTAAAATAATAAAAATAATTTAATATTTATATATTTTATTACACATAATAAAAATAATTTAAATAGAATGAAAGCATTTTAAATAAGTCAACAAGTTCAAAACAAGTTAAGAAGCTTAAAACTATTTAAACTTATGTGCATAATTATTTTGGAAAATGTGGGTTCATACCCAGAAGCTTTAGCCACTAGCCATTGCAGTGATTCTATATAACTTTATGCATATTTGACTACATAGCAGAGCACTCCTTCTAGTTAACTGCAAAGATGCATGCGAGGTCACTAGCAATAGTGTCCCAATGCACATTAGTCTCAGTGCACATTGGCCCAGTTATGCATTGATCCTATTGTACATCAATCCCGACATGCATCAATCCCATTATGCATTGGTCTCATTGTGCATTGCACAAACTTTGCTGGATCCCCTACATAGTAATGTAACAGCAGCCCCTTGCTAAAGACAGAGAATACAAAATTGTTTCCCACAGAGATAAGTCCACTTATGAAAGTGTAAGTCCCCAAGTGAATTCCAGCCCGTGTTTTTATGAGGCAACATTGGCATTACTTGGGCCTCCAATAGGAGTACATTTCACAGAAGGGGTACCGCAGCTGAGAAGACTCTCTGCCGTGACTCTCTAGTGGGAAGACTCTCTAGTGGGACACAGAGGAGAGTTCCTGCTGAAGGTCTTGCCCTTGAGCAGGCTTATATAAGGAGAGGTATTGGAATCCCAAGCTTTAAATATCACTACTGGAACCATATTGACAACCATATGAAGAGTTCTTTAAATATACCCTACCAGAGTACACATGAAAAAACTGGGATATGCATGGCCAAGTAACATCAGTATGTGGTGAAGATAGCAAAAGTTATTAATAAGAATAAACACACAAGACTTTGCTTTTGCCTAAGCTCACTGAAAAAGACAAGATCCCTCTTCTCCTTTCCTCTCCCTTCTGCTGAGTAAAAACTAGCATGAAGTAGTTTTGTGCTTTGAATTCAGTTTGGAGCAACTGAAGTAAGCCAAGAACAAAGGGGAAAATGGGAGAAGAAACTAGGACATTTTAAAAGCAACTAAAAACATGGGGTGTTACAGAATTAATTGGGATTATTCCTGCCAAATCAGGACATTGGGAGAGCATGAAATGAGAGAGGTCTCCAGCTATTTAACCTTAGGTGTTTCTAGATGTGGCTGCCTTGCCCCAGTCAATCTTTTAGCAACAGTCTGTTTCAGCCCTCAAATGTTTTTCCTTAACAGAAATCCCAGTTAAATGAACCAGTCTTGTTCTGGCAGGATGCTTTGAAAAGTAGGCTGTTAGTCATGCATTTTTAAACTCAAGCCACTACCATGCAATGTTTACCAAAAAGAAAAAAGAAAAGAAAAGAAAGTAGGAAGTCATTGTTGGAAAACCTGCAATAGCTAAGTATCTTGGCTTGTTTCTCAGGGCTCTGTAAGATTTAATATGCTTCTAATTTAGAAAGGATTAGGCACTGCATTTCATTTGGTTATTAGAGAGGCTCCAACTGCGGTAGATATTTAAAAACTACTTTATCCCTTCTTGCAATGTCTCGCCTTTATTGCCTTGTTGTTGTTTGCTAGAGGGGCAGGATTTTTGTCTTTCTATGCCTCCTGTGCAATAGGGTGTTTTGGTTTTTTTAAGGGATGGTACAGGTGATTGCTTTTGAATAAGAACAAATACAGGATTCAGGTACTAGAATTAGTCAAAATTGAAGAGGGTTTTTTTTAAAAAAAGAAAAATTTAATGAAACTACGATCAAGCATTGAGCCATTTTTCATACCACACGGTGCAGAGACAGTCTTGACTACAAGTATGCATTTGTTAAATGTTCTCACAAAACTGTGATCGTTAATTCTAAAGCACCTGTTTGCAAAAGGAAATATATGTTTTTGAGCCGTCGTGCAGTGCAAGACAGTTGTTAAAAGTCTAGAGAGAATGTGGTTTTATAGCATTTTAATAACATGGCCAAAATGCCTTTAGCACCAGCAAAGGGTTTCTTTCTTTTCTCCCCTTGCCTCCCCCTTTTTCCTACAGATTGAAGCTCAGGAGTCAAATCAGCTTTTTATGCAAGATGCATATTATATAAAACTCATAGGTGTAGTATTAACATATTTAAATTACCATAAAAATAAATGGTGCACCAAAACCTTCCATAGTCCTTTCCTTTAAGGAAAAAAAAAGGTGGGGGGAAGAATTAGACATTATTCTCATGTAGAAATGTGAAGAATTCATTATTTCATTGCACAGCTGAGAATATACACATTTTATGTGGGGTTCACAAAGAAAATTAGGCACAAAAGCAGAATAGATATAAAGACACACACTAGATAGCCAGCTCATAAATAAGTAGATAGATATAGATATAGATATAGATTTAGATATAGATATAGATATAGATATAGATATAGATATAGATATATAGCCATAAGAAACAAACCCTTTTTTATAGGTATAGGAAATAGAGGGGGAAAGAGGCTAGCATATTCTTCCCCAAAACACTACACTCCATGTTTTTTGGACTGCAATTGGCAAAAGCCCCATCCTGTAAGGCCATTTGATGATTGAATTTGTTGTCTAAAAAATATCAAGGATATCAGTTGAGGAAAGGTGGGCTAACATCATTTCACTGCAGTTTACCTGGGTATGGTCTTCATATCCTTTTACAACATCAAATCCATAGAAGGTACCGTACATATGAAATCTCTCTCTCTCTCTCTCTCTGGCTTTTCTTCGCAAACGAAGATTCAGGAAGGACTCATCCCACGCTTTTTTGCAAGCGCGCTGATGACTAAAAAGGCCAATCCGAGATAAACAAGTCTGGTTGCAGAAAGCACAGCAGAATATCTCCTTGGGTGATGTTTCCAGGTTGTGATTCTTTCAGCCCTGGTGGTGCAGTGGTTAAATATTTGTACTGCAGCCACTCACTCATAAACCACAAAGTTGTGAGTTCAATACCAGCCAGGGCTGAGGCTCGACTCAGGCCTGCATCCTTCCGAGGTCGCTAAAATGAGTACCCAGCTTGTTGGGGGGCAATCAGCTCACAGTTGTAAACCGCTTAGACACCCCATAGCATGGTATGAAGCGGTATATAAATGAAGCTGCTTTGCTTTGCTTTGCTTTCTGCGTTGTCATTTCTCTTTGAGATTTGTTCGGCGTGACTTCTCAAATAAGGCTGCAGCATTGTGGATAGTGCGTCTCCATGCCTCCCGATGTGAGGCCAGGGTGGACCATTGTTGGTGATCAATTTGGCCGAGCCTGAGATGTTGTTTCAGGGAGTCCTTGTATCGCTTTTTTGGAGCGCCCCTCTTACACTGACCTGTGGCGAGTTCACCGTAGAGTACTATTTTTGGGAAGCGATGGTCCTCCATCCTAGAAACGTGCCCTGCCCAGCACAGCTGCATTTTCAATAGCATGGCCTCAATGCCGGTGATCCCTGCTTGCTCAAGGACAGCAACATTCGTCACATAGTCAGTCCAGTGTATATTTAGGATTATGCGTATACAGCGCTGATGAAAGCGTTCAAGGAGTCGTAAGGGTTGGCGATAGGTGACGCATGTTTCAGACCCATAAAGGAGAATAGACAGTACAATGGCTCTATACACACTGATTTTTGTGCTCTGCCTCAGGTGTTTGTTACTCCAGACTCTTTTGTAAAGTCTTCCAAATGTGCTATATGCCTTTGCTAATCTGTGATCGATCTCTTTGTCAATCTTGGCGTCTGAGGAGATGATGCTTCCCAGGTAGGTGAACTGCTGAACGGACTTAAGCACAGATTTGCCTACAGCAGGGGTAGGCAACCTTTCCCCTTTAAGGGCCGAGGGACTTCAGCTCCCAGAAGCCTCAGCCATGTTTGTCAATAGTCCCATGTTGGCCAATAGCTCCTGGGATTCTGGGAGCTGAAGTCCCTCGGCCCTTAAAGGGGAAAGGTTGCCTACCCCTGGCCTACAGCGATGTGGGGATCATGGTGTTTGTCCTGTGGTGCAGGCTGGTAGAGAACTTCTGTTTTCTTCAGGTTGACTTCCAGCCCAAACAGCTCTGCAGCTGTTGCGAAGCAAGATGTTAGGCGCTGCAGAGCTGCTTCTGTGTGGGCAACAAGGGCAGCATCGTCAGCGAAGAGCAGCTCACAGACTAGATAGTTTAGAGCAGGGGTAGGCAACCTTTCCCCTTTAAGGGCCGAGGGACTTCAGCTCCCAGGATCCCAGGAGCTATTGGCCAACATGGGACTATTGGCCAACATGGCTGAGGCTTCTGGGAGCTGAGGTCCCTCGGCCCTTAAAGGGGAAAGGTTGCCTACCCCTGGTTTAGAGTCTTAGTGTGAGCCCTCAGATGGCTTAAGTTAAACAAGCTACCATCAACACGGTAACATATATAGATGCCGTCTTCTTCTTCGAGCTCTGCTGCAGCCCTTTGGAGCATCATGCTGAAGAAGATTGTCAATAAAGTTGGAGCAATAACACAACCTTGCTTCACTCCATTAGTTATTAGAAAGGGCTCTGAAAGAGCATCGCCATATTTGACTTGACCATGCTGGCCCTCATGTAGCAAGATAATCATTTTGAGGAATTTTTTTGGGGGGGGGGCATCCTAGTCTTTGCAGGATCTGCCATAGACCTTTTCTACTCACAGTGTCGAAGGCTTTGGTGAGGTCAACAAATGTTACATAGAGTCCCTTGTTCTGCTCTCTACATTTCTCTTGCAGTTGTCTAAGGGCAAATACCATATCTGTAGTACTCCTATTGGCTCTGAAGCCACACTGGCTTTCAGGAAGGAGTTCTTCTGCAATAGCAGGAACTAATCTGTTCAGGAGTATCCTTGCAAGGATTTTTCCAGCAATAGAGAGCAGTGTTATACCTCGATAGTTTGAGCAATTGGATTTTGCTCCTTTTTTCTTGTACAGGGTGATGATGACTGCATCTCGGAGATCTGATGGCAGTTCCCCTTTTTCCCAGCAACTCACAAGGAGTTTGTGGAATTTAGCATGGAGTACATGGCCTCCGTGTTTCCAAACTTCAGGTGGGATTCCATCAATCCCAGCTGCCTTGCCGTTTTTCATCTGCTGTATGGCCTTAAGGGTCTCTTCCAAAGTGGGAGCTATGTCCAGTTCGTTTTCCATCGGTTTTTGTACCATATGTTCAATAGCTGAGCCTTGGACTACTCAGTTGGCACTGAAGAGACTTTGAAAATGTTCAGCCCATCAATTTAGGATGGAGGCTTTATCAGTAATTAGTGTTTGGCCATCTGTACCGTATAAGGAGCTTTGGACCTGATAAGTAGGTCCAAACACTGTTTTAAGAGCTTTGTAAAATCCTCTAAGATCACCCAGATCTGCATAGTGTTGTGTCTTTACATATGAAATAATACCACCTAATTCATACAAATGCTATAGTTTATACAAAACCAAGACTGTGAAGGTCAGAATCATCCTGAGAAGGGACAGAATTTTCATTCAAACATTTTATTTTAGGATTCATTACAACAGATAAGAAGTGAGCAACCTTTAGAGTTCCACATCTCTGTTGTACAGACAATATTAAAACACAGTCTATATGCATGCTTTCTTTTATATTTCCTTAAACCTGTCTCAGATGTTCTTCATTGATTTATTGCAGGAAGGATAGTACATGGTACAAGTACAACATCTTCACTCCCCTTTAGATTATAAGGAGCCCTCATGGCGCAGCAGTTAAATGCTGGTCCTGCAGTCACAACATTATAAATTCAATCCTAAAGGGCTCCAAGATCAGATCAGCCTTCCATCCTTTCGTAAGTCGATAAAATGAGTACCCAGCTTGTTGGGGACAATTGGCTTACACATTGTAAACCACTTAGGGAGTGCCAGTATAAGCACTATAGAAATGCAGTTGCTATTGCTATTGCTATTAGTTCATATGAGCAAGTACATTCAAGGCAAGGCTTATTCTTGAAACTTTCTTCTATGATCTCTGAAGGCATCCACCCATTTCAGCCACACTTTAATATAACAAAATAAAATCCCAGGTATACTCAAGATGTTCCTATAAACTGTAATTTTTGGAGAGTGATCTAGTTTCTCTGTCTGATTGCAAAGATACATCAAGTAATGTCCTTTCTGTCTCAACTCTCCTCCTCCTCCTCCTCCTCCTCCTCCTCCTCCTCCTTTCTCTGGGCTCCAAACAAAAACTCTTTTATCACCAGTGCCTTCAGGAAACCTCCTGTCCACATCATTGGTATTGTTGTTATTGTGTGCCTTCAGGTAGTTTCTGACTTATGGTGAACCTAAGGTGAACCTATTGCAAGGTTTTCTTAGCAGGTTTATTCAGAAAGGGATTTACTATTGCCATCCTCTGAGGCTGAGACAGTGTGACTTGCCTAAGATCATCCAGTGAGTTTCCATGGCTGAACTTGGATGTCAGCCCTTCTCTCCAGAGTAGTAGTTCAATGCTTAAACCACTACAACATACTTTCAATATATAAAGAATTAAAACTTAGAAAAGAGTATCTCTGACTGTCTCTTACTATAGCTCCAAGACTATGAAAACTAGAAACCTGAAACTAGATGTGTATATTAAGATGATCCAGGAGATGTGCACCTCAGGGTTAGCTTGTTGTTGTTGTTTTTAATGGGATGGTTTTAATTAACTAAAATTTATGCAGTACCATCTTCAACTACAAGGTGCTGATCTTCCCTGACCAGAAGTACCAAAGCTGCAATCAAGCCAAGGCGAATTATTTCTCCATAGGGCCTCTAGACAGCTTCAAATACTGATTCTGATGCATGGTCCTTGTGGTGTGTCTGTATATGTGTGTGCATGTGAGGGAGGAAGGAGAGGTGCCTCCCTAGTAAGGGAAGAAAATGAGTAGAGAAAAGATCTAAAAATGAACACCAGGGTGGAAAGAGAGAAAGACTTATGAGAAAGTGTGGAATGGGGAAAGGAGAAAGAGTTGAGGGAAACAGAAAACACTGTAGTAGGAGAAAAGGTTTCTAATGCCTACAAGGCTACTACTTTTGCTAGTTAGAAAAAATAAATCAGCTCTAGGAGAAACTATGTAATATTAGCTTAGAATGGAGCTGAATTTACATAAATACCATTTTCCCTTGTGTTTGCTAATTTTTTGTATCGGAGGGTTCTTGCAGGATTTGTTTTCTACAGTGCCAGATCAAGGCTGGCTGCATGACATGTTGAAAACATCATGATTGGCCTTGTTGAAATCCAAATATTTTCAGAGCAAACTGTCTACTCAGATGTAAGTCTGATTGAGGTTAATGGAGTTTATTCCTAAATAAATGATTACGACTAAAAACCCCACATAATCTGTTGCCATGATCTTTCTAGAAAACTAATCATTAGCCATTAGTATGTTAATACGTATTCCTTATTTTTGTGAGCTAACAGCAATCATTACAGCCACTATCTGTCTATCTATCTATCTATCTATCTATCTATCTATCTATCTATGGTATCTTAGGGCCTAAGCAGACTGCCAAAAATAGTGCACATTAAATTGAGGCACTGCTCTGGCTCAGTGCTAGGGAATCATGGGAACTGTAATTTATTGTGGCACCAGAGCTCTCTGACAGAGAAGGCTCAATGTCCCAGAAAAAAATACAGTTCCCATGATTCCCTAGCACTGAGCCAGGGCAGTGCCTCAATTTAATGTGCACTATTTCTGGCAGTCTGCTTAGGCCTTTAGAGAACAAGACAACTGCTTTCTGGAAGCATGTGTACCCCATACACTATGGCAGAGTAGCTGTTGCTGCTCACAGATCTCTTGAGAATAGCACATTTAGACTTAGGTGATTATGAAAATAGACTTAACTGCAAAATGTGAAATGGAGTGCTGTGACCATTATTTTAGTCCAAAAGGTGTCAGAAATGCTGAGCATCTGAAATTCACAACCTAACAATCTTTGGAGTACATTTCACACAATGAAGCTTTTTTCTTCCCAATCTCTCTTGGAGAAATATATTAGCATTATAGGTAACTTTAAAGATAAGATTTTATTTCCTTTCCCATAGTTTATTTTTCTCAATTGACTCTGGAAATAAAAGCACATGTACATACTCACACACATGCACACACTCACACATAGTCCTCTACTGGAGTTATGAGCTTCTCTCAGCTTTGATACTTTACAGATTAAATACATTTGAGGTCTTTTCCTTCTACTTTCAGCTATTCAGAAGAGATTGGTTCTAATGTCTCATAAGGGATTGGTTCTAAAGATAAATGGACACAATTCAGACATTAGGAATGGGAATACACAAAAACCAGTGGCTGAACATTTCATTCTCCCTGGGCATTCCATCTCAGACCGTAGAAAAGTGGTCCTTGAACAAAAGAACTACGAAGGTAGATTGGAAAGAGAAACAGCAGAATTGGAATTCATCCATAAACTGCAGTCCCTCAGCAATGGATTGAACAGGGACAATGACTTCCTGGCTCACTACACACATTTCAACACTATCTGACTTCCTCCTCATGGGGGCATCCTACACTCATCTATTCTCCCCACCTACAGGCTAAGTTCCAAACGGGCCTTGCCCCCTCATTTCCATACCCAATGGCTATGTCCTTGTCCACAAACAACCATAGTTAAAACTGTACTTGCTACTTCATTTCCATACACAAAAGATTTTGAATTTGAATTGACATTCTCACATACCAAGGGCATATATATGTCTGTCCCTGGCTTCTACTCCACCAAAAGCATCTGAGGAAGTAGACTGAAGTCTATAAAAGCTCATGCTGCCAACTTGTGTCAGTTAGTCTCAAAGGTGCTACAAGATCTCTCTACATAGGATTCTACAGCCTTTACAGACTGCCAGAAATAATGCAACTTGAGTCCACTTTAACTGTCCTGGCTCAGTGCTAGGGAATCATGGGAATTATATATTTTTTCTGAGACATTGAGCCTTCTCTGTCAGAGAGCTCTGATGCCACAATAAACTACAGTTTCCATGATTCCCTAGTACTGAGCCAAGGCAGTTAAAGTAAACTCAAGTTGCATTATTTCTGGCAGTCTGTAAAGGCCCTAACACAGCTATATCTTTGTATACAAACCACTGTTATTCAAAGTTATCACTGTGTCATTAGAATGTTCTTTCTGAGTCAACAACATACCTCATTTTTAAAAAAAAAATCTTTATTTACAAATATAATATCAGTAACATTTACAGAACAGAATATATGCTTGTGTAATTTCATCTCCATATCCCCATTCCATCTACCCTATAGCCCCAGATCCAACCCCCTAAGAAAAAAAAATCATGGTTTACTTTAGATCCAATCAAGTTGGCTTTCTCCTTCCTTTGTAATGTCCAGGTGAATTAAAACTAAATAGAAAAATAAATATTAACCACTTCATATCATTTACTATCTTATGTCACCATATATATATATATATATATATATATATATATACTATTGCCTACTTAAGAAATTATTATCATTTTAAACAAAGTTTGTCATATCTGTTGTTTAAACTATGTTGAAAAAAAAGATCTCATAATTCCAGGGATTTATCATGATAATCAACAAAGATTTCCCATCCAGAACTGTGCATTTCAGAAGAAGAGTTAACTTCAATTGTTCTTGTAATTTTATCCATCTCTATGGCATCCATCATCCTAACCATCTTTGATGGTTGATACTTCAGTTGATTTCCATTTTTGCACCAACAAAAGTCTGGCTACAGAGACAGTGTATAAGATGATCCTTAAATATTTATTCCTCTCTTTTATGTTTGTTGTTTCGATCATGTTTAATAAATACATCTCGGGAGTAAATTCATAGTGTATATTGAAGATTTTTGTATTGTATTATGTAGTTTTTTCCAGAATTGTAATTCTTTTTCATGTCCCTCTGTTACCAAGCTAGTTTTGGAAAGCAGGTTTCCATAATTTGGTTACTAGCAGACAGAAAAGTACTTCTGAGAGAAAATTGGGTCTAGATGAATGGAAGTGTGCATTAGTTCTCCTGTTCTAATGAATGAAGAATATTAAGATGGTATGGGCCCAGTTTCCCCTCTTCATTAGATGCCCACTTCATTATGAATATTTTCACATTCCTTTGAAATGGAAAGAAAACAAAATGCTAAAACCTGGAGGCTTACCCTCATCAGAGGCAAAAAGGTTTATACAATCTACATCCTAATTTTAGAAGGGCTGGATATGATAGCCTCCCAACTAGAGCTTTATACACTTGCATATTTATTGCAAAAAGAACACAAGGAGTAGAGTTCTCTTGTGCTTACATCCTGTGATCATACATCCAATAGACAACTGGTTGGGCACTGTGTGAACAGTATGCTGGGCAACATACCATATACACTCAACTATATGTCAACCTCATGTATAAATCAAGGTCACATTTTGGGACCAAAATTAGGAGTTTTGATATGACCCATGGATAACTTGAAATTCAGGGGCATGTATAAAGGATGAAGCAAAAGAACACTGCCAAAGGACTTACAAAATTCCAGCAGGCATACCTGTTTGCACTCAACCTAAAGGCTGGATGAGTGAGAGAGTGGGGTGGGTGGGTTAGTGGTCCCAGAACATATTCCACTCTCGCCTTTCATCATTTTTTTTCATAAGAGTTAATGTGCAATGCTTACAGTACATACATTGATCAGTGGATAATTCGGCTCAGGTTTTTTGGGTGAATTTTTTAACTGATTTATAGACTTATACATGAGTGTAGTGCGCCTGCACCAAGCACAGGATTGCCATCTGTGGTTTGAGCTTCCATTGAAGGCAAGCTCCAATTTTCTCAATGTGGTGATGCAAGCGGGACTGTGTGCCCATTGAAAAGAATGAGACTTAAGGTCCCATGTTTTTTACTATCTGCAGGGGGGGGGGATCCAGAACAGATCTCCCACAGATAGCACTGTATATACAGTAGATCTTTGATTTGCTCCAGCATGATTCTTAATATATCCTTTTTCTTAGCTTTCAGTATCTTGTATCTATGGTCTTGGTCCAACCTTTCACTAGGCCCATTTATATTATTATATATGATTAGAAGTAGTTACATATCATCGTTTTTTCCCTGCCCCTCAGGGTCCATAACGTACAAATCTTCCGCATGCTGGTCTCTTGTTTGCTTTACATGTTTGCTTTATATTTTCTAACATGTAGATAAAATCTCATATAAACTGTATATATCAGGGGTAGGCAACCTTTTTGAGCCGGGGCCGATCCCCCAAACTCGTTCCTTCTGGTGGGCCCGGGGGGGGAATGCTGCTGCTGCCACCTCCGCACATGTCGCAGCCACCATTTTGTTCTCCAAAATGGCGGCCGTGGTGCGTTTGCGCATGCGCAAATGCGTCGTGCCTGACATTTTGGAAAACAAAATGGCAGTCGCAGTGCGCGCGGCCATACAGCAACCAAAACATGCAGCGGCGGCGGTGGTAGGGGTCTGCCTGGGTCGGCAAGTGCGGGGCCCTGGGCCGGAACTGGCCCGGGGGCCGTAGGTTGTTGGCCCCTGGTATATATGAACATGTGAAATCTCTCCCACCCCTCTGCCTCCACACCCTTTTATAGAGGAAAGTTTATTACCATCTGGGACTCCTCCTTCCAGTACATGTGCACCTCGAGCTTCAAATATCTCGTTTACTTGGTAAAGGGGGAGAGAGTATACTCATTTTGCCACTGTGGAGCCATGACAAGAATGGCTCCACCAGAGGACAAGTGTGAACTGATGTATGGATTCATAACTGTAAGTCAAAAATATCATCTGTTTCTGCAAAGGTGTTATGATGCTAACTTATGATGAATGAGCAAGTTGGAGGGATGATGTATGGGACATGACCTAGAAAGGCTGGGCCTTGCATATTTCTTTGCTCTTTTATTTGCCAGGAAAAATGTTGTTCAAAATGAGAGTCCCTCCCTATTGCAGCTCCATCAATTATACTCATGTAGCATTCCCCTGTCCCCTGCCAACATATCTCAGTCCAGTTCAGTGAACTGCTCCTTACAGCTCCTCTTTGTTAATCTTATTTCTGTGCATGTGTGCACACATACTCTTTCACTGTTAGAAAATAAATTATCCTGACACTGTAGGAGTTATCTTATAGGATACCAGTCACGGTTTATTGCATTATACAGTTCAACCTGTCCTGAACATTATATTAGCAGAGCTTGGAAAAAGGTACTTTCTGGGCTACTACTTCCAGAATCCCCCAGCCAATATGGCCACTAGCCATGATGCCTGGGGTATAGTTGAAAAGTAATTTTCCAAAGTCCTGTATATTAGCAATCTGGGGGAATCTGGGGAAGTAGATTCACAGAGATTTAGAGAAGAGCACTTTTCAGTTCCAGGTGGCAATAATTGTCCTCCTTCATATGAAGTTCATCTCCTTGTGCAAAGCCTTTCCAGATAGGAGAAGACTTCATACTGCTATATTGTTGTCTGGTTATGTGGCTAAGCCTTGAATTAGCACAGTGGCTATATGTCTGATGGTGGAGGGGCTGTAAATACATAAGTAGGTGTGGTAAGTAAAGGAAAATTGGTTTACTAGTTGCTAATTTCACAAGAATATATACTAAGCCAGATTTACTGCTGTAGTTTGGACAAAGATAGCTATAAAAGTTGCAGTGTCCCTGAAAGAAGCCTATCACCTTTGCCTCACTCTCAGTTTTCCAACAGTACCGACTCTAGTAGATGATGGCAAGGCAGTTTGAAAAGACAGAGTGAGTCTGAGGACAGAGAGGCAGACAACCACAAGATTGATTTACCTGATGACAGTCTCTTTCTTCTTTTTTTGTCTACAACTGAAATGCAAGTGCAACAAATATATTCACCTTATTAGGCATAATTTTTATCAGCAAATAAGATGATAAGAAGAAAGCAAAGTTAACTTATTAGATAACAGTCCTTACTGCCAAGAGCCATAATCTGACACAGACTGAGCCTGGTACAGTAGTCAATTAATGGCTCAGTGCTCATACAATAATGACCTACTAACCTGACGGTGTGTTGCTCTCACATTTTGCTATCCCCTGGGACACTACTGTCACTATGTTATCTATTGCCTGCTTCCCTATCAAAGAAAATAAGCAGAGCTGAAATGTATGTACGCATCAAGCTCTGTAGTTCATTGCACACCAACCCTGGCAACTGGAGGAACAATAGATTTATAAGTTTATCCTACATTAAACCAAACATGCCTGACTGCACTGTAAATTACTAAATAATAAACCAGGTGGTGTAAGATCCTGACTTGGACAGAATATAAAAATCTATCAACCTGTAAAATACAATAACCATAAATGTGCTATGTAGCTGATGGCTCAGGTAAACTATCCACCTCCAGCAACCATGGTTTTTCTTGGGTAAATTGCAACTGTGGTTATTCCTCCTGCTAAATTTAAGTTCTTGGTTCTTTTTCTTATGCAGAGGAAATATAATTGGGCTTCAAAAAAAAACCCCACAGTGGCAAAGTTGTTTGTTTTGTTTATATTTCTTCGCCTCATGTTTGTCTGTTTCATAGTAATATGCAAACATATTGCCAGAGGCATTTTGGTCTGATCTCAGGAAAAAAGATGAGCTAATGTCCTAGAGCATGTAACTTCTCTCTTCAGACTTAACATTTAAATTAAATTGCCAAAGTACAGTAAGCACTCCATGAGCAAGCTACTAGTATTGGACACTTGCTGCTTTCAAATATATTAGATTTCTTTTTTTCTTCTTCTTCTTTTGAGAAAGAGACAAAAATCTATGCTAGCTCAATAAAACATTTCACACATATTCTACACACCATTAGCCCTCTCTTAAATTAAAATTGGAATTTTTAAAAATGCCTCTATCCTGTCTAAAATTAATTCCCTGTGAATTAAAAGGGGGGAAATGGGGGGGGAGATTTATTTCAAGAGGAGTCATGTTCAAAAATATCCAATAAATGGCAACTCCCAGTTCAATAAAGCTAATTAATTCCATTTTTAGGAGCTGTTCACTAGCGGACCAGGTTAGGTTTATATGATTTACCAACAGTGTTTACATTCATAAAAGGGCAGCAAATAGTTGCATGGCTTGACATCATTACAGGAAAGTGCTGGGAGATGCAGGCAGTTTAATTAGGGGTGGGTTTGAGTTCACTCTATGACCAGCATCATAGTGCTTTACTAATGGGCTTTCATAGAATGATAATACTATAACAAGATTATCAGGGCGGGGGTGATAGTTGCGTTGTTCAATATTTTCTTTGTCTTCCAATGAAAAACAAGTCCTGCCTTAAGAAGCTAACCACACTAGAAGCTAGCAGAGACTTCAGCATTTGCAAAATGCTCATTTTTAAGTAAGGGAGATATTCACACACAACAAAGAGGTGGAGATGCACAATGCCAGATATAAATAAGTTAATGTCACTAATCTAAAACCCCTTATTATTTGATTTTCTGATATAATATTCGTATGGTCTTTATATGAGACCTCCTGATTGTATGAACAGTTTTCTTATGTTACAAATGAAAGTGGGAGTAGCAAGATAGAGAACTCAAATGTTTGCACTTTTACAAAGATTTTAAACAGAAGTGCCATTATCTTTTTCTTTTGTGTGTGGGGGGGGGGGGGGAGGAATATAGTTCTTCATAACCTCATATCCTCAGAATCTAGAACAAGTGTGCATGTGGAGACAGGTCTTGACTGCCACTTAGGATTGCTATTGATTCATGTTGTCAGTCTCCAAGTTTAGTTCCTGAACCCAGCACAGTTGCACCGTAGGCTAGTATTACTATTGTAGATTTTTCTACTACAAACATTATTTCGGCTCCTATATTACCATAATAAAAAAATTATCCAGTGATACATTGGTAACAAGACACCACAAAAATATTTCTTTTTTACAATATTACCAGATTTGCTAGTCATTAATATTCACCATTTTTCAGTAAAGACTTTTTATAATTATGAATAAACTTGAAAAGATCTAGAAATACCTAACTTTAACTGGCAGATGTGTTCTGTAGCCTATCTAGTACAAATTGAAGATCAAAGTGTAGAAAGAGCATATAGCATTGCTTTTGTTTTTTACAATAGGAAGGCTGAGAACATAATTTTAACATTCTCTGTAGCATGTCACACTTATATTAAGTATTGCTTAATCTGATATGCAGTTGGTAAGTACTACTGGGAGTAAGCTGGTTGCATATGAGATTCCACTTCAGTCATTTTATGCCACCTGCATTTTTGTTTTGTATAAAAATATTCACACACACCCAAAAGGTCTGTAAATAGTGCAAAATCACCTACTGGTCCTGACAGATTGGATTTTTTTTAATCTACTCTTATAGCAGCATGTATTCTTTCCATTGAAAAGGCTCAGTGTGAATTTGCCAATGTTTCAGATGCAACAGAAGTTGCCTTTCTCATAAAGAGGCAATTGCTGCAAAAGCTACAAATACTTATTATAAATGTGACCAAATTTTTAGATTAGCTGGAAGGGATAAGGTATCATGATCGCTCTGACTTTATTTATTTGATCTTTTTTAAATGCCCCCTTCAGTATAACATCTGGATTAATCACTTAAATTAAACATAGTCAAGCATTAAATTGAGCAATTTGCAATGGACAACATGAACAGTTCCCATACTTTTAATACCTCGGTTATTAGCACTGTTCCTCACTCTACATCTAGGCATTATGATTCCTCAGGGCTACATATGACCCTCCAAGGCTATTTTGCAGCCCTCAGGCCTTCCAGATTCCTCAGAGTGGCCTGTTAGTTGTCCTCCAAAAAGACTGACTCGTAGCCTCTAGGAGTAGGAATTCACCTTTTCAATAGGTAGCAGGGCTCACTTGCAGTATTTAACACTGAAAATACTTGCAAAATCAGAAGAGGGCCTCTGCCCACTTCTGATTTTATTTTTGTTTTCTTTTTTGGTGTATTTTCGACAGTCCAATTGCCCTCTGAAGAGCCCCAGGAGCAGAAAATTGCCCCAGTCTCACCTAAGTATCCTACTCCTGCTCCACATTAATCAGCTTTGAATGGTTAGCTGATTCCTGGGTTCATTTCATAGTATCTATCATTTGTAACTATTATGTTTTAATTGTTACTGTACAGTTGGTTCTGTTGGGAGGCTGAACCAGCCACAGGGACACATATAGAATGATAGAATCATAGAGCTGAAGAGACCACAAGGGCCATCCAGTTCAACCTCCTGATATGCAGGAATACACAATCAAGTCACTCCCAACAAATGGACATCCATCCATATCCTATCTCATATTTGTATGGAAATGTTTTTGAAAAAGTGTAATGGCTTGTTTAACTTGAGAGTATCACCTGCCTTGGAACATGGATAACTGGTCATGATGGCACCAGTCCAACAAAACAGAGGGCCTGGAGAAAGACCAATGGAATGATTATCAGCCTCATAGTGTTAGCACAGTGGCTGTCAAGTCATACAGAAAATGTTATTGGAGAACATTAGACCATATATGTGAATACATGCATCCAAAGAGGTTCATTCTTCCCAGTGTTCTCTGCCTTACCTGGTAACCTCCACAGGATAGGAAAGCTTGGGGCTAAATAGCCCTCCGAAATCTTGCTCCAAGTAACGCGAGACTTTAAGTCTCGCGTCACTAGGAGCGAGACCTCCTTTGGATTGGCTGAGCAGCCCGGCAAGGGCAGGCCTTCTGGGCCGCTCCACCAATCCTGTGTCAATGCCTCTTTATGGGCCGACGCAACAGAGGACCCCTCCCGACGAGTCGGGGGGTGTCTTTCTTCCCAGTGTTCTCTGCCTTACCTGGTAACCTCCACAGGATAGGAAAGCTTGGATCTCAAGGGGAGTTACTTTTCTGTTACTAATGTACTTGAAATATGATTACCTGAATGTTACTGTTCTTAGTATCTGAGTCCCCACATGGCAAACAAAAGAGGAGTGGCTTCTGCCTACATTGAATATCCTTCTAGACCATATTAACCAATATGAAAAGAACATCTGAAGACAAAACGTAGGCCTGTGATTCTAACATTCTCATTTTTTTCCCCTGTATGATTTTTAATGCCTTTACCTGATAAATCAGCCAGTGGCACTTCAAAAGGTTGCATGATGTATTTTGTGCTTTTTTAGTTGGCCCGATAAAGATATCACTGTTTTGTGCATTTTGGATTTTGTTGTATCATTCTCTCTGAAAAAACTGGATTCTAGTATTTTCCCAGTGTCTGTTGTTGTGCTGTTTCTGGCTCTTTATGTTTAATAAGAGTCATGTGTTCTAATAGAGCTGTTGCAACAAGAGAGTTATGTGTTCCTTGTAGTCCCATTTAACATTCTGACTGCAGCTCTTTGGACCACCTGAAGTTTTTGAGCACTTTTCAAAGGCAGCCCTATATAGAATAGGATGAAATTAAGGCATATGTCACTGTGGTCAGATCAGACATTTCTAAGAATATCATAGCTGGCATAGTGACTTCAGTTGTATAGATGCATTTCTGGCCACCAAAGAAACCTGGGCATCAAGGCTCAGGGGTAAATCAAGGCATATACTGAAGCTGCGAATCTACATCTTCAGAGGGAGGATGGGTTCCTATAGTGAGTCATTCAACTGACCATGAGCATGGGCTGATGCAGATTGGCACAAAGGGCTGACCTGGGGGTGGACTTGGGATGGGGCAGCTGCATGCTGGACACCCCAACTCCACCCCAACTCCACCCCAACGCTGTCCTGATGCTGTACGGCATCAGGACACCCTTTTGGTACAGCACACACACATGCTGCACCAAAAGGGTGCAAAAACGTGGTGTAGGCTCTAAGGGCGGCATTTTGCCGCACCCAAAAGAAGTGGCATTTTGCTGCTGTTTTAGGACAGCAAAAAGGAGGATCAGGGCCATGGTGTGTGGTTGCTGCAGCCCTAATTCACCACTCCCAGGGACAGCTCCATCTGAATTGGCCCATGTCTGCTTTGTATGGATTAAGCTTGCCTTTGTTTACTCTCAGCCACTGGCTCAACACAGAAACAGCTTCCTTGCAGTTAAGTGGAAAGGAGAAACAGTGGTGATACCTGACCCCAAAATTCCAGATAGTCTCTCCCAGCATTTTCATATATATGTTAAATAGCATGGGGAGGGGAAGTGTTGAGGGACTCCACAGAACTGATTTCCATAACATTATCTTCTGGATTCTTTAGAAAGGAGTGGAGCAACTATGAAACAGTACCTCTAAATCCCATCTCAGTTATGTGGCCGAGAAGGATACCATGGACAGTGATATTAAAAACAGCTGAGAGGTCTAGCAAAACTAACAGGGACAACTATTGTTACCGTGGTTATGCAGCATGTGATGTTCCACGTCAATGTTTGGCACCAGAGTCACCACCTTCTGGGATGCAGGCAGTAGGTTGTGAGCTGGAGAAGCACCTCTCCCCTTCCAGACAGAGGAAAGAGACACTGCAGACAGGCGTCCCTCAGATGAGGCTTTTAATCTTGGTTCCACTATGTACAAGGCTATCATACAACACCGTCCATCATCACAATTCACCAACAATCCACTACACTGTGACTTGAGGCACCTCCCTTATAGCCAGGGTTCCATGTGGCCTTTTGGCCCTGCCTCTTCCTCTTGAATCACATTGACACCTGTCACTCAACCAGGTGACTTAGCAGTTTTGCAGCCTTTTTCAGTGCTTTACTGCACTTGGTGACCATTTTCCAATGTCACTTCCCCTGTCTCAGCACCAGGTGGAAAAGTGCTTCATCATCATGGCTGCCAGTGACCCTTTGTTGCTTGGTCACTACTATATCATCTCACATTGTACATTTTTCCTTGGGACTCCATCCCAACAATCCCCTCCAAAATGTACAATGTGTGCACAACGCTTGGCTTATTTTAACATGGAGGGTGTTCTTATGGACCTTCCCTGTTTTACCGTGTCATATCCCACCGGCCTGACACCTTCCGATGTTCTCCCACCAGTGCCCAGTGCCATGGTGTACCTGTCTGCCACACTGTCTTCCAACCCATGCTTACCAGACCCAGAACTAACATTCTGGTTTTACCAGCAGCACCCTTTTGATACTGACACCCCAGGTACCTTGTCTATCACTCCAGGTACTTATCTTCTTCAGTGCTTCCACACTCTGGCCCAGATCTTCCACCCCCTATGTCCTCAGGCTAGGATCTTCCATCCACATAGGACCTCGGGCTTTGAGCTTCTGCTCACGGTGCCCTGCCCAACTAAACTGACAACCTCTTGTGTCTGTCTACCTGAAGGGCCTTAGCGAGGATGTCTGCTACATTGTCTTCCGACCTAATGTAGACCAGACTCAGAACACTGTTCTGCACCAATTCCTTCACATTCTGGTACCACACCCCTATGTATTTTTGTCCTATTCCTTAGATTCTCCACCTCAGACATGGCAATGCAAGCCTGTGAGTCCTTGTGTACAAGTGTTGGGCCTATACACTCTTCACCCAAGTCCTCCAGCAGCTGCCTCACCCACTGCACTTCTCCTACCATCTCAGAAAGTGCAGCAAATTCAGCTTCTGAGGTGCTCGGTGCTATGCAGCTCTGCTTTCTACTCCTCCAAACCACAGGACTATCTGCAAACTTGATCAGCAAGTCTGTCACAGACTTCCTGTCATGCAGCTCTGAGGCAAAGCAGCTGTCCACAAAGCACTCCAGCTGTGCTTCAGTTCCCTGCAGCACTAGCTTCCTTTCCTTGCTCACTTTAAGGTATCTTAGCAATCTCTTCACTGCTGTCCAGTCCTCCACCTTCGGACTGCTGACTCTCTTGCTCAAGACACCTACAGCGAAGGAAATGTCCGATCTGCCTATCACTGACCTGTACAGTTCTGGGTGTTCAAACACTTTGTCAGACTCACTGCTGGTATATCCTGGAGTTATTGGGCTCTTTTCTACCTTGGCATTCTCCAAGCCACACTTCTTCACCAGCCTCTCTATCGTTTTGGTCTGACTTAGCAAGATCTTACCATCCTCTGTTCTCACCACCTCAATCCCAAGGTAGGCCTTGAGGTTTCCCAGGTCCTTCAGAACAAACTTCTTTGCTAGCTCCTCCTGCAAAGCCTTTACTTCCTGCTCAGTCCGAGCAGTCACACACAGGTCATCAACATAAATCACTAGTGTGACCCCTCCTTTTGTGTACATGCAAGCATCTGCTACACTGTGCTTGTATCCCAGTCTCACCAACTCCTCATGGATGCAAAGATTCCAACAGCATGCACTCTGCTTAAGCCCATAAAGAGCTTTCCTCAGCCTGTATACTTTGCCCTCCTTGGCATCATCAAAACCAGGTGCTAGCTCTATGTACACCTCCTCATCTAGCCGTGCATTTAGGTAAGCCGTCTCGAAGTCAAAATGCCTTATCACTTGACCCTTTCTTGCAGCCAATGCCAACACTAGCCTGAGGCTTTCTGGCTTTGCTGTTGGAGAGAAGGTCTTGTCAAAATGCTTAAAATGCCGCTGAGAGAAACCTCTGACTACCAATCTAGCCTTATACTTGTGGATCTCATCTGGCATCTCCTTCCTCTTAAACACCCACTTGCAACCCGCAACCTTCCGGTCTCCTGGTCTATCTACTACTTCAAACACCTCCCCATTCACCAAAGATGAAAACTCACTGTCCATGGCCTCAAACCATTTCTCCTGTTCCTCCCTAAGGTAGGTGAGAAGTTCCTGGTAGCTTTCCAGCTCATCGGCTGCTACAGAGCATACCCTGGCATTCTGTACAACAAAATGCTCAGGTGGCCTTCTGACTCTGAATTCTCCTGTGTATGGTCACCTTGGTTCATCCCTTCTCATCCTCACTGTCACTACTCATCTGTACCCCTGCCTCTGTGGATGGTGGTGGCTCAAACTTTCAGGTAGTGATGAGTGAGGTCTGTGTGCCTATGAGTTCCCCAGAGGTGCTAGGCTTGCCTACTGGTGTAACCTCTGGTGTTCCCACTGCTCCAGTTCCAGTACTGCCTCCTTGTTGTCCCAATCTGACAAACACCTCCTGATTTGTGTGGATGTTTTCCCACCCGGAGTGTTTCTCAAAATTTGCACTCCTGGACAATAGGATGCTACCATTCCCCAGGTAAAATTTATAACTGTTCCCCTGGTACCCCACAAACATCAATCTCCGCCACTTGGGGTCACCTTTCTTTCTGAATGCCTGGGGAACCAAGACATTGGCATGCTGCTCAAACACCCTTAGGTAGTTGAGGTTGGGTGGCCTCCCATACAACATAAAATAGGGCATTTGTTTGACTGCAGAGTTCCACACCCGGTTGGTGATGTGGCAGTCAGTCAGGATTGCCTCCCCCCAAAGACCCTCTGGGGCCCCTACATCAAACAGCATGTAGTCCTTTATCTGCTTTAACACCCCAATCTTTCTTTCTGCCCAACCATCTTCCTGTGGGGTGGCTGGATTAGTGGTTATGGCGGATGTCCTTCTGTTTCAGCCAATTACTCAGGCTTATAAACAAAAACTCACCCCCATGGTCTGTCACCAAAGTACCAACCTTGTACTCGAATTCCCTTTCCACCATTTCCACCCAGTTCTTGAATGTGGCAGCAGCTTCATTCTTCTCCTTGAGGCTATAGGCATAGGAATATCTGGTGTGCCTATCAACTATGACCATCAGATATCTATTATGGCCTACAGATTTGGCAAAATCTGGAATGGCCTCTGGGTGGTGGACTTGCTCCTCCTAGCAACTGGAAAAGCCTGCAGCTTTATCTTGCTGCACACAGAGCATTCCAAATTGTTTTTGCACTCTTCCAGCTTTAACTCAGGGCAAACACTTCCCAGTTTCTCCAAACTTGTAAAGCTTGTGTGTCCCAACACTCTATGAAAGTAGTGTGCACAATTCAAGTGCAGTGGCACATTGCCTACTGTGGAACACTCTGCATGGTTGTCTAAGTAGTATAACCTATTGTGCTTGTGTGCTTTTGCACAAAACTGCCCCCCTTAGTGATGCCACAATCATCCTCCTCAAAGTGTAGAGTGTAACCATCTGAAGTCAGTGAGGACATGTTGACCAGACAATTCTGTAACTAGGGAACACACAACACATTTTCAAAGTCTTTGTCAAACCCCGGAAAATGCACAGTCCCCATGTCCCTTATTTGGCTTGAACCCCCATCAGCCAAACCCACAGTCAACACATGGGGGCTTCCTGTCATTCAGCAAGAACTTCTGGTTCACCAAATGGTGAGTTGCACCACTGTTGATCATCCATAGATGTCTGTCTGCAACAGCGAGATGGGCTTGACAATCACTATCCTTTACTGCTGAAAAAACTCCCTTTCTGTTCCCAAGAGACCAGTGTTGTTCCTTCCTTCTGGCAGCAGGTGGCTTCTTGCAGTTCCTCTTGAAGTGACCTGGCTGTCCACAATTATAGCACTGTTTGACTTTGCAGACAGCTGCTCTCTCAGCTTGCCTCCGATGGTATGTTTGCTGACCTTGGCTCAGCATGTTGCTGTCTCTGAATGCCATTCTCAAAACGCCATCTCTGATATTCCTCCAAGATACATGTCAACACCAAGTCCATTGTGAGTTGACTCTCTGGCACCCCCTGCAGGCTGTACAGTATGTGATCAAAGTCACTGGATAAACTGCCCAGCAAAATATATGCTTTCTGATCTTTTGGAAGGTCTATTCCTCTGGATTCTGCCTCCAAAAAACAGACGTTTCATGGTGGCCAGATGCTTCTCCGGAGACTGTCCTTTCTGCATTTTACAGGCATACAACCTTTTGTTCCAAAGCATCTTGGAAAGGGCAGAGTCTGACTGGTGCACATTCTTCAATGCAATGCAGACCTCCTGAGCAGACCTCTTGCCATGGTCTAATTGGCTTGGGTCTAGAGAAAGATTTATGGCGGCTCTTGCTTTTCTATCAAGTTCAGCATCTTTCACAGTCAGCCCCTCTTCAATGACATCCCAGAGTCCTTCCCTTACCAGGATTGCCTTGGCATAAACTGCCCACTGGGAGTACTTTTGATCATTTTGCCTTGGGAACGTCACAAAATTCATATTAGCTAGCAGCAAACAAAACAAACACTCAGTGTTGGCAGCCTTCCCAGCTCTCACTATCTGCGTGAGATTAGAAAACGGCAAGCAGCTCGGCTTCTTAACTCTCTGCCTTCCAGCACTCAGACAGCTAGAACTGCTCTTCTGGACAACTGCACACAAACAGCTACTCACACGGCCATCCAGGCGGATCCGCTCATTTTCCTACCCAGATGAATTTTGATTGTTCTTTCTGCCACATTTCCAAGTGTCTCTCATCGTTCATCACTGGTAGATTTCAAAATAAATACATAAACTTTGGCAATACATTCATTTTAATCATCTTAATTCTTCCCCAAAATGAAATTTGTTTTCTTCACCATCTTAATAAATCTTGTTTAATTTCTTCTCAGGTCCTTTGATAGTTGTTTTTATACAAGTCTATGTTCCTCTTAGTCAGATATATCCCCAAATATTTTACTTTCTTTTCTACCTTAAATCCCAATAGATCTCTTAATTCCTCTTCCTCCTTCATATTCAAATTCTTTGTCAGTATTACTGTTTTTTCTTTGATTATTTGAAAGCCCATCATTTTCCCATATTCTTGTATCACTTCTATTAGCTTCTTTATACTCCTTCTAGGATCTCCCAAAAAACCAAATGATATCGTCAGCAAAAGCTTGAATTTTAAATATATGTTGCCTTACTTTAACACCTCCTATTTCAGAGTCCTCTCTTATCTTATCATTTAAGATTTCTAATACTATTATATATAATAATGGTGAAAGAGGACACCCTTGCCTTGTACCCCTTTCAATTCTTATTTGTTCTGATCTTTCCTGATTTATAATTACCTGTTCCCTTTGTTCTTTGTAAATGGCACTTTTCCAGTTAGTGAACCTTTCCCTCATTCTCAACTGTTTTACCATTTCTTTCATAAAATTCCAATTGACCTGTCAAATGCCTTTTCAGCATCAAATAAGATAATCACTAGGGGTTTTTTTTTTTTTTTCATTATGACACTCAAAATATTCTATCATGTCTAATGCCACTCTTATATTATTCTTAATGTGCCTATTCGGTAGAAACCCATTTTGATGTTCATGTATTGTTAAGTTTGGTATCTCTTTCATCCTTGTAGCTATTATAGATGTAAATATTTTATAATCTGTGTTTAATAATTATATTGGCCTATAATGTTTCAATTCACAGTTTGCTTTGTTTCCTTTTGGTATTAAAGAAATATAAGCTCCTTTCCACGATTCTGGAATACCTTGGGCCTCAATATCATTTATTGTTTCCCTTAATGGTTCAACTAGGATTTCTGCCAACTTCTTGTAATACTTAGATGTTAAACCATCTGGGCCTGGTGTTTTCCCCAATTTCAGCCTTCCAATGGCATCCTCAATTTCCTTCCTTGTGATAGATTAAGATTTTCTTCCTCTTCCTTAATTTAGCAACATTTTGTTCTGTTAGATATCTTATTACTCTCTCTCTTTCCTCGAAATTCTGTGTAGTTCTATAAATATTTTCATAATATTCTTTAAACAATTTGATTTTTTTCCTGATTGGTGATGATTTCCCCCTCATGATGAATTTCTGAAATTATTCTCTTTTCTTTTTCCTTTCTTAATTTATTTTGTAATAACCTCCCTGCTTTATTTCCAAGTTCAAAATGTTTTTGTTTTTCATATTTTAATTTCTTTTCTATTTCTTTAATTGCATTCTTTTTAGTTGTTGTTGTAAACTCTCTATTACCATTTTCAATTTTTTGTCTCCTGATCTTTTCCATTCTTCTTCCTTCCTTTTAAGTTCTTCTTTAATTTTCCCTTCCTTTTCTTTTTCTCTTTTCATTTGTTCTGCCTGTAGCTTAATAAATAATCCCCTAATAACTGCCTTGCTGGCATCCCATATTGTTTTATTTTGTATTTCTTCTGTTCTATTTTCTTTGAAAAAGTACTTTAATGCCTATTTTATTTCTTTTATTTTTTTTGTCTTTTAAGTAGATCATCATTTAATCTCCATAAGTATTCTCTCTTTCTAGTTGTTATTTCCATCGCTATTGGGTTATGATCAGATGTGTGTTTTGTTAGTATGTCCATTGTTCGTATCATTGGTATTAATTTTTTTGAGACTAGAAATAAATCAATTCTGGAGAAAGAATTGTCTGTTTCTGAAAAGAAAGTAAATCCTTTTGAATCTTTAAATTTATGTCTCCACACATCCACTAACCCAAATTCTTCTTGCATTTCAAAAAATTTTTGGTAGTTTTCCTTGGCTCATTTATATCTTTTTTCCTTCATTCGATAGTCTGTCCAGTTTTGGTTCTATTACAGCGTTAAAATCCCCTAATAGGATTATATTATCATAGTTTTGGTTTTTTAGCTCATTATTTATCATAGCAAAATATTTATCCCTGTTTTCTAATGGGGCATATACTCCTACTGCTAAAATTATTGAATTTTCTAATTTTATTTCTATTCCTAAATATGTTCCATTTTCACTGCAAAATATTTTGTTAGACTGATATCTTCTATTGACATACACTGCAATTCCCTTTTTCTTTGTATTTGCTGCTGAAATATATGCATTACCCAGCTTAGGATTCCTAATATATTTTATTTATTTCTTCCTTATCTTGGTCTCTTGAATACAGATGATATCATTTTTCAGCTTTTCTAGTTGATGGAATACAATACTCCTTTTGTGTTTTGAATTGATGCCTTTAACATTCCAAGAGATTATTTTAACCATTCTTTCCAAGATTTTTCGTAAATTAATTTGTGATGTTGATACCACCCCTTCCACCCCTTTTTTTCTTTATTATTATTGTTATTTTTATTATTTATTTCTTTTTTGTTTATATTTGTTCACAATATCTTTTCCTAAAAGTAATATGTCTGCTCCTTCTTTCCCCCCTTTTTCCCCCTCGTATTTTATATTTCTTTGTCTTTTTCTTCATCTGAGTTATTTGTTTCTTGTCTGCTACTTATTTCTTTCCCTTTCTCTTCCACACTACTCTCTTCCAAATCTGATTTAGAGTTCTTTTCTTCCAAATCTTTCATTGAAGATTCTTTCTCAGTACCCACTTTTCCTTCCCTTTCTTCTTCTTTCACTTTTTTCTTGTCATTATCTCCCCCTTAAAATTTTCTTGACCTCCATTCTCTTGTTGCTGTTCATTTGTTTCTCCTTTCTTCTTCTTTCTCTCTGAGATCTTCCTTGAGTTTTCGCTTAATTTCTCTTGCCTTAGTTTCATTGTCAATTCTAATACTTCTCTGATTGTAAGAGAATGATAGTCCTTCGATCCTGTCCCATTTATAATTAATTCCAATATTCTTCAGTAGTTGTGTCAATGTCCTGTACTTCTGTCTCTCTATCATTACTTGAGGTGGTATGTCCTTAAAAAAATTTATCTCTTGGTCATCAATTATTACTTTAGTATCATAGCTCTTTTGAATCACTAGATCTCTGATCCTTGTTCTAACCCAACAGATTATCATGTCCCACGGGATCTTCTTATCTTTCGCCTATGGTGAATTAACCCTGAAGATTTTATGATTTCTCTTTCTAGTCTTTCTTTATCAAATTCAATGAGATCAGCTATGTGTGGTATTATTCTCATGATCAAATCCTCATTCATTTTTTCTGCCAGACCCCTTATTTAGATACATCTTTCTTGATATCTAAGTTCGTTAGTCCACATCATTATTTGTTGTTGTTCTTGTTTCTTATTATCCTTCGAAGTGTTTTCCAACACTTTTGTCCTTTCTTTTATTTTATCTACTTCCTTCCAGTTTTTATTAATGTCCGATGACATTTTTTCCATCCTTTTCCCCAAGGTGTCTAATTCTTTTTTGATGTCTTTCCTTATTTCTGTTCTAGCTTCTTTTATTTCTTTTCTTAACTCTTGAATAGATTCTTTCATGTCATCTTTCATCTCTTGTCTATTTTCTTTCATTTCTTGCCTAATGCAACAAACCTCTTCCAGAAGTAACACAATGGGATCTGTCACTTTAATTGCCTCTTCTGTTGATCCCCTTCTTTGCATGGTAATCTGTGTTTGCACCAAACCTTTTTTTGATGTAGTTATTTTCTCCAATGTCTCACTCTAGTCATCAATTAAATACAAATTAAACATACAAATAACAACATTACATTTTACATTCCTTTTGAAAGAGATATTGTTACAATATATTCCCACCAATTATAGCAGAGTTCTATTATTACTATTTTTCACATATTAATCTCAAATATTTTTCACAGTATTAATCTCTTCCCGTATGATCTCCCATGTGCCCTTAGGTCCTCTGGGAGGAATCTGCTACAGCAAATGAAAACTACGCTGTCTCAGACCTCCCAGAGGGCCTTCTCTGCAACTGCTCCCAGGCTTTGGAATGGCCTGCTGGATGAGATCCGTCTTATTACTACTCTTGCTGCTTTTAAAAAAGCAGTAACGACAGACCTCTTCCGGCAGGCCTTCCCGGAATAGCTGTTGTTTGATGGGAGATGAGTTTTTATCTGGTTTTATTACTCCAATTCCTTGTCTTATTGTTTATTGTTTATTGCTGTATTTTATTGTTGTATTTTAACTTTCTTTCTAGTTTGATTCTGTTTTAAGGGGATGGGAGGGTGGGATTATGGGATGAGGGAATATTTTAACTTGTCTGTTTTAATATGTTGTAACCCACCCCGACTGCTCCGCAGAGGGGCGGGCTATAAATAAAATTTATTATTATATTATTATTATTAAATGTTTCAAATGCTTATTATACCCACACCTGTATAACTTCTTAACCTCTTTTTCTTTCAGTTTTAAAAAAACTCACTTAAACATTTGCTAGAATGCCAGCTGCACTTGCAAAATAAAAAAAAACAAGTATAGTAAAAATATTCTCCTTAGTGTATTATTACTTCTTTCCCTTTATTATTATTTATTAAACTCTTTCACTCTATCAAATTCAATACTTTTTCTTTTGAATTCCACCTATTGTACTCTTTTCTCAATACCTTCTTTAATTATCTTTGTTTCTTCAACATACTAATAAATCCCCTTATTTTTCTATATTACAATGTGTTATCATCAAAATACTTCAAAACTCTGTTACTTCTAACCTAGCTAGTACAGCTAGTATTACTATCTTATTTCTAATTTCTGGTTTTCCCTGCTATTAACTCAGAATTTTATCCTCTGGTTCCTCTTCTATTTCTCTTATACATACATATACATATTACACATTACATATATAACCAAGTGTTGACACTAGGTGTTTCTCATACTATATATGTAACCACTATTTTCCTTACTATTTTGTTTATCTTCTGTGCTTCTCTTGTTTCCATCTAAATACACTCAATGTTGGTGTCGGTATAATTTCATTTTTTATTTTATTTTATTTTATTTTTCCCCTCCTCTTTATCTTCTTTTTCTTCTCTCTTTACTTCCTTTTATTTCCCCAGGCTGGGATCTTCTCTTTATTTCTTTTGTTGTCTTTGTCTTTATCTTTATTTATTTATATCTATTGTCCAATTTATAATCCTTCGTCAATTCTTTCCTTTATTCCTCTTTCATTCCCTTGTCTTTTCTAGTCCAATTAAATACATTTTAATTTATATAGTCCCATCTACATGTCTCCAATGTTTATTCTGTCTCTTTTCTTTATCTCTGTACACCAGTCTACTGTCCTAGTCAGTCCAGTCAAATTTGGCGTTTTAAAGACTTTGTTTCTCCTGCTTGCCTCCATCGTTTATTCTGTCTCAATTCTTCCACCTTCATACATCACCTGTATCTTCTATCACTCTTTTCACCACTCTTTCCCTTTATTACTTTCCTCTTATCTTGTATTTTATATCTCTTTCAATCCCACATCTCCTTGTACCTTTCTTATTTTATCCTACAGCTTCTCTCTCTCTCTCTCTCTCTTTTTTAGTTTTTGTCTTAACTTCCCAGACCTTCTTATTCAATCAGTCCATTTCTTTCCTGCTCAAACACAGTCAAGTCTCGAGTCTCTCAGGTCAAGTTTTTCAAATTTCCAATTCTCTTACCCTTGATTACGATCTCTATAACACTCTCCTTCAGTCCTCAGTCCTTGTTATTGTATCTTTGTCTTGCTGCTCTGCTATTTTGTTACTTTTTATTTCTGTGTCTCTGTTTCACCGCTTTCAATTCTCCATTCAATCAATTCTCTCCATTAATAGTCCCTCTTTCAACAACACCTTTAACATCGCCTTTTTACAGTGCTCCTTGCCTTGCATTCTCTTTTGCCACACTCATCGCCTTTTCCAAAACGCACACACCTTCTGCCCATCCCCTTTCTCTCTTGCCTTGGGCTCTGCTTTCCCTCTGTCTTAAAGGACCACACCAGTTTCCTGGGCTTTTTTTTTTTCCCTTTCAGGGGTCAGCGATTATAGGTAAATATTGGTTTGACTTTCTTCTTCTCACTACTCTTCCAATAGTTTTAAGGTAAGGATGTCTATTACCTCATCCATAGGATGAATTCAATGAGTGGAAGGGTTGGATTTTTCGGAGCTTCCCAACCACGCAGTTTGGCGACTGAGGACTGAAAACATACCCCATCTTCAAACCGCAGGTCTCTCTAAGCTCCCCCAGCAAATCCCTCCTATTTACCTCTCTTATCGGAGAGATAAAGGACAGGTTGGTTCTGTCCCTGTTCCTGCTAGAGCCATCATTGCAGAGGTTACAGACACTAGGATTCCATGCCTGCGTCCTCCCTCGACGCCTCCATACCGAAAGTCTCCTAATTAAGCATTCATTGCAGTCTGCTTTTCAATTGAAATATACAAGTGGAGACATTGCGACCTTTGAATATATACATGTTGCATAGTAGAACATATATTATTGCACATAATTGTATCCATAATCCAATCTATCAGGATCAATAGGTGACAGAATACCAAATATTCACTAAATGTTCAAGGAAGCTTTGAACTGCACTTTATCACCCTATCTATTTAACATGTACACTAAACACATCATACAGAAAGATGGAAAAGACCCAGAGGAAGGGGGTGTGAAAAACTGAGGAAGGAACAATTTAAGATATGCAGATGACATGATACTACTAGCAGAAAATGGCAAAGACTTGGAACAACTACTAAAGAAAGTCAAGGGAGAAAGGTAAAAGGCAGGGTTACAGGTGAACATTAAGAATATTAAGAAAACAAAAATAATGAACACAGATGAAAACACTGAAATAGTCAAAATTTTCCGATACTCCAGCTCATTCATTAATCAAAATGGAAAATGCAGTCAAAAAATCAAAAGATTAGTGTTGTGCCCAGCCTGGCTGAGGACTCAGGGGAGAACTCGGAGACTGAGCTGGAGCCTCAGCTCGAACCTGAGCCTGACCCTAGTTCTGCCCTGATAGCTTCAGTAGAGTCTGTGGCCTCAAAAGAGATCAGCAACCAAACCTCCCGGCAGCAGAGCGTCCAGGCACAGAAGAAATTGAGAAGAAGGAGGACATTGACATATCTATCTTCAGCCACAGAAGGTCTGAAAGGAGTGACTCTGGTACTCAAGTAGGCTTAATGAAAAATGCCAGCCAATCACAAAACAGCTGAGCTCATGATAGTTGATTATACAAACAGGGGAAGGATGCCAGACCAGTTGGCAGAGACTATCTGAGTTTGGTAGTGAAAGCACACTTGTTCTTGACCTTCACTTCATCTTCTCGGCTTAGACCCTTGATTCTCGGACTGCCTGATCATCTTGCTTCTTTGGAAGCCTTGACCTTGGACTGCTTGATTACGCTCTTGGTTTGACCCCTTGACTTGATACCATGGACCTTTGGTACTGGACCTTGCCTTTACCTTTGCTTTAACTTCACAAGCTCCATGAGCTGTAATTTTGCTTATTGTTTAGACTGTGGCTATCAGCATTTGGCAGCTTTCCCAAACAATTAGAGCTTGGAAGGACAGCTATGAAGAAGGTAGACAAGATCCTGAAATGTAAAGATATATCATTGAATACCAAAGTCAAGATTGTCCATGTCATCATAGTTCTGATTTGTGTGTATGGTTGGGAAAGATGACCAGTGAATAAAGCTGATAGGAAGAGAATCTACTCATTTGAAATGAGGTGCTTGAGGAGAGTTCTGCAGATACTATGGACTACCCAAACACACACACACACACACACACACACACACAAATGGGTCCTAGAACAAATCAAGCCTGAAACCAAAATGACTGAGACTGTTATACTTTGGAGTTATCTTGTAAAGACATGCTTCAATAGAAAAATCAATGGTGCTTGGCAAGGTAGTAGTAAGAAAAGAGGAAGATCTCATTACAGGTGGATAGACTCAATCAAGGGAGCAACAACCAGTGATGAAGACTCGATTAACTTGGATTCAAGTCAGACTCAAGTTGCTTCAATGACTTGACTTGGACTCAGACTCCACATAAATGACATAGTGACTCGACTTGACTCGCAACTTGCATTTTTTTAGCAATCAACTTGATGTTCCTGGGTTAGGAAGCCTGCACTGAACTCTACTCAGCAGCCTGTCCTAACTGCAAATTTGAGAATAGGATGGGTCTTTTAAAAGCTCTCTGTTCCTTGGAGAAGCAGCAGTAAACATTACTTGCATCCAGAGCTCAGGGTGCATTTGTTTCTCAAAGGTGACAAGGTTAGCAAAAACCTTAGGCAATGGGCTTCAGGTCTACTCAGCAGCCAGTCTCCACTAAATATTGGACAACCCTTGAAAGCTTTAGAAGGATCATTTTTCCACCTCAAGCAGCTTTTTTTCTGTTAAAGTTGATTCCCAGACTTGAGACTTGACTTGAGACTTGGGAGCTTATCACTCCACTAAAATAAAGCATCTTACCTCTCCTGAATTCAGTTCTAATGTGGGAGGCATCCAGATACTATCACAGAGATTTTGCCACCAAATCTGCCACCTGAATACAGCCCGGGTCGAGCCCGGGTCCCTGGCGCACTGAGCACACCTCTTTTCCAAACCAGTAGTTTTCCGACTTAAGAAAATGGCCACTGGAGCATCCCTGGGACCAGGGCTGGAACCGGGCTGTATTCAGGCAGCAGATTCAGTGGCAAAATCCCTGCAATAGTATCCAGATGCCACCCAAATTAGAACTGAATTCGGGAGAGGTAAGATGCTTTATTTTGTGGAGCGATAAGCACCTTGGAGTAAAAGATTTAAATACATCACTGACAACAATCCTGAGTTTGAAAAAACTGAGCAGGGTGACCTGGAGATCTCTCAGCCATAGGGACACCATAAGACAAAGTTGACTTGATGGCAGTTAGCAACAACAATTGTCTCTATCAATGAAAGTAGCACAAGCATTTTCGTTCCATGCCACAGAACCATTGTTCAGCTTGTTAATTGCTGTTCTGGAAAGTTCTGGGCATTAACTGTTCTAATAAATGATTTTGGTTAGTGTCCTTATATTTGCCTCCAAAGAGCCAAACAGAAATTCTTAGTTGCACATATCCCCCCCCCAAATTAGTGCACAAGACATGTGAGCATCAAGAACAATGGATTTTGATTTCATTCCTGTACAGTATTTACAAACAAACAAGTGGTTTTTCAATTAATAAGCATTAATTAGTAAGCAAAAAAAGTAATTAGTAAGCAAAAATATCTTATTTTAAAGCAATGATTTAGGCCATCCCCTTTTCTCAATTATTTAATTACAATTTAAATTGCCATGATTTAAATTACACCATCTAAGCCTTGCATTACTAGATAATAACTATCCCAAGAAGGGAATTCAGAAGAGAGTTTCCCCTGTTGACCTTAACTGATGAGTGGGTTCATCTCTTTTAAGTTAAAAATCAGTGTCAATGGAGGGTATGTCATTAACTGTATTTACATATTTCAGAGTAATTTATTAGATAAAACACAGCACTTATGTAAAGCAAAGACAGACATATTGGTAAATGAGTGGGGAAAACCCAAAATCCACATTTGGGCAATTCATACCCTGATTAGAATGAAACAAAGTATTCATGGGTCATATAATCATTGCCTCACTGTAAAGTTCTTCTAAAATGCCTAGTTGACTTCAGAAATTGCATACCTGATGATTGAATACTTCTTGTACCCTAAAAAGGTATAATTGTATTTCGTAAGAGACTAACTCTAAGGACAAATGTACCAAGTGTTGTCATCATCAAGATGCCATTTGTCATAGTGCCATCATCTTAAACCAATGTAAGGAGATTCATATTTAGTAGAGAAGGAAATTACTTTGGGTATGTATCATTCAAATCCTTGAGGATTATTGGCTAATTAGGAGCACAGTAATGTAAATTTGCTTTGTGTCAGGTTTTCAGGAACAGTAAAATAACATAATTAAGCAATGAACAATGTAGATCACTTAAGCTACTCTTCACTGCCAAATGTATATGATGTCTAAATATAAGGAAGCCTTTGAACCCAACAACTAATTAAAAAATTGACAAATTAAAAAAGCATCACTTCTTTTTTTGTAAATTTTACTTATCAAAATGCACTATTTTGTGGACACAGATTGTCATATTTATTATATAACAACCACACTGCAACTTAAAAGTATCCACTTCATTTCTTCACCACCAGCAGCAGAGAGGCTTAGGTTGCCCTGGCAGGACTGTTTGCCCTTCCCTGCCTCCAGAAACACCTGCGGAGGCTTGGGGGCGGAGCCAACGCCGGGAGAAGCCTCAAAAGCTCTCTGCACTGCCTCAGGAACACCACCAGCAGCAGAGAGGCTTAGGTTGCCCTGGCAGGACTGTTTGCCCTTCCCTGCCTCCAGAAACACCTGCGGAGGCTTGGGGGCAGAGCCAACGCCGGGAGAAGCCTCAAAAGCTCTCTGCACTGCCTCAGGAACACCATCAGCAGCAGAGAGGCTTAGGTTGCCCTGGCAGGACTGTTTGCCCTTCCCTGCCTCCAGAAACACCTGCAGAGGCTTGGGGGTGGAGCCTTGTCATCTCTAGCTGAGAGCCTCCTGTTAGCCTTCAAAAACCAGGCTGAGGCGGCGACTGCTCCGGAGGAGGCAGAGGCGGCGACGGCGGTTCTCCCCGCACCCCGCCCTCCAGCGCTTACCATCTTCAGCTGCGGCTCTGAAGTTTAAGATAGTGCAGAGTCTGTCCCAGAGACCCAGGGCAGGACAATATAAAGCCCGCCAGGGAAGAAAACAGACACTAAGGAGTGATAATTTATGAGGGGGAGTTGGATGAACTAATTGTCATCTCAGATCATTGGAAGTGAGGATGATTTTTGACCATCTTCATTAGCTCTGCCTTTAACTCTCATTACTGAGATGACTGTAACACTCTTATAGGATGTAGCCCCCTTGTTAAAGGGCTCACAACACTTTCACTGCTTAAAGTGAATCTTCCCGAGGCACGAGGAGAGGCTGGGGCGACTATAGGAGTTGCGTTGGGGAATGGGAGGTATGGCTGGAACAGAGTGGACAGATGTTACAAAAGAAGACGGGATCGCTGTTTAGTAGCTATCCCGCCTTCAGTCCCCTCTGTTTCCCAGAATGGTTTGGGGAGCGGACCAACCATTCCACAGAACCTCACTCTGCTCCTTTGCAACGCCAGGTCGGTAAAGAATAAGACTCATATCATCCAGGATCTTCTCCTGGATGAGGATGCCGACCTGGCTTGCATCACAGAGACCTGGCTGGGGGAGGATAGTGCTGTTACATGGGCACAGGCCCTCCCAGCCGGGTACTCTGTCAGTGAGCAGGTGAGGGGAAGTGGGCGAGGGGGCGGTGTGGCTCTAGTTCATAAGAATACCTTGACCTTGACCAGGATACCTATCCGGAACACGGTCCGCTTCGAGTGCATGTACCTTAGCCTGAAGACTAGGGATAGTTTAGGGATTCTGCTAGTCTACCGACCACCCCGTTATCTAGCAGACTCCCTGACCGAGCTGACACAGCTGGTCTCCGAGCTTTTGCTGGAGTCTCCCAGGCTTTTGGTTCTGGGGGACTTCAACATTCCGCTCGAGACCAGCTTAACAGGTGCGGCTCGGGAGTTCATGGATACCATGACAAACATGGGCCTATCCCAGTTAGTCAACGGGCCCACGCATTGTGCAGGTCATACACTCGACGCGGTCTTTAGTACGGAACAGGAATATCCGTGGGCGGAGGTAGTAAGTTCCTCCGCATTGTCATGGACGGATCATTTCCTGGTCAAAGTGGAACTGAGAGCCAATACCCGCTCCTCCGGGGGTGGAGGACCTATTCGAATGGTCCGCCCTCGAAGGCTAATGGAGCCAATTGGATTCCAGAAAGCCTTAGAGGGTTTAATGGTTGGGAATGCCGGTGATCCTGTCGAGGCTCTGGTTAATACTTGGAACAACGATCTTGCCAGGGCCATCGACACAATCGCCCCCAAGCGCCCTTGCCGCACCGCTTCTAATCGTAAGCCATGGTACACACCTGAGCTTAGGAAGATGAAGCGGGCTGGACAACGGCTAGAGTGCAGGTGGCGGAAAACTCGACTCTTATCTGACAGAACTCGCCATAGGAATTTTCTTTATTCCTATCGGGAGGCAATATATGCAGCGAGGAGAGCCTTCTCCTCTGCACGTATTGCGTCTGCAGAGTCCCGTCCGGCAGAGCTGTTTAGGGTGGTGAGGGAGATGACGCAGGTGCCTCCTGCACCAAATCCCTTACTTAACCCGACAACAGCCTGCTGCGACGCATTTAATAACTTCTTTGCAGATAAAATCTCTCAGATAAGAGCCGACATTGACGCGACCATTGGGACAGAGTCTATAGGCGAGGCGTCCACTGACTCTGTCGATGTAATTTTACTGGATCAGTGGCAATCTGTGAGTACCGAGGACGTGGACAAGCTGCTTGGTAAGGTGAGGAAGACGACTTGCCCTCTCGACCCTTGCCCATCTTGGCTGGCCGTCCAGGGGGGGGATGCATTGATGAGATTCCTTACGGATATCGTCAATGCATCCTTCAGGGAAGGACATGTTCCATCATGTCTAAAGGAAGCGGCGGTTAAGCCGCTTCTGAAAAAACCTTCCCTGGACCCCCTGGATATGAAAAACTATAGGCCTGTGTCATTGCTGCCATTTTTGAGCAAGGTGATCGAGAGGGCGGTTGCTCTTCAGCTCCAGGCAGTCTTGGATGAAACCGATTATCTAGACCCATTTCAAACCGGCTTCAGGACAGGCTTTGGGGTTGAGACTGCCATGGTTGCCTTGACCGACGATCTGCGTCTGAGCATCGACAGGGGTAGCGTGACCCTGTTGGTGCTCTTAGACCTCTCAGCGGCTTTTGATACGATAGATCACGGCATCCTCTTGGACCGCCTGAAGGGGTTAGGTATCGGGGGCACTGCTTTGCAGTGGTTCCGGTCCTTCCTCTCGGGTCGGTCCCAGAGGGTGCTGCTCGGGGACTGTAGCTCCAGTAAGAGAGACCTCACTTGTGGGGTCCCTCAGGGAGCTATTCTGTCCCCGATGTTGTTCAACATCTATATGTAGCCGCTGGGTGAGATAATACGGAGTTATGGTGCTGGGTGTTATCAGTACGCTGATGACACCCAAATCTATTTCTCCATATCTCGTTCGTTGGCCTCGAATTCCACTGGCATCTCTTCTCTCAATGAATGTCTTGGGGCGGTAATGGGCTGGATGAGGAAAAACAGATTGAAGCTGAATCCAGACAAGACGGAGGTGCTCACGGTAGCGGCCCCAAAACCAGGAATTGGGTTGCAACCTCCAGTCCTGGATGGGGTCACGCTCTCCTCCAGTGACTGTGTTCGCAGCTTGGGGGTGCTCCTTGACTCGTCGCTCCTGATGACAAATCAGGTAAATGCGACGGTCAGGAGCGCCTGTTATCAGCTTCGGCTGATACGCCAGCTGCGCCCTTTTCTGGAAGTAGGGGACCTTGAGACTGTTGTGCACGCGTTGGTAACCTCACGCCTTGACTTCTGTAATGCACTCTACATGGGGCTACCCTTGTGCCTGGTTCGGAAATTACAGCTGGTACAGAATATGGCAGCCAGACTTGTTTCGGGAACATCTCGGAGGGATCACATTACTCCGGTTCTGAGGTCCCTCCACTGGCTGCCTATCAGCTTCCGGGCCAGGTACAAGGTGTTGGTTATCACCTTTAAAGCCCTAAATGGCTTGGGTCCAAGCTATCTCAGGGACCGCCTTCTCCCATACAATCCTCCCCGCGCTCTCCGGTCCTCCGGGAGGAAATTGCTGCAACTTCAAAAATCGAGGCTAGCGGCTACCTCCCGGGGGGCTTTCTCAGTTGTTGCCCCTAGACTCTGGAATGGCCTGCCGGACGAGATCCGTCAATTAACATCACTTGACAGCTTTAAAAAAGCTGTCAAGACGGATCTCTTCCGGCAGGCCTTTCCAGATTAATTATCTAAGCCTCGGGTATAAATAAAAAACATTCTCCCCAGTGATCCTTACGTGGCCCCATCATCGATGGTTGGATCTCACTGGCTGGACACATACTCTGGGTCCTCATTTTATCTATTTTAAATAGCTGTGTTTCTTGTTGTTTTAAAATTTACTTGATTTAATATTGTTTTAAGGGGGGTGGGGGGTTACTGTATATATATATATGTTTTATTGATGTACTCATTCTTAATTGTAAGCCGCCCAGATTGATATTTCAGAGGGCGGGGTATAAATAAATTATTATTATTATTATTATTATTATTATTATTATTATTATTATTTCTTGAGAGCACCTAGGTACAGTTTTGGGCCTTCATCTGTAAATAGTTGTTGTTGACTGCCCTCAGGTTGGCCCTGACTCATGGTACCCTGTGGATGAGACATCTCCAAGCATCCCTATCCTCCACTGCTCTGCTTTGATCTTGTAGACTGAGGCCTATGGCCTCTCTAATTGAATCCATCCATCTGGCATGCCATCTTCCTCCATTTCTACTGCCTTCCACCTTCCCTAGCATTATTGCCTTTTCTAGTGAGTCATGCCTTCTCGGGATGTGGCCAAAGTATGACAGCTTTTGTTTTGTCAAGTAAATAGTACTTACAGTAAAAATGTAATATAGTTCCCCAAGCATACCTGGGTACTAACAGCATGTGCTAGTGGTAACAAAGTCCTTGAATACTGCTGCTCTCCAACACTGTAGGAGCAGCAATTGAACTTTCAAGTGCTTAAGAGCTTCCATGTTTTAATGGGTTACATTGAAAGGGCCTGCCATGCATTGTTTGTCCCTTTCACAAGAGAAGATGAGGAATGGGCCTCATTTTTGTTTTTTCCACATTCAATTTTTTAAAAGATTGTTTTTAATTTTGGAAAGTTCTTATTTAAAAAAGTGAACAAAACAAAAATTTTGTTCATCTATTCTGGCCAAAGTTAATAAGTGCAGCTATTCCCAGTATTGTTTTGTACTAGCCTGGAATGTACCTATTAAAAATAAGCAGTCTTTCATGAAAATTATCAATTCCAGAGTGAGATGGAATTGCAACAGGGTCCCTGATTCTGCCTGTTGCACCAGAAATCGCTCACAGGATGAGGTGGAAATGTCAGTCAGCTGCTTCCTGAGTAACATGGGAACAGACCCTTGTTGATTGCAGTGGCTGTTCCCTGTAAGTGGGGACTGGGGAGAGATCAGACCAGGTGTAGCACTGTAGCTATACAGGATTCCAACCATGGAATGCTCATGGAATACAATTTAAATTAACAAATTTTTAATTTGAAGTTTTGGAAATATTTCCTTGAATGACAGCCCTGTATCCTTAATTGTTAGAGACTGGCTTCAATTGTACTCCCTCACCCTTTGTAATACCTACTTACAACACAGAGTATGATTTTAAATGATCTCATCTATGCATTTCTGGTTGTCAAGTGCAGGAAAACGGAATGCTGAATCCTATAGCTAATGTTATATCTTGACCTATCATTCTTTGGTCTTAAGGTACAGGATGATTATTTACTTCCATTTTTACTAGCTGTGATTCTCCATTCCTCTAAGCTTGATGACATCATAACCCTGTCCCATACATGTTGCTTAGCAACAACTGTACTGTGCTTTACTACTTGTGTTCGATAACTATCCTTTTACTTCCATCTCAGAAGTGCAGTGAAATATGCACTGTCTTCTGATCCCAGTATAGTTTGAACACAGTCCAGTGTGTGTGTGTGTTAGAACAATGGGAATGTGAACTATGAACACAGCATCTATGTGTATTTTCTTTCTTAAGCCTCGTACATATTATGAGAGATTTGTACTTAAGGATTTGCACTTAAATGGTTTATCCAATAATTCCTGTATGATCTAAAAATGTGGCAACTGACCTATCTTCCCTTATTTTCTCATTTAGACACCACCTGCACAAAGCACCTATACTTTTCTGATGGCACAAGCCTATTATGCCTACTTCAGAGAATATCCCACTGTGGGAAGCACCCATGTAGGTGAGTATTTGACTGCAACCTTGATATTAAAATGCTTGGTAAATTGCCTATTATATATTGCTTTCTAGAATTTTTTTCTAACACAACATGCATTTTATAGATGTGATAACCAGCAGTAGCCTACATAGGCTCCTTAGTTGCTTATGCATAACTAATAGAATTGGAAAGAATATTAGAAAATGTTTTTTAAATGATTTAAAATATTTTTGAATATTGAGAAACCCTTATGAGACAAATCCTGGTTTGATGAGAATCTTTGAAAGCAGGTACTTATTCTATACAAAATTTGCACGTGGGCTTTTTGTTTTAAAAGCACTTACTACTCAGGAAACAGCATTTTCTGCACATTAAATAATGCTTCTGTATAGAAATATTATTTCCTGCACATGAAATGCTGTTTCCAGTGCAGAAAATTCTGTATTCAGTGGACATTAACCTGTGTGAATTATGTGCAGAAGAAGTCCCAAATTGTGAATAGGCTTCAAAAACTGTAAGTTTCCAAGTCTTTCAGTAGAAAGAAAATTGCTTTAATTGCTCATTACTTCCTTCAAGAGGAACATTAGTGATGAATTACACCTCTAGTAACTAAGCAACACCTCCTAACTTAAGTCCACTTCAACAACCAGCAGCCATATGGGCAAAAGAAGTCTGTTCAGTTGCTGATCAGGCACAAGGAGGATGACTTTTCTAGACCCCCTAATCTCAACAGATGGGCTTGCAATGAAGAATTGTGATGGGATCCTGCTTGTCACAATCTCACTTACTGGTGGAAGGGCCTGGCAACATTCTCCTCCCTTTGCCCAATCAGCACATGAACAAACCTCTTCACCCAATTTGGCCGCTGGCTGTTAAGGTGGGCTTGGGATGCCATTTATGTGGTCTTGCTGAATACAGAGCAGTTATGGATCCTTAAGTCTAGATTATTACTCCATAACTACAATACAGAATGTCAGCCATAATGTTTCTCTCATAGGTAACATTGTAAGTATTCTTACTTATACAATATTCCTTACATGTTAATTTTTGAAATGCTTCATCTACCTATTGCCTTAGAACCTCTGTGTATCCAACAAGAACAAGTACATTGAAACAACTGAACTTACATAAATGTTGACTTACCAAGTTCTGTTTGGTTCAATGGATCTGCTCTAACCAGAACTAGCAAAAAAAAGGTTTATTAGCAATAGTAGAATATATAGGACCACAAAGAAAAAATATCATAAAATACAAATTCCAATTTTGATATTCATCCTCAAGATCTGCCATTTGAATTTTGCAACTGAAATTTTACATTCATCTTGTCTGATTTGTTCTATGAATGAATAATGTCAAAATAAAATGTACTAAATATTACTGAGAAGGATCTCTCTGACATTGTCAAAAACCACTACTATGTCAGCTGTCCAGTCTTGTCAAATGTTACCTCTGTATGTTAGATAATGTGTGTATATATATATATATATATCTGTGCCAGCTACCACACATTGCAAAGTCTTCAGATTCATCAAAGTCAGAGACAGAATACCAAATATCCACCAAATGTTCAGGGAAGCTTTGCACTGCCAAATGTTTGTCACCAAATTTGTAGATTGTCATGCCCTTCCTGGATGGGGACTTGGAGGATGAGCCAGAACTTCCCCCGGGCCCTGGGCCTACAGCGGAGGAGCCCCAGCCCGGTCCTAGCAGCCTAGCTTTGCCAACTCCCGTGGAACCTCCAGTAGAGCCTGTGGCATCTCAGGAGGTTGTTCCACAGCCAATCCTCTCAACAACAGAACTGTCAGACTTGGAGGAGGATCAAGGGACTGTGCCTACCTTCAGTCAGCATCAGGCAGAAAGGGTGGGCCTTCAGTGCTCAAGGAGGCTTTATGAAAAATGCCAAGGTAATCAAGGTGATCAGCCCCAGCTGAGCTCCGGCAGCTCAGGGATTTAAGCAGGTGTGGGAGCGCTGCCTCTGTGCCAGAGATTATCTGAGCTTCCTGGCAAAAATCTCTGGCTCTAGCTCTTCTTGTTCCTTGGCTGGAACCCTTACCTCTTGACTTATCATGGACTACCAGAAGCTCTGACCCTCGGACTATTGACTACTCTACATGGGGCTATCCTTGTGCTTAGTCCAGAAACTTCAACTAGTACAAAATATGGCAGCCAGGTTGGTCTCTGGTACCTCCCACCCTGAACTTACTATTGGAACCAACTAAAGCCTGCTGTGATGCTTTTAACGACTTTTTTTATAGATAAAATCTCTCAGATAAGGGTTGATCTAGATGCCGGCATTATAACAGAACCAATAAGAAAGATGTCCAGGGACTCTGTGGACTGTATTAAACTGGATCGATTTGAGTTTGTAAATACCGATGAAGTGGACAAGCTTCTTGGAAGTGTTAGGAAGACGACATGCCCTCTCGATCCTTGTCCATCATGGCTGACCGCCCAGAGGGGAGATGCAGTAAAATCGTTGCTGCAGTGCATAATTAATACATCTCTCAGGGAGGGCAAATTTCCACCAAGCTTAAAATGAGTAGTAGTTAAACCGCTCCTGAAAAAGCCCTCCCTTGACCCCCTGGTAAGAACCAACTACAGACCAGTCTCTTTATTACCATTTCTGGGCAAGGTGATCGAGAGGGCAGTCGCCTTCCAACTCCAGACAGTCTTAGATGAAGCCGATTATCTGGACCCATTTCAAACCAGCTTCAGGGTGGGATACGGAGTTGAGACTGCCAAGGTCACCTTAGTAGATGACCTCTGTCTGGGTATCGACAGGAGAAGTGTGACCCTGTTGGTGCTCTTGGACATCTCAGCGGTATTCGATACCATAGACCATGGTATCCTTCTGGAATGCCTGAGGGAGTTGGGTATTGGGGGCACTGCGCTTCAGTGGCTCCAGTCGTACCTCTCGGGCAGATCCCATATGGTGAGGCTGGGGGACAGTTGCTCCTCTGAAAGGGAGCTGACATCTGGCATCCCTCAGGGCACCATGCTGTCCTCCATGCTGTTTAACATTTACATGAAGCCGCTGAGAGAGATCATCCGGAGATATGGGTCGCAGGGTTATCAATATGCTGATAACACCCAACTCTATTTCTCTATGTCTCCAACTGCTGTGGTGACTAAGGATGGTGTCTCTCCTCTGGATGCCTGTCTTGGGTTGGTAATGGGCTGGATGATGTAAAACAAATTCAAGCTGAATCCAGAGAAAACAGAGGTACTAGCGATAGGTACCCCCAGTCCGGGAAGGGAGTTTTGTCATCCAGTTCTGGATGGAGTCACACTTCCCCTAAAGGACAAAGTACACAGTTTGGGAGTACTCCTGGACTCATCCCTGCAGTTGTCATCTCAAGTAGATGCGATGGCCAGGAGTGCTTGGAACCAGCTTCGGATGATTCTCCAACTGCACCCCTACCTGGACCGAAGGGACCTTGAAGCAGTAGTACTTGCCCTGGTAATCTCTCATTTGGACTTCTGTAATGCACTCTACATGAGTTTGGAAGCTTCAACTGATCCAAAATGCAGCAGCTAGACTGGTCGCCGGAACATCTGGAGCGGACCACATTACACCGGTATTAAAAGCTCTTTACTGGCTGCCGATTAGCTTCCGGGTGCAATACAAAGTGTTGGTCATCATATATAAAGCCCTACATGGCTTGGGTCCGAGTTACTTGAAGGAACGCCTCTCCCCACACAATCCGTCCCACACTCTCAGAACATTAGGGAAGAATTTACTAAATTACTGTAAAACTAAACTAATATCTACTTCCCAAAGATCATTCACGGCTGCGGCCCCCAAGTTATGGAATGGCCTGCCAGAGGAGATTCGTCTTATTTTCATGCTAGAGGCCTTTAAGAAGGCACTTAAGACGGAGCTCTTCCGGTGGGCCTATCCACCTGACCTCCCTAACTGAATATAAGATTAGACATTACCATCTTATAAGGACCTCCCAGGTGAAAAAGATTATATCACTCACGGCATAGACCTGTATTGTAATTTTATTATTGTATTAATTATTGCTGTTATTTTATTGTTTTTACTGTTGGGTTTATTGTTTTTATTATTGTTCTTTTTATTACTGTTGTGGTTTTATTGTTATGTTTTTCTTTTTTATTGATTGTACTACTGTACATTTTGTACATTTTATCTTTGTACTCCCGCCTCGATCCGTAGGGAAATATAAATAAAGTATATGATTATTATTATTATTATTATTATTATTATTATTATTATTATTATCTAGGAGAGACCACTTAACACCTGTCCTTAAAACACTCCACTGGCTGCCGATCAGTTTCTGGGCTCAGTACAAGGTGTTGGTTATTACCTTTAAAGCCCTACATGGCTTGGGTCCGACCGATCTTCGGGACCACCTCATTCCATATAATCCAACCCATGCACTTCGGTCTTCTGGGAGGAACGTGTTTCAGTCTATTAAAACTAGGCTGTCTGAAACCTCCCAGAGGGCCTTCTTGGCAACTGCTCCCAGATTATAAACGGCCTGCTACACAAGATCCATCATGTTACCAGTTTAAACAGCTTCAAAAAGGCTGTTAAGATGGATCTCTTCTGGCAGGCCTTTCCTGGCCTAAGGAATGAATTTATCCCTCTCCCTACCCTCTGCTACACCTATCACTGGTGTCTGCCTGTTATTATGGTTTTTTAGTTAATTTAATTGTCTGTTCTTTTATTGTTTTAAGCTTTTGATGTTTAATACTATTTTAAGGGGTGGGTGGGTTTGGGGACTGTATACTGTGGTGTTTTATTGTTGTAAGCATTTGCAGAGGGGTGGGATATAAATAAAGTTTATTATTATTATTACTCTTGAACTTCTGAAACCCTGGACATGGGACCGCCTTGATTCTTTGCTTCTCTGGAACCCTCAACCTTTGGTCCATGTTTGACCCTTCGCTGGCTGACCCTTCAGATTGGTAACCAGGATTTGGTTTGGGACTTTCCCTTACCTTGGCTATCAACCCTGCTGTCAGCTTTCCAGGACATAGATGAAAAGGGGGGGGGGGGAGGAGGGATTTGTTTCATCTCTGAATTATATTTTCAAATAAAATTCAGTATCACCTTAGGCTGTTTGAAAATAAAGGAAATAATACAATTCAAAAATCATCTACTTCTCACCATTTTGAGGAAAGGAAAACATTACCCAGACATTTATTGTGGAGCAAGTTGGAGGCACTGATAGAAATAACAATGTGACTTCACAGCAATCTCAGCACTATTGAAGGTGGTGGGGGGGGGGGTTGGGTTAAAGGATAATGGAAACACCAGTACCAGTAACAGAGCCCACTTAATCCCACTACCAACACAGCAGAAATTTGAGGCTTACCTTTTTACACCTCAAAAATCCATCAGTGATACCTTTATTGGCCAACCAAAATGCACAATATACTTGTTGCAAGCTTTTGACACTCCATGGGCTTCTTCATCAGGCAAGATGTTATAAATCAAACAAAAGAAAAACAATTGGAGGTGTTAGTCAGATGCCTACATATTGTTTCAGTCTTTAGTTAAGATGGCATATGATGGAGAGGATATCTTTTGTAGGCAGGCTCCTCCTCCTTCTGGCCCTGTGGCTATAGGGAGATTTACAAAGTCCAGGAAATTTAAAATCCATATGTATCTCAACAGGGACCCCTCTTTTGCAATCCAATATATCTCCTCTTTGTACCACAAAGAGGCCTGTGACCTCAATGGAATGGAAACATTGGATTGCAGAAGAAGGGTCCCCATTGAGATGCAAATGGATTTTAAATTTCTTGGACTTGGAAAATCTCTCTATAGCCATGTGGCCAGAAGGAGGAGGAGCCTGCCTACATTCCATAGCCTTTCATTATCCATGTAGTCAAGGTCTCTGCTATAGGGGGGAAGAAGAGGGGCGGCCCTGGGCCGCCCCCAAAAGCGGAGGATCGAGGCCGAGGCTGCTGGACACCTCAGCCCCAATCCTCCCTTTCACTGCCTGCGAAAGGAGCACTAGAATAGCGCTCCTTCCGCAAGCTGCAAAAGGGGTGCCACAAGAGGTGTGGCATGCCTCTTTGGCGTCTCTTCTGGCTCAGCATGTATGGAAGGATGTAATCAGAGTGCCCGTCATGTGGCGCGACAGGGGCTTCGATTACATCCTCAGGAAGGGGTTGGGGCGCCCACCATGAGGCTGCCCCTCCCCTTCCTTGCCTCCAAGACGGCCGTCTGCAAAGGGGGTTAGTCTATAAAGCACATGCTGATTTTCTTTTGGAATTCCCTGGTGTGCTTCATTAGCAATCATATGCTTGCAATGTGGTCCCTCATGCCTCTTCCTTTCCTGAATCCCGCTTGGACCTCTGGGATTTCTCTCTCCATGTATAGTTGGAGTCTATGTTGCAGAATTTTGAGCATGATTTCGCTTTCATGGGAGATCAGTGCTATGGTTCCATAGCTGCTGCAGTCGCTTGTGTCTTCCTTTTTGTGGAAGGGGTTCTATATTGATCACTTCCAATCTGTTGGCCATTGTTTTGTTTTCCATATCTGTTGACATATGTTAGTTAGTACTAGAGTTAACTTTCTCAGTGTGGATTGCAGAAGTTAAGTGGAATATCATCTGTTCCTGGTAATTTGTTTTTCACTATTTCTCTTATTGCAGTTCCCACCTTACATTTTAGAATTTGGGGTTCATCTTCATATGGCTCTTTGTTCCATGTGTCCTTCATTTTGTCATCTCTTTTTATAATTCTTCTGTGTATTGCATCCAACACCTTTTTATTCCTTCCTGGTCTTGAATTGTGTTATTTTTATTGTCATAAATTGTCCCAGTCCTTGGTTTTAATTTTCCTTTGATTTCGCGGATTTTGTGGAATAGATCTCTTGTTCTTCCCTTTTTGTTGTCTTCTATTTCTCTACATTGGTCGTTTTAGTAATCTTTCCGCTCAAACCATTGTACTGTTGCATTCATAATTCTTAGTTTGTTCCTATCTCCTTTTCGTTTTTCTTTTCTTTTCTTTTCTTCTCTTCTTTATTGCTTGTAGTGTTTTTTCTATCATTCATGTTTTTTTTCTCTTTCTTTTTGTTTATTGAAAGTGTCTGTCTGCATTCTTCTTTTATTATGTCCCAGGCTCCAGACCATAATTCCCCTGGTTCTTGGTCTATCATGCCTAGTAATGCAAATCTGTTTCTTATGTTGTCTGGGAGCAGGAATCTGGGATCTGGGAGTGGGAATTGAGATTGTGTGGGGGAATGGAAGGTATAGTGGCAACAGAGTGAAAGGATGTTACAAAAGAAGGCAGGATCGATGTTTGAAAGCTATCCCACCTTCAGTTTATTCTGTTTCCCAGAATGGATTGGAGATCACACCATTCATTCCACAGACCCTTACTCTGCTCCTCTGCAATGTCAGGTCAGTTAAAAATAAGACTCACATTATCTATGACCTCCTTTTAGATGAGGCCACCGACCTGGCTTGCTTTATTGAGACCCCTGGTTGGGAGAAGCCAAAGCTGCAACTTGGGTGCGGGCCCTCCAGGCCAGGTACTCAGTCACTGAGCAGGTAAGGAAAGGGGGGGGCCTTGACCATGATGCCTGTCCATAACACAGTCCACTTCAAGTGTATGTACCTAAGCCTGAGGACTAGGGATAGTTTGGGGATTCTGTTAGTATACCGGCCACCCCATTGCCTAACAGACTCCCTAACTGAACTGACACAGCTGGTATCAGAGTGGCTGTTGGAGTTGCCCAGACTTTTAGTTTTGGGCGACTTCAACATCCCACTCGAGACCAGTTTGCCAAATCTAACTGGCACAGCTCAGGAGTTCATGGAATCCATGACAAACATGGGCCTATCCCAATTGGTTGTCGGGCCCACTCATTGTGCGGGTCATACCCTCGATGCAGTCTTTAATACGGAAAAGGAATATCCGTGAGCGGAGGTTATTAAAACCACCACACTGCCATGGATGGATCATTTCCTGGTCAAGACTGAACTAAGAACCACTGTCCGCCCCACTGGGGGTTGTGGACCTATTAGAATGGTTCACCTTCAAAGACTAATGGAACCAATAGGATTCCAGAAAGCCTTAGAGGGATTAATGATTGATAACACCAGTGATTCTGTCAAAGCTTTGGTTAATACCTGGAACACCAACCTCACCAAGGCTGTCGACACAATTGCTCCCAAGCATTCTTTCCGGCCCGCTTCTAATCGTAAGCCATGGTACACTAGAACGCATCTGGCAGAAGACTCAACTCTTATCCGACAAGACTTGTCATAGGAACTTTCTTTGGTCATTTCGAGAGGCAATATGTGCAGTGCAGAAATCTTTCTCCTCTGCACATATTGTGTCTGCAGAGTCCCATCCAACAGAGCTGTTTAGGGTGGTGGGGGAGCTGATGTAGGTTCTACCTGTGCAGAACCCTTTACTTAACCCAACAACGGCCTGCTGTGATGTGTTTAACAACTTCTTTGCAGATAAAATCTCTTGGATAAGAGCTGACTTAGGGGCTAAGCAGACGGGAAAGAAAGTGTGACCTGAATTTGCCTTTTCCCGAAACCGCAGCAACCGCATTGCATGCCCTGAAGGTGCACTATTCAGGGACGGAGCTACCGCATTGGAGTCAGTCAATGCAGCTTTTTCGAGGCTCTATTAAAGCCTCAGCAACCGCACTGACATGCCTGAGGTTGGCCCAAATAAGAATGCAGCCACCGTACGGGCGGCAGCGGCGGCTTTAATTTTTTTTGTTCTCTCCGGCGCATGCGCACGTGCGCAGAGAAAGCACGGTCCCTTTAACAGAAATGTTGGCAGTGCTCAGGACCTGCGCACTATGTGCTGCAGAGGAACAATGGCTGCCTCACCAACCGAGTGCTCGGCGCTACTACTGGCCCTGCAATGCACAGCCACAGCAGCCTCCGCCATGGTCCGTGCCGCAGATACATTCAGGGAAGGCAGCCGTGATGACTGTCGCCCCTTTGTTGCTGTCAAAGAAGTGACAGCCGTGAGACCAGGTGCCGCAAGACGAGTCACACGGTTCACCACCATGGCCTATGCCGCTCTGATGGCCCCCGAGAGAGCCCCGCGCCGGTGGTGGATGTTCCCCAGAAGCACCGACTGGTGGGACGGGTTCGTCACATACATCTGGGCAGATGAGCAATGGAGGATGTTCTTCCGAATGCCCCGTGCCCTCTTCCACAGGTTAGTAGAAGTACTGCGTCCGGAAATGCAGCGGGAAGACACCGTGATGAGGAAGGCCATCCCGGTCGAGAAGAGGGTCGCCATGGCCATCTGGGTGCTCGCCCACAGAGCCAGCTACAAGCAGACGTCAGAGCAGTTCGGGGTTGGGCAAACCACTGTGGGTGAAGTGTTGGTGGAGTTCGCCCTCACCATGGAGAAGCTGCTCCTGTCACGCACAGTGTATCTGGGAGACCACCAACAGGTAAGGACCGTCACACACACACCTGTCACTTTCCCCTGTTGCACAGGAAATGTCATGGCATACAGTGTGGCTGTCACTGATCAGAGTCAGCTGTTTTAGGCAATGACACTGCGCAGGGATGCCTAGTGGGCCATGACTCCGCATAGTGAGAGTCCTGTATACTCGGGAGCAAGGGCCGATGAACGTGCGCAGGGATGCCAAGTTCGCCATGACCATGCAGTGAAAGTCCTGTATATTCAGGAGCAGCGCCCGCAGAACCTGCGCAGGGATGCCTAGTTCGCCATGACATGGCTATGCGGTGAAAGTCCTCCTGTATACTCGGGAGCAAGGGCCGATGAACCTGCGCAGGGATGCCTAGTTCGCCATGACCATGCAGTGAAAGTCCTGTATGTTCAGGGGCAGCGCCCGCAGAACCTGCGCAGGGATGCCTAGTTCGCCATGACATGGCTATGCGGTGAAAGTCCTCCTGTATACTCGGGAGCAAGGGCCGATGAACCTGCGCAGGGATGCCTAGTTCGCCATGACCATGCAGTGAAAGTCCTGTATGTTCAGGGGCAGCGCCCGCAGAACCTGCGCAGGGATGCCTAGTTCGCCATGACATGGCTATGCGGTGAAAGTCCTCCTGTATACTCGGGAGCAAGGGCCGATGAACCTGCGCAGGGACGGGGAAAACGTCATTAGCAAATACAATGGCTCCTCTATAATTGTCTCCTTCTCCCCCCTTCTTGTCACCCACAGATCATGCAAGGGTTCGGTGAGCTCGGCTTCCCCCAAGTAGTGGGTGCCGTCGACGGGTGCCACTGTCTGATCGTGCCACCCTTGGGGAGGAGGAACGAGTTCGTGAACCGAAAGGACACCTATTCTGTTGTCCTCCAAGGCACCACGGATCATCAGGGACGCTTTGTAGATGTGGAAGTGGGCTGGCCTGGATCGACCCACGACGCGAGGGTGGCGAGGAATTCCATCATCTTTCAGGCCATGGAGGCCGGCATCTACGTGCCAGGGAACCCCACCGTCACCCTGAGGGGCCAGCAGATCGGCCCCCTCCTGCTCGCCGACAGCGCCTACCCCATTCGGAAGTGGCTGATGAAGCCCTACCAGGGCAACCTGAATGCCAGGCAGCATGGATTCAACAGGAGGCTGAATCGCGGCAGGAATGTGGTGGAAAGGGCTTTCGGCCGGCTGAAGGCTCGGTGGAGGTGCCTCACTGCCCCACTCCTTGTGGCAGAGGAGAATGTCATCCCCATCATCGCCTCCTGTGTCATCCTCCACAACATCTGCGAGACCAAGGGAAGGGTCCTGGATGAGGGAGGGCGCTACAGGCGCTGCTTTGTGCTTCCCACCCTGGGGGCACAAATGGAGCACAATGATCTCAGAAAACAGAGAGAAGGGGAGGCTGTGAGGGAGGCCCTGGCAGAGTTCTTTGAGACCAGGAGGTTCTGAAAGCATCCTCCCTTCTCCAACTGTACCCCAAGGTCAGCACTGCACTGTGCCATGAGCCTGAAAGCACCTCAAGGCCCCCTTGTCCACTCTCTCTCTGTGCCTTGCATAAATGCAGGACACCACTGCACTGTGCCCTGAGCCTAGAAGCACCTCAAGGCCCCCTTGCCCTCTCTCTCTGTGCCTTGCATAAATGCAGGACACCACTGCACTGTGCCCTGAGCCTAGAAGCACCTCAAGGCCCCCTTGCCCTCTCTCTCTGTGCCTTGCATAAATGCAGGACACCACTGCACTGTGCCATGAGCCTAGAAGCACCTCAAGGCCCCCTTGCCCTCTCTCTCTGTGCCTTGCATAAATGCAGGACACCACTGCACTGTGCTATGAGCCTGAAAGCATCTCAATAAAGTTGTACTGGTATCCCCACCCTGTGTGTGGCTTGCATTTTTGGGGGACACCACTGCACCATCCCATGATGAGATCCTGTGATGCCCACTCTGCATATGGCTGGCAATCCTGCTATCATGACACACACAGACACACACACACACGAAAGGGCATGGAGGGGTCACCTGGAGCCAGATTTCCTGCCAGTAGAAGGATACAGTGCACAAACCACCAACTGAAACCTCTGACAATGTTGCCAAATTCCCAACAGTCAGCTTTCCCAATGGCCCATTCGATTGTATCAATTGGTAGCCCAGAGGGCAACCATTGGGGATCATTTTCAAACTTCCCACATGAGGGTCTCCATTGGTCAGGGCCCAGGTAAGGCCATCTGCCCCCGCAACATTCACTTATAAATGCTCCTGCGGAGCTCCGGCGATTCCGAGGAGGACGATGGCGGCCAGGAGGAGAGTGCCCATCAGGATCGCCTATTGGAACAATGAGGAAGTGGGCATTCTCCTCCAAGCCCTGAACCCAGAGCCGGCTGCTAGGAGGGTGATGGCCAGTTCCAACCGGCCGAACCGGGGGTATTTTACCCAGGCCTCCCGGGCCCTCCGAGAACAGGGCTTCATAAGGACCCCCCAACAATGCCGCACAAAGTTTAAGGCATTGAAGGGGGTGTTCTTTGAAGCCCTGGAGGACTATGGGGAGCATCCTCCGGTTCGGCGAAGGCCACCCTTCTGGCAGCAGCTCCGGGAGCTATGGGTGAGGGCCGGCCGCCCTCGGTGGCAAGATCGCCGGGCCCCTGGTAAGTGTGGGCCTCGTAGCTTGCTCCCCATGCCCCCCTTCCCCCTCACTCTTCCCTTTGCCTCCCTTGCCCCTCATCCCCATCCCATACTAATGGTGTCCCCCTTCTCTCCCAATGTAGGCATGCGGCGGAGGCGGCGACAGGGACGGAGGGGGGATCCTGCCAGTTCCCCCTCTTCCTCCTCTTCCTCCTCGGAGAGGGAAGCCGGGCCAGGCAGGGAGGCCCGTGCAGAGGGAAGCCCTGCTATCCCTCTGCAGGCACAGCAGCCTCCCATGGCTGAAGGTAGGTCCCTGAGGGGAGGGGTACTAGTGGCATAACTGTGGCCTCCATGGCATTCCTGACCCTCCCGTCCCCCACCACTTTCCAAGATGCCTTTCTAAACGGTGTATTCTTCCCTTTCACAGGCGGACCTGCCGAGGAGGACCTGCCCGGGCCGAGTCGCCGGCCGCCAGGCGGAGCACACCAGGGTCCCATTGGTGTTGCCCGCCTGGCGGTCATCCAATCCACCCGAGAATCGGAGAGGGGTAAGTATTACAGGGACACAGAGGGAGGGGGTTGGTGGAGCCCCCCAGGGACCCTGGCTGCAGCATACGGTGCTGTGTTGCAGGGAAAGCTTCTAACCACACGTTTCTCTTCTCTTTTCCTTTCCAGATCGACGATTGGAACAAAGGGTGGCTGCCATGGAGGAGCAGATGCAGACTGTGCTGACCTCCTTGGTAGCCATCTACCAGCACCTGGGCCTTCCCCAACCCCCGATTCCTCCCCCCTTTCCCCATCCTTGACGGACCTCCCCATTCCCTTTCTACTTGCTTCTGCCCTCCTCCCTCTCCTTCATCCCCCTAGAAACTTCCCCTCCCTTTTTTGTATTCTCCCCTCCCCTTCCCCCATTTGTCTGTTATTGTACATAGTTTTTATGTGTTTTCAAATAAAACTTTATTTTTAAAAAATCATGACGTCATATGCGCACAGACGCCTATGCGGCGATGACCGGCTTCTATGAATAAACGTTCTATTACTAGACAGTGCCTGGCATTTTATGCGAAGGGGTGCAGAACCGTCGGAGAATCCATACAAGCACCCAGTAAGCTGCGACGGTGAAGTGGGCATGGTGTGCGGTGGTGATCAGTGAAGTGGTGTGCGGCGGCGGAGGCGGTGGCGACCAGTAAAGTGGGCATGGTGTGGGGCGGCGGTGGCAAGCAGTGAGGTGGGCATAAGTGGGGAGCACAATGCGATGGCTGCCTCGGTACTAGTGCTGCTTGTCGCAGCATCTCCACCCCCCTCTGCTTGCTCTCTGCCTTCGTGGGCGAGGCTTGGGCGGTGGGACTACCAGACCACTGCTGAAAAGGCTACTACACTCTTGTGAGGGCTGTGGCTCAATGATCTCCATTTCCATTGGAGCCTCCTCCTGCACGGGTGGATCCCTTTCCTTCCTGCCTCTGCCCACACCAGGCCCGGCATCCAGGGGTGGAGCCCTCTCCCCCCTCCCTCTGCCCACAGCAAGCTCGACATCCAGGGGTGGAACGTCACCCCCCCTCCCTCTGCTGAGGCCCACACCCATCTGTTCCTGGCCCTGGAGGATAGCCCTCCCTCTTCCACCCTCCTGCACACCCTCGCCGCTCACAGCCATGGCCCTCTGGGACCTCTCCATGACATCCACCATTCGGCCCATCAGGCCAGTCAGTGCTTGTAGGGAATCACCTAAACGCCGCTGTTCGTGGGCCATTCGTTGATCATGCAGCCTCCGATCCTCAATCTCGGCCTGCCTCTGCTGATAGGAACGTTCATAGAAACGTTCTGTCATTTCATGATAACGTTCTGTCATTTCATGGGAACGTTCTGTCATTTCATGGGAACGGTCAGCAATTTGTTTATCCTGGTCTACGGCTTTCTCCATGATTTCGATGCTCCGTTCCATGTACTCCTGCTGGACACTCGTATGTGCTGCGGATGCTGGGCGACGTGTCCTCCTCCCTCTGATCTCGGCCAGGCGGGCTGCCGGTGGCATTGCAGCTCGGGGATTAGCAACTTCATCCTCATGCTCTTCTCCTTGTTCTGCTACTTCTCGTTCTAGAGACACATCATATGTCACAGGACACCACTGTTTTCACACACAACATCTCCCACACATTTCCGCGGGGGGAGGTGAGAGGTACATGCCAGGGAGGGATGTGTGTGCACATTAGAGGCATGCAGGTGATACTCATGCGAGGGATTGGCTGAATGGGACACATGCATTAAGTTAATTTCCCCCCCTCCACACACTAGGGTGCAAAAGCAGCGTGCGGGGAAGGGAGAAATTCTGCAAACCGGCATACCGACGCATAAAACGTCACAAAAACCAAAGAGCTTTGCTTTTTCGGGGTGCAGACGTACATGCGACGGGAAACATTTTTTGTCATAACAGGGAATGTACCATGTGCAGCCTGGACCTGGTGGATAAGCTGAGTGAATGGCCCGGGGCCTGCCCTCTCCTCTCCCTCGCTGTCGTCGTCACTCAGTGCTGTACTTGTCCTTGGGACAGGGGAGCGATCCCGGTGGGTACTGGTCCTGGAAGATGTAGTGCTCCAATGTGAAGTACGAGATGCTGCCCTGCTGGTGGACGATGTGGAGGCTCGGGATGATGGTCTCGAGGCACAGATGTCCATAGCCCTCTGACTGCAGGAGGTCTCATCTGAGTCTGGGTGTTCCTCCTGGTCACCTAAAAGTGACAAAGGATAGGGCCATTTCTGCCCTGTGGCCACCCTATTACTGCCCCCTGCACCCCTTCCCAGGGTCCCTGTGGCATCTTACCTTGACGGGGCAAAAGCTCCTGGGCGCATTCCCCCAGAGAGGTGCCCTCCCTGGCTTGTGCTCTGGCTGTCTGGCCGACTGGGACCCTCGTCGCATCGCTACTAGTGCCTATTCTGCTTGGGCGTATGCTTCCATCTGTGGCGAGGAAGGCATGGAGTTCCTTGTAGAAGGGCATGGAGGAGGGACCCCGTCCGGTTCGGGCCCTGTGGTCCCTAAACTTTTTGTAGTCGGACCTGAGGTTTTTGGTCTTCCGACGACACTCCTCCCAGGTCCTTTGGTGGCCCTTGGCCCTCATGGCTGCTGCCAACTCCTTAAATGTTTCTGCATTCAAAAAGGAACTTCTCAATCTGTCCAAAATGTGTGGCTGCGACCACAGAGCTATGAGGTCGGCCGTCTCCGCGTGAGTCCATGAGGTCCCTCTCCCTTTCCTTGCCTCTCCGCTTGCGGATGGCTGTGCCATTGTGCCCGCTGTGGACAAAGGCAGCCCCGAAGTGGAGAGTGTGGAGGTCTGCAGCTGTAAAGTTCTCGTAGGAAAATGGCGCTGGAATGTGTGTGGGGGTCCAGCTTAAAAGTGAAACTTTCCCCTTTATCTCTTTAACTCAATGTCAACATCCGCTAGCAACAGTTTCACCTTCCCGCTGTGGCGCATGCGCAGATTGTACCTTAGGGTTAACACTAGGGTTCTGAAACAAACGCACCTGCGTCGGTTCGCCCACACCTGAACCCTCGAAAACGCTTTACTTTGAGTCTTGTTTCAATGAGCGCATGCTCTCCAAAGTCAGCTCAAACTGCGCCGCACCTGTACACGTACAACCACACGGCCGAAGGCAGCTTTTATTTGGGCGAACCTCCGCCGCTGCATCCCTACGTCCCGTTGAAAGTGCGCACTTTTCGGGAAGGAGCGGAAAAAAGTGGCTCCTTTTTAAAGCGCACTTTCACTAGAAAGGTCAAGTAGGGGGCGCTTTTTCGGTGTGCGTCATGTAAAGACTGTGTCTTCAGGTCAGCCCCAAAACAACCCAATTAGCTCGTCTGCTTCCCCCCTTTGATGCCAGTGTTATGACAGAATCCATTGATGAGGTGTCCAGCAACCCCACTGACGAAATTATACTGGATCAACTTCAACCTGTGAGTACCGATGACGTGGATAAGCTCCTTGGTAGAATGAGGAAAACAACTTGCCCTCTTGATCCTTACCCATCATGGCTGGCCATCCAGGGGGGTGACGCATTGAGAATGTTCCTTAGGAACATTGTCAATGTGTCCCTTAGGGAAGGTTTTGTTCCATCTTGTCTAAAAGAAGCGGCAGTTAAGCTGCTTCTGAAAAAACCTTCCCTGGACCCCCTGGATAGGAACAACTATAGGCCAGTCTCTCTACTGCCTTTTTAAAGCAAGGTGATCAAGAGGGCGGTTGCTCTTCAACTCCAAGCTGTCTTGGATGAAACCGATGATCTAGATTCATTTCAAACTGGCTTTAGGACAGGATATGGAGTTGAGACTGCCATGGTTGCTCTGGCTGATGACCTTCGCCTGGGTATCAACAGGGGTAGTGTGACCATGATGGTGCTCTTGGACCTCTCAGTGGCTTTTGACACAATAGATCATTCAATCCTTTTGGATCGCCTGAGAGGGTTAGGAATTGGAGGCACTGCATTGCAGTGGTTCTGTTCCTTCCTCTTGGGCAGATCTCAGAGGGAGAGGCTCAGGGACAGTTACTCTACAAGAATAGAGCTTAATTGTGGCATCCCTCAGGGCGCCATCCTGTCCCTGATGCCATTTAATATATATATGAAGCCACTGGAAGAGATCATTCAGAGACATGGGGTGCGGTGTCATCAGTATGCTTTCTCCATGTCTTGGTCCTCAGCTTCGACTTCAGATGGCATCTCTCCTCTCAATGACTGTCTTGGGGCAGTAATGGACTGGATGAGGAAAAACAGATTGAGACTGAATACAGAAAAAATGGAGGTACTAAGAGTTGCAGGCCCGAAACCAGGTTTGGGAATACAACTTCCAGTCCTAGATGAGGTCACACTCTCCTCCAAGGACTGTGTTCACAGTCTGGGGGTGTTCCTGGATCTGTCGCTCCAGATGTCAAATCAAGTAAATACGATGGTCAGGAGCACCTGTTATCAGCTTTGGCTGATGCGCCAGCTGCACCCTTTCCTGGAAACTAAGGCTCTTGAAACTGTGGTACATGCACTGGTAACCTCTCGTCTTGATTTCTGTAATGCGCTCTACATGGGGCTACCCTTGTGCTTGACCCGGAAACTTCAATTAGTTCAGAACATGGCAGCCAGGCTACTCTCTGGTACATCTAGAAGAGACCATATTATACCTGTGCTGAAATCTCTCCACTGGCTGCTTATTAGTTTCCGGGCACAGTATTGGTTATAACCTTTAAAGCCCTACATGGCTTGGGTCCAACCTATTTATGGGACTGCCTTTTTCCATACAATCCACACCATGCACTCCGGTCCTCTGGGAGGAATTTGCTATAGTCTATGAAAATGAGGCTGTCAGCGACCTCCCAAAGGGCCTTTTCTGCTACCACTCCCAAACTATGGAATGGCCTGCCAGACGAGATCCTTCTTACCACCTTAGACAGCTTCAAAAAGGCTGTTAAGATGGATCTCTTCCGCCAGGCCTTTCCTGAATAACTATCCGAGCCCAAAGAGTCAGCTATTTTTCTTCCTACCACGCTGCTGCTGTTTGTGTTGTATTGTTGTGATATCTTTGTGTTATATTATGATTAATTTTAAATGTTTTAACTGTCTTAGTTTAATAATTTTTTTAAGGGGTGGGAAGGGTTTGGGGGTTGGATATATTTTATTGGAAATTTACTTGTTGCGCTGCAGAGGGGTGGGATAGAAATTATTATTATTATTATTATTGACAGTAAATTCTGTTGAGATATTATTTTGTTATAAGATGTGGATGCAACATGCCTGTATACATGTAATTGGGAACTCTTTCCTATTCCTGCTTCAAGGACATCTATGGGAGCATGGTGTCCAAACTCTTATGTGAGATTGCTTTACTTATAATAATCATATGTAATATGCAGCTGCCCTAAAAGTTTCATAGAATTTAAATAAAGGAACTAGTCAGGTGATGAATCCTGCCCCACAAATAGGTTCAGCATTTCAGATAGTTCCTATAATGATCAAGGTAAAGCTCAAAGCAGATTTAACTCTCTTCCATTGACATGGGAGTCACCAACTGCTATATTCAGAGACTGTCTATTTAATCCATCCAAACCCTTTATCCATATATTTTTATTTACTGCATATTGCACAACCTCTTCATACTCTCCAACAGTCCCAGTTAATCCACTTTTCAGCTGCTTTTAAAATGTCCCAGTTTCTCTCTCTTCCTCCTACTTTCTCCCTTTGTCCTCAGCTTACTTGAGTTACTGCAAACTGAGTTCAAAGCACAAAAGTAGTTCCTACTCAGTAAAGTCGATGGGGTGGGGGGGAAAGAGGAATGGAGGGGATGAATCTCACCCTTTTCTGTAGGCAAAAGCAAACTGCTGCAGCTTCTCCTAGCTTGTGTGTTCCTCCCCATTAATATCTTGTGTCATCTTGGCCATGCTCTGATTTTGCTTGTCCACACATGTCCCAGTTTTCATCTGTGAAATATTGGAAGTTATGCCTGTTAGATGCTGAAAAGGTGGGACAGAAAACAAAAGAGGTGCTTAATGATTTTACTTTTTTAAAAAAAAATAACTTCTGGGAATTTTCATGGAATTTACTTGCAGACTGTTCAGTGTTCATTTTAAGTTTTTTGGTGTGATCTTAGCATCGTTTAATTTAAAACATGGAGTACTCACATCTTACCTTATTTAAGCAACTATGATAGATTTGAGAGCCAATTGTCTGCCCATAGGATCTTGTAAAAGCCAGAATCACTATCAAAAATCAAAAGCAAAGAAGTGGATGTGGGTGTAAGTCTACTTTTTGTTTTAATGCTAAATAGTCTGAAATCAATTTGGAACACAGCCCCCCACACACACCCTGGACAAGTTGAAGGCCATAAAAACTGCCTTAGAGGGCCACATATGACCTCTGGGTCCAGCCCTATTGTAAAATGTGCCACCTTTGTTCAGTAGAAATGCTGGAATTTCTATGTCAGATCTTTCTGGGAGAAGAAATGAAGAGAAAAGTGCTGACTCTATATCTAATCATGCTTAGGATAGATCTGCTGAAATCACTGAGATTTCAGTTGGTGTACCCTAAGTATGATTAAATTTAGATTCAGTATTTGATATTGGTTAGTCATGCTAAATTAAGCCCAATGGGCTTCAGTGGGTATGCTTTAAGTATAACGAAGTCCAGACACAGTTCAGACTATACAATGGAATTCAAACTATTAAAAATTTTGTTTCATTTTTAAAACAGTGCAACATAAGCATTAACTTGGTATTGATGAAAGGAAAGAAGGAAAATGTAAGGTGGGGAAGGGAACCTTCAGAAAGGATTTTGTATATTATGAAATCTCTTATTTCAAATGGTTAATTTATCATGAATTCAATTGTTAAATGGCTAGGGGGTAAGTTTTTCTCTTCTAAATGAAGAGCTTGCCATTTATATGTATAAAAAAATCTTCCTATTCCTCTCCCTGATTGATAATAGAAGCAATTACATGCCCAAGTAAGGTAAGATCTGAGTACTCCATTTCTTTATTAAATGATGCTAAGATCACTTTAAAATATTAATGTTAGCATTATAAAAATGTATATCCTTGCACCCAAAGCTTACACTCAACCCTTGGCAACAGAATGAGTGTCAGAAAAAAATTGATCTTGTTATCCCCAAATGAAGTCATTTTTAGACATACTGTGTCTTATCGGAAGGAGAGTGGGCAAAATAAATCAGCTAAGAGTAAAAGTAGAATTTGCAATAACCTAGTACTACTGCTTCATCCTCCCACATCTCAGCACATAAAACTTACTGTCAAAAGAACTCACATCATGAGAATTAATCAAGGAACTCTTAAAATACTCCAAGTGCCTACCTTCTGATGACTAATTTGCCTTTCCTATTGCAAACTACTAATTTTTTATCTCAATCGATATGTACAAATATACCTCGCTATCAATCACCAAGGGCAAGGACAAACTTCCACTATTTATGTAATACTGACTACAAGATGAAACAAGAATTGACTACAGTTAGCTTGCGGCTGGTTTTAACAACCGTTTAGAGAGAACGATTGGAACAGGAAGAGAGGATGAAGGAAAAGGAGGGAGGCAGAAAGCCTGAAATGGCTCCAGGGAGAACTGCACAGTGGAAAATGCAAAACTGGATTCTAAGGATTCATCACCAGGAACAGAGGAATGTAAGCAGGGATTCCAAATATCAAACAGGGTTAAACGATGAGTAATGTAAGGTTTCCAAGTAATGAACATGAGAATATTGAAGTAGTCAATTGCCTGAAAATTGTATTTTAAAATGACTGTCCATGATTATCTATGATTCGGGGTCAGACTAGATAATCAACTGGGACTCTAGATGAGACTTTGGAAATGTTCTGGTTGCTTCCTTTAGCTAAGAACAGGCGATGTTCTGCACTGCAGTCAAGGTTGCATTGATAACACCGCAGACTCCCTGTACTGTAAACATTTTGTACGTAAGATTCCTATGTACTGAAAACAATGTCTGCCTAACAAAAAGTGCTGAATATTGTGAAACTAACTGAACCAGAGAGGGAGGGGGAAGCTATAGAGAGAAAGGGTTTCCTGTTGTTGTATGTCTATAAAAGCTGTTCTGAATTTGGGTGCAGTGGTCTCTTTGCAATCATGCTAAAGGCCCAACGTTGTTATCAATAAATTCCCATCTTCTGAACTTCAGCTGGGTCTCTGCGGTTATTCCTGCCTAACTGAGTACCTATTACCTGCTTCAATATAAGACCTGCTTTAATGAAATGGACCAGGTGTGTCCATTTAGTGAGAACTTCTTCCAACCATGGCTATGGGACTTTAACATACACCGGGTGAAGGCAGTGGCCTCTGCCTTTTGTTTGTCCTAAGGAAATGGTACTAGATGTTATCTTATCTTTGTCCATTTTGGTTCCATTAGAAATAGGATATTACCACACACAATTCTGACTGCAATCACATTATTTAATAAAAATGGAAACATGGCAGGTTCAGTGAAACCATTATCATACATCTCCACAATCATGTAACTGAGGCTGTTTCTGCCACCATCCTCTCTTCTGCATTCCCCATTAACCCTGCCTTCCTCGCCTACCTAGTGTGTCTTTCTAAGGTTTTTTTATTTCCTTTTTATTGTTACATTTTAACTCAGTTCTGGAGTTATCCTAATGTGGTTTAAGTAAAAAGAAAATAAATATGGGGGGGGGGGGGATGAAATCAGCCTGCTTAGGAATAGCAAGTGGGAGGGAGGACAGGGGAGGAGAGAAGACACTGACTCTGACACTGACATCACATGTCTGCCAATATTGCAACTGGTGCAACAGTGACATTTCACACCTAAGGACTAGTGGGGACTCCAGTGCTATTGGGAGCTTATTGATGAGATCTCTCAATCAATGCAAAGGGACACCCTAACCATGCTTTAGAGACAAAACAGCCATGGGTCAGAGGCATTGTCATATGATAAATATTGGACAAAGGTGCTTTTTTCCAAATGTAATTGTGGTTTAAAAGCTGTGTGTAGTAATTTCCATACACCTAGATACTGTTTCCAATTTGGGAGGCCATATGAAGAAGAAAGTGATGCAGTTTGATCCTTTTAAAACTTCCCAAGCAAATGGAAAATTGGGTATGAGGGAAAGCTTGTGAAAGAGGAGGAAACAACACTGAACAAAACAATCTTAAGTAGAGGATAAATTTTACTGGGGACAAACTGCTATTTCCAAAGACCTGTCAGCTTGAGCAAACAAGTACAGGAAGTGCAAGTGAAGTTGTTTCTCCTCTTCTCCTATGGGGTTCTGCTATTTGGTTTTAAACAAACCTTGTTGAATCCTTGCTATCTCAAGACTGCTGTAAATAATATGGTTGTGTTGGGGAAGTGAGGGGGCTTTGGATCCAGGGGATTCAAGATTGCCTGGATCTGCCTATTTATCACCTGGATCCAAAGCCCCCTCACTTCCCCAACAAAACCATATTATTTACAGCAGTATCTGCAGCACTGCTAAGCCCATGGTACTTATCTGTGTGTATACAAGGGGTCTCCAGTGGGAGAGAAGTATCACCTCACTAGTGAAGTTCCTCTATGAATGCAGGGACAGTAGTTCCATCATATGCAGTTCTTGCCCCATCTTGACACCTCCCCCAAGGTTGCTCCCTAACTCTGCAATGTATCCTAGATGAGAAAAAAGAGAATACATAGGTACTGTACCTAATGAAAATATGGAACTTTTCAAAAACAACAAAAAATCTGGAAGAACTGCTGCACTGCAGGAAAAAATAATTAACCACTGAAGCCAGTTTTCCATGTATTTAAAACAACTGTAGCTAAACTATTTCAGACCCATTTCAATGGATCTAACAGAAGCTTCACACCTAACTGTCTGTATCCTGGTAGAGACACCTAGATGTCCAAGATACATCCACCCTAGTTTTTCAGGCTATATGCATGTTCTTCTAAAATGTAGTCAGGAAGCAAAGATACAGTTCTTTGCGAGAAAATCCTTTGTGCTTGAAGGAACAGATATGCCTTTTTTATAGGCAAACCCAACTAGAATAGAACTATTTAGTGTTTATGTAAGTGTTGACTTACCATTCAACCAGTTGATTCAATGGATCTGCTCAGTTTAGAGCTACCAATAGTCAGCCCTCCACATTCACAGGTTTGTCACTCACAGATTTGATTGTTTGCAAATTTGTCATCACTCTGTCATGGCTCCCTAATTCCAACGATGAAGGCTGTTGTGTAAATGTGCACACAACAGCCTCGCTCTTCAGGAATGAAGAGCATGAAGAACCACTATCATCAGTCTACCCCTCAGATGGAAGGAGGAATCTGGGCAGGAAGAATTACAGTCAAGTGGCACAAATATATTCAAGTACAAATCAACAGGTGAGAACCTACACCTTACCTGCCCTAAATCCAGCAGCTTCTTTAGGGATTCAAAGTATAGATCTGAAGCTAAGGGGCCTGGGAATGGCATGCAAATAGTTACCTTGGTTGTTTGCTTCCTTGTTTTGATGCTTAGTCAATCTTATCCAAAATCCTTTTATAAAAACCAGGTGCAAATTTCTTGTCCCTGTCTTGGTTTTGTCACTAATGAGTGCAAGTGAACCCCAGGAGTTTTTTGTGGGTTTTTCAGGCTATGTGGCCATGTTTTAGAAGAGTTTCTTTCTGACATTTCACCAGCATTTGTGGCTAGCATCTTCAGAGAAGCTTTTCTCTGAAGATGCTAGCCACAGATGCTGGCGAAACGTCAGAAAGAAACTCTTCTAGAACATGGCCACACAGCCTGAAAAACCCACAAAAAACTATGGATGCCAGCCATGAAAGCCAGGCGGTTTGCTCCTCTATCTGTCTGTCTGTCTGTCTGTCTTACAAGTTAGCAACCTTTGCATGCCTATATTTATTCATTGGTAATTTTCATGTTACTCTGGAATTTAGGCACAACATACATTTATGCTGAGTCCCCATTAAGTTTTTCCATACCCTTTCCCTTTCTGTGTCATTCTAATCTGCAGCCATTTTTTCTTCTGTCTGTCTTCTACGTTTGACCATTTATTTGATTATGAATATGTATTGTAAGTAGAGCTACTTTCATATATTTTGCAAGATGAAACTTATGTTCTTTCCCTGTAAGCCCCTGTTTGGTTGGACATGGGACTGGTTGTTAGTTTGTTATGGTATTCTTCAACAATTCTGTTCCAACCAGAGTCATGTGTTGTTAGAAATGAACCTTGAAAACCCGGAAATCCAAAATATCCTATCAATAGCTCCATGGAAAAGCTCCCCTCACCCCTATCCATAGCATGTGTGGTGGATTACCATATTCCATGAGATTTAGAGCAAAATATGCTCTAAAGTTTAACTGAAAACTCTTTTTGTCAGGTTTCTGTTGCCTGGAGATCACATTGCCAATAGCCCATTCAGCCAAACAGCAAAAAGAAAACGGGAGGAAAAAAGAACTACAATTTAAAACTGCAGTTAAATCATCTGGAGGGGCCAAGGTTAATATGGCCACTGAGAGCTTTCAAGTAAAAACCTTTACAGTAATATCTAGCATTAACCTAGTAAATTAAATTTGCATGGCACTTCTCTTTGAAAATCCCTGTGCAATGTGCAAACCCATCAAACCTCTCCAGGATCAGTTCCTAGCCACATTATTTTCTGTCATGAGCTTTAGTTAAATGGATTGTTAAAAGGCTTCCTGGCCCAAGTATCTTCTTGTATTGCTCTTTGACAACATGATGTATTTGATCCAGAGGTATTTGTATGCAGGTGTAACTAGTACCCAATTACTTTGATGAAGGTCACCTCTTCATTAATATGAAGTTAGATAGTTTGGATGAAAGCCAGGACTGGCCTCCATGCACACATGAAATGTCTGTAGATTCACTCATCCAATCTCTGCAGTAAAGGCTGGACACTGTTTGGTACTCCAGATGTTGTTGGATGGTAAAACATAACGGAGGGTGCTGTGTAAAAGAGGATAGCTACATTGGACCAGGTATGTTTGAACTTGGGCATTACTATGACCTCACATGCCATTATTTTGAGATCCCTTAACAGATTGATAAATGTCTCTACTCTACCCACAGATGGACTCATCTATGAGAAAGTAATGCTTTCTTTCATGGGATTTTCTTCTGTATATATAATTAATGAAAAGGGAGTTTCTCAAATACAAATGAATACTCACATGAGATATAATTTGTATCACAAATTTGACAAAAGATTTCTACAGTTCTAGAAGTTATGACATTGTCAGGGTGATGTTAGATCTCATTACAGGAGGCTTCAATAAAATTACCCATTGCTTTTTGTTCTTTCATGCCAGTGCAGAATTTTTTAAACAATACTAAATATGTATCACTGCCTTTTCCTTCTCTCTCAGCATACATAAAATGCTTTGTTCCAATGTTACCAAGGCTCCTGCAGTGATCCCATTGTCTTGAAGAGAAACTTCCATTGCATGCTTTTGGCCAACCTAATATAATTTAATTACACTAAAGATGCAGGGTGGAATACAAAAGCCTGTGCCTTCCAACCTCATAAATATGCATAAAAGAAGATAAAATAATCCCCAGACTACAAACATCACTCTCCACTTCAGTTTCTTGTTAATGTTTTCTGCTAGAAAATAGGCCCTCATTTTGGTTCAAATGAAATAGTCAAGCCTGTAGTGTTAGCTTGAAGTTACTATCATTTTTAGAGACCTATATTTTGTCCATATTTAAGTCAACATATGTTGTGTTTCTCTTGTGACAAAGGTTAAACAGAAGCTTGGAAAAGTTAGAAACATTACTTTTGGCACATACGTTATTAAAAAGTAACTTTTCCATGCTCTCTTGCAAGCTCCCTTAGAAGTCCTACTTTGTTCAATGGAATGGATTTCCAAATAACAGCATACAGCATTTCAACCTCTGGCTCAGAAGACCTTGGTTTTGTGCTGCAACTACAAAAATCTTTACACGTATTACATACATATGAAGATTGACAGAAGGTTTTCAGTACTTACAGATTCCATGCTACAGGTTAGATAAGATGGAGAGAAGAAGCTCTTTTGTTGTATATACCTCAGAATACTGTTGATTAGTAGTGCTTCCCCATCCATTGGCTGTACCCCAGGCCAAATCCATAGAATGCATTGGATGTTCTGCTTTCAGTCTTTAGCCTGTGGGAAGATATAAGAAAATATTATACATTATAGCATTGATCTATCTTTACTCATGTTTTAAAAACAGAGATATGAAGGGCTGACTGGAAGCAGGGGTGGAACACTGGAAGTAGAAGGTAGATTTTTAATTTATTGTTCTCATTCCTTCCTCCATTTTTTGCCTGGCCTTTCATATCTTTGACTGATGATGGGCATGTTCACATGTACATACCTCTGAAAGCAAGGCTTTGAGAACATATTTTTTCCTGTGGCAGCCTCTCTTGTGTAATTTTTAGATTAGATTTTAGATTTCTCCCTTCTTTCTGCATGTTCTTCTCTTTGTTGTTGCTGATGATGATGTTTATTTTATGATTGATTTTCTCTATTTTAAACTGTTCTGAACAATTCTGGGTACAACAAATTAAGTGCAAAGGTATGCATATATAGATAGATAAATAGATGCATAGATAGATAGATATTCCAATGCATGAGTGACTTGTGTATGGTTCTTGGTCCAGCAGGCTTACATATGTGAATTTCTATAGCTAGATTAGATGCAAATAATGTAATTTAAAACAATGATTTAAAGAATAGGAATAATGTGAATTTACTGGCATTGAGCATAATAAATCATCCATTCATGAGAATTTACAAATATCCCTGCAACTGAGAGACTGATTTATATGTTACCCCCGCATCATCATCACTTGGTTTATTTATTTATTTGATTTATATCCTACCTTTGTCCCACTAGGGGACCTAAAATGGCTTATAGTATAAGATAAAGCCAAACAGCAGAAACAATATGTGGTACTAAAGTTAAAAATGCATCAAGCAAGCAGTCAAATTAAAACATTAATTTAAAACAATTAAAAACAAATTAAGCATATATATATATATATATATAGAGAGAGAGAGAGAGAGAGAGAGAGAGCGCACCTATTGCATATCCTTCTACCCCCCCCCCCCCCAAGTCAGTTGAAGGCTTATGTTTAAATAACAAAAGTTCGCCTTCAGGCAAAAAGTCACTACAGAAGGGGCCAGCTGAGATTGAAACTCTCTTGGGAGGGAATTCTATAATCTAGGAACAGCTATGGAGAAGACTTTCCCTCATGTCCTCACCAGAGAAAGCCCTCCCCTTAAGATCATAAGGCTTGAGCAGGCTCAAATGGGGAGATATGGACTTTCAGATAGTCCAGACTTAAACTGTCCAACCTCATGCCTCAGCAATAACATATATATATATGCAAGAACCACACATAGAGTGATTGAATGGTGTAATTACTGACAACACCAGCCATCAATATTGGTCTCAAAAGTCATATTCAGACATCAAATTCCACACTCTGCAATGCTTTGTGTGTTTTTTCTCTGTTAATTTTACCTATTTGGAGCATTTGGTGCATGCCTGATTAGGGGTGTGAATACTTGTCAGAATCTCACCAATCAATAATTTTATTTGTCTATGGCATAATGTCTATTACAAAATATTCTGACCAAGCAATATATCTAGTACAGTAAATCATGTATTACTAAGATAATTACAATTACACTATACACAGAGGATTAAAACCCCAAGAACAAAACAAGAGGTTACTGGATAAGATATCGAACAATACTAATGACAGCTGCAACAACTGATCACCTTTGCAATCCACTGCTGCTGTCTTCACGAAGTTGCAGCAGTCCTTTTGGGCTGCTGCTGCAAAGGTGGCAATCTTAAGTGTGATAGATTTAGAATGATCAGCCAACAAGTCACAAATAATATCAGGCAATGACCAGTGAATCTCACCAATATTCTCACCCCACACAAATTTAATATCCAATTGTCATACCTTTTTTCTTTCTACACAGCACTCTCTGGTGTATTTCTCTACATTTTTTCTTGATGGGCACATTTTGGGCCAATTTCCTATTGACCAAACCATGTGTATGCACATATTTCCAATATATGCCTTTTCAGTTTTCATATTCTTCAAATTTATACATGAGTCTGTGTGCATGGTTTTGTCACTGATGTACCTCACAAGTCTCAGAAACATATAGAATCCCAGTGCATGATATGCTTTGCCCATTTTCACATTCAAATAGGGGAAAAATGGAATTTTTAAAAAACAAGAAATTGCAAACCCCCAAATTGACTTTACTCTTGGTTCTGCCACAATTGTGACATGTGATTTGGTATAAGGGTTTATATATATATCTGCTGTCAGCATTTAATATCAGGGCTGACTAGGTTTGCCAGGTCAGGACTATCACAGGCCCTGGAATTTCTGGGACAAAACCTGGGTTCAAAGGGCAATCCCTTGTGATGTTACAGGAGGCAGGCCCTGGTGATGTTCAAGGATGATGTCAGAAGATCAGTCCCTGGTAATGTGACAAGGCATAATACCTTAAGCATCAACTACAGCTATATAGAGTATGTCCTTCAAATTGAAAACATCATGTCTAACAAACAAGAAAAAATACATAATGCTGTGCTTCTACCTGTGATTCGTCCCCTTGAAGATTGGAGAATAGGGCCCAGGCTCAGGCCAAGTCCTAAGATACAAGAAAACTAGCATGAGTCCAGCCATGTCACTAGATGAAGTGACTTGCATAAGGTGGCACCATGATCTGGGGTGGTAAGAAATTGATAAACACAATGAGCAAAGCATCAGAGGTGCCAACACCAAAGACAAGTCAGATTGTATAGATAGAATAATATATTCAGAACATATACAACACATAGAATACGGTCAGCCCTCAGTATCCTCATCCATGGATCCATTCCGAAACACACACATACACACCCGCAAATACCAAAATCTGCAGATGCTCAAGCCTGCAGTGTCCTCAATGGTGGCACATGCACATGGCTGAACCACCACTAAGGACAGTCCCTGTTCTCCCATGGCGGTGTGTGCACATGGCTGTGCCACCATTGGGGACAAGGGAACTTAATGGCAGTTTGGCTGCATGCACATGCCACCATGGGACAACACAGGCTTGCCATCCACAGATGCTTGAATCTGCAGGTGACAAGTCTGCAGATGCCAAGGGCTGACTGTACTATAATCAAAACATATATATATGTATATGTGTGTGTGTGTGTGTATGTATATATGTGTGTGTGTGTGTGTGTGTGTGTGTATATATATATATATATATATATATGTATGTATATATAGATAGATATATGTATATATATGTGTGTGTGTGTGTATATATGTGTGTGTGTGTGTGTGTGTGTGTGTGTGTATTGCCCTCTGCATTTTGGGGGGTTAGGGACAATTCCCCCCCCCCCGTGAAATAATAAATATTTAGGGCAACAGGGCAACTCTATGGTCAATGTCTGGCAGATGCTGACCACAGAATCACCCTGGAGGACCTAGAGATTCCTAGATAGTGCATATTAAATCCATGAATCATCAAATCTGCAAAAAGGAAACCTGCTAATATGTGGGGCTGACTGTACAATTTAAAATGTATATGACATATAGAATAATATAATCAAAACATATATATAACACAGTAGATTTCCAGATAATATCTGTTTCAAACAAAGGGTTCTTCTTCAAAGTACAGAGAATATTTACAGCAACCAGTTAAGAAAGCAAATCTTTATCTCACTAATACAAAAACTTCCCCTGATTTCACAATCAAGGCTATTCCATAAGTAACATAATGACAAAATTTCTCTTGCAGGTACTATATATATATATATATATATATATATATATATACACAATACAATATCTAAATAATAAAGTACCTGCAAGAGAAAAAGAGAAAGAAGGGGGGAAGTAATCAAATATGAAAATTATACTTCATATATTCAAAAATGTATATAGGAGAACAATGCCAACTAATAAGTAAAATACTGTGTTTCCCCGAAAATAAGACATACCCATAAAATAAGCTGTAGCAGGATTTGTAGGCATTTGTGCAATATAAACCATACCCTGAAATTAAGACATAGGGTCAATGCAGAAGGGGCGACTTTTCTGAGCCATCCCTCAGAGGCATGAAAATAAAAGCGCCACAGCTGCAGCTCAAAGGGTCGCGGCCATGATTCTGGTTTTTGCCACCCCCGAAAGACTGGCTCAAAGCGCCATTCCTTTTGGGGACAGCAAAAAGCCACCCTTTGAGCTGCCGCTGCAGCTCTTTTTCACCCTTTAGGTGCAGCGTGTATGCATGTGGATGGGCATGCGGCATCAGGGTGGAGTCAGGACAAATAAGACATCCCCTGAAAATAAGCCATATTGTGTCTTCTTGAGGAAAAATAAATATAAGACGGTGTCTTATTTTCGGGAAAACACGGTAGTAGTAGCAGTAGTAATAATAATAATAATAATAATAATAATAATAAACAAAGTAATAGATAACAAAGTAAAGACGGAGCCCAAACTTAATTCCACTTGCTTGCTCCTCTCATGGGGAAGGCTTATAACACTTCTGTACAGTCCATGGTTTAAACAACAGTCCCAGACAAGGCACAAAAATAAATTACTTCAAGCGTTGTTTGTCCACAGGAGTGACAAGATAGCTCTACATGAAAGCATGAATCAATGTCCAGCTGGCAAAACTTTTAAAAATGTTTGCCCTAGCCAGGTACACAGCTCTATCTCAGGCAGCAAAATGTTGTGCCTAATTTGAACACTTTTCAGGCTCTTTGTTTTCTCTCCTCCCTTATTTTCCTCTACATTCTGACATCCTGAGACCGAAGCATTTTCCATGAACCCCTAAGGTGCACAGACATGGGGATGTTTTCTACTGTATTCAGATACTTTTCTAAATTGCAGTGGGATGGATTGTCTGGATATATTAACTGATATTAGTACAGTAATACAGGTCAGAGGTGATCCAGATATTATGCAATCTGGTACTGCTTCTAAGCAAACTTTAATTCATGTAGAGGAGAAAAAATAATATGAGCTGAGCACTCATTTCTTCTATACATAATTCAGTTAAATAAAAAGATTCTCAAATGGCATTTTACTTTCTTTCCTTTAAAAAAAGTGACCTGTACTGAAATTTGCATTGCAATCCATAAAAAGAAAGAAAAACTTCAAGGGGATATAAATTACCATTGGGAAAAGGGGGCAAGGGCAGTCTATTCCATGGCACAAAAACAGAGATTTCATTTTCCTAATACTTTTATTTCACTGCTAATAAAATTGGGTAGTTAAACCTCCATGGTAGAATATGAATATAGCAGTACAGTTAAGCTTTAGCACAAGCCAAAAAGGGGGTTTGGGTGGAGGAGGCCCTATTAAAATGTGGCCCTGGAGACTGTAAATTTGTATCCTGGCACTACTGGTCAGATTGGTTTTATAAGCTAAAATAAGGAAGTAACTGGATCTCACCTCAGCAGGCCACACAGAAGGCTATTTCATTTCATTCCTTCCTCTTTCCCCTCACAACCTTTTTCCCCCTTCACAAGGAGAATAAAATGAGAGGGATAGTCAGGAATTATTTATTAAAATGATAATAAGGTACCTTTTGAGCATAGGCAATACAACAAACAGGTGTTGCAAGTTCCTTCAGGGTACCCCAAAGGCTTCCATGACTAGTATGGAAACTGGCACATTAACACTTTTATAAAATGCTCAGAAGCATTGTACCCATGTCATTTTTCTTTCTCTTTCTTTCTTTCACTCTCTCTCTAGAAACAGAGAAAGAAGGGGGGGAAGTAATTAAATATTTTGCCCTCTCGGCTGCATGACCATAGGTACAAACCCATTGTCACATCAGCTCAAAGGGGAGACCCCCACCATAACATCTGCCCACAATTCGGACTGCACATGATGCCAGAATAAAGAGCAGTCTAATGCCGCCCTCATCCTGAATTGTTCATCATATTGAAGCCAAGCCGACCCCCTAGAATTAAAGTGGCAATTGGTATAAGCCTTGATCATTATCTCCTGATATTTGGAGAATTCAGGGGATCTAGCAGGGTCCTTTTCCTTAATAATGCCCCTATATATTGTAAAGCCCATGATCCAATTTACAAAATTTCTTTCTAACTTAGGGCGTTTGTGTGACTGAAACTTTTTTGGAAGAGTAAAAACCACTCCATCCTTGACCATGATCCTCAGTTCGGGATCACAGAATGTGAGTGAAAACAAATCAATATACTCACCTTTCCATATTCTTTCTTTGGTAGCCAGGGGAAGGTGTGACCCCAGGGGCGTAGATATCCCTGCATATGGATTGCAGTCAAACGACCTGTCTGCCCCAGGAATGCCCAATGCTCCTATCACAGCCATTCCCCTTACCTCACCTACCGTGTTATTCACATTTGTGTTATGCTGTACCCCGAGTCCATAACCTGAGCAAGCCCAATGTTAGTCAGAGGTGCAGTCACTGTTGTAGGCATAGGGCGCTCACTTACCGAGCTCAACCCTGTCTGCCCACCTGTAGCCCATACAGATGAAGGCCATGATTCCTGCATATTGGCAGCATAAGACAAACCTGAGCTCGTTGCTTGACTTGAAGCATCCACCGATGCTTGCTGAGCTCCCACCGAGAGCGTCGCCGAAGCTGCTCGGGTGTTGTGTTGTCCCCCATAAGCACTTGGTATATCTCTGCTGCAAGCCACCACTGTCTCAGGAGTTGGCACATTGCTCTGACCTGAAACAACCACTCCTTGAAGAAAGTTAAACAGATCAGCCAAAGTAGGTTGATTAGACACAGGGGCAGCTGCACCCTGTTGACCCACACCAGGAACTTTTTTCAAAAGCTCCATTACATCAACTATGGTTGGATGCCCAACCTCCATAGCTGATGTACTTGGGGAACTACGTGCCATGTCTGGTAATGAAAGTGAATTGTCAATAGCCTGTTGTAATGTATTCTGCTCTACACTTGTAGTCAGATTTAAAGTTGCAGAGGTACCCACTTGCGCCCCCAAGTTGTCCTTCTGCAAATGGTGTTATGCCAACTGCTCACACACCTATCTGAGCCAAATGTGTAGTAATGTCATCCTCCCTATTTTGTGTATTAATGGCCCACTTAGGCACTGGCTGGCCAGCTTTAACGCCAGTTGAGGTCGCACAACGTTTGGACTGGGCCTTACTTCGTGGCATGATTGCTGAAAATATACCAATAGCAATTCAAACTTCTTGGTATAGGATATAGTGTTCCTTTAAGGCTATACCTGTGTCACCAATCTACAATGAAAAGTAGTCAATTAATAACCAATAAGCTAAATCAGCAACCTTGGAACAGCACGTGTCCCCAATCAGAAAATGCCACCTGAATTCAGGTTAGCCACCAAACCAGAGGAGGCCCTTATGCCAGAATCTCACCCCCCCCCCTTAATTTTTTTTTTAATTATTATGGCCGGGCCAAGTTTGCCTGGTTAGCCCACAAGGCCTGATTGATATGCTTGCAAGTGGAGATAGAAATAAGGGGGGGAGGGGTGGGTGGGCATCACGGGAGAGAAAAAACAATTCGGACTGTGCTGGGACTTCAATGCAGGTAGGTGCAGGAGGCAGCCCTGCAGGTTTAACCATAAATGTAATACCTGTAGAGGAAACCATCCAGGATCGGCATGCCTTAAAAGTAAGAAAGCAGGAAGTGGGGGCCCCTCCCAGCAATCATCAATTGCAGGAAAGAGCACCAATACCAATTAAGTTGGACGTGTTGGCTGCTTGGTTGCGGATATACCCCAAAAGGGAGGCCGCACAGTATTTGTTCGAGGGTTTCTCACAAGGTTTTCGCATTCTTTATGTGGGTTTAAGGGTGCACCGTTACGCACCTAAAGCACGTTCTGTCAGGGAATTACCAGGGATTGTGAAGGACAAGTTGGCCAAAGAAATAGCGGCAGGTAGGATTTCAGGCCCCCATGATCAATTGCCTATGCCAAATTTGAGACTATCTCCCCTTGGTGTCATCCCTAAGAAGGCATCAGGGGAATACAGGTTAATCCACAACCTATCTTACCCTAGAGGCGAATCAGTAAATGACGCTATCGACCCTCAGTTAGCATCAGTTAAATATGCTTCATTTGATTCAGCAGTAAAAATGGTTAAGACACTGGGCAAAGGAGCCTTATTGGCAAAATGCAACATTAAATCTGCTTTTAGGTTACTACCAGTTCACCCGGAAGATTTTGATCTCCTGGGCTTTCAATTCGAAGGGAAGAACTACTTCGACAAAGCTATGCCAATGGGGTGTTCCATTTCTTGCTCAGCATTTGAAACATTCAGTACTTTTTTACATTGGTGTGCCTCTAAGAGGTCTGGTAGTCAAGCAATTACCCATTACCTTGACGATTTCTTATTTGCTGGGGCTTCTGGGACGACTGGTTGTGCAGATATACTGTTGGCATTCCAGGGATTAATGAAGGAAACGGGGGTACCTTTGGCTGAGGAAAAAACTGAAGGCCCGGATACCTGTCTTACTTTTCTTGGAATTGAATTGGATACTAACGAGGGCATATCTCGCCTCCCATTTGATAAGCTCATAGCGATGAGGTGTCAAGTGAGGATGATGAGAAACAAATCTAAGGCCATGCTACGAGAGTTTCAATCCCTGACGGGTTTATTAAACTTTGCTTGCAAGGTTATAGTCCCTGGGCAGGCATTCTCTTCACGTTTATACAAAGCCACCAGGGGAGTGAAGGCCCCCCATCACCACATTAGAATTACTTCTGGAATAAGGGAGGATTTGAGGATATGGGAGTCATTTCTGGAACAATTTAATGGTATTTCATTTTGGAGATCTGAAATGCTCTTAAGGGCAGACTTTCAGGTACACTCCGATGCTTCAGGGGCTTTTGGTTTTGGAGTATATTTTAATGGCCAGTGGGCAGCCGAGGGATGGCTGCAATCCTGAGCAGAAAAAGGTTGGACACGAGACCTCATCTTTTTAGAACTATTTCCTATTGTGGTTGCGGTCCATTTGTGGCCAGAGCAATTTGCAAACAAAACGGTGTGGTTCTGGTGTGATAACCAAGCTGTAGTCCACATAGTGAACTCCTTGATTTCTAAATCTGCTAGGGTAATGACACTAGTTCGGGAGTTGGTGGCTCAATGTTTGAAGTTTAATGTTTTGTTCCAAGCTCAACACGTTCCTGGTTTACTAAATCCGTTGGCGGACGCCCTTTCACGTTTTCAGTTTTACAGATTCTGTCAACTGGTGCCAGAGGCAGCAGCCCATCCACTGGAGGTACCAAAACATCTTTGGAGCCTTGGAGAATAGAAATTGAAAAGGTGATTCTCCAGTCCATCGCCCTGTCAACACGCAAGTCCAAACCAGCTCGCGTTGTGAGCATTTAGATGTTTCTTGTTAACTGTCGAGGAGATGGAGGTCTGGCCATTGAAGGTGGAGGTTATCCTCCGTTTCGCAGCCCACCTTAGACAATCTGGTTTATCTCCAGTCACCATCAGAGGCAGAATAGCTGCACTGTCATTTTACTCTAAAGCAGGAGGTTTTAATGACCCTACAGTTGATTTTAGAGTCCGTAAGGCTCTGGAGGGATGGGCTAGGGAGTCTTCAACATTACAGGATAATTGTTTGCCAATAACAGGTCCTATACTGATAAGAATTTGGCAAAACCTCCCAGTTACATGTAGCACACCCAAAGAGGTGATATTGTTTAAGGCTGTATTTTCGTTAGCATTTTTTTGCAGCCTTGAAAATAAGCGAAATTGTCCCTAGTTCCCGTACTGATAGTTCTGGCCGGGCTCTATTAGTATCAGATATCCAGATTTCTGAACAGGGGATACAAATGACAATTCAGCAGTCAAAAACCGATCAATTGGGAAAAGGACAATCTATAAGCTTGTCTAGGGCACATGCTGACCATATTTGCCCAGTGCGGGCATTAACTAATTATCTTCAAATAAGGCCAAGTGTATCAAGATATTTATTTTTACATCTATCAGGCCTTCCGTTGACACAGTATCAATTTAAGGCTGTCTTGCGTGAGGTTTTGAGACATGCTGGTTTGCCAGCGGTTCAATTTTCTTCCCATTCTTTTACAATTGGGGCAGCAATTGCTGCAGCAACACAGGGTTTCAGTGATACTGCAATTCATAGGATTGGTCGCTGGCACTCTAGAGCGTTTAAATCGTATGTTCGCCCTTAAGTTAAGGGTATTGCTGATTGTCTGATTTGTTTTTATCTAATTTGGCAGAACTGAATACTGGAGACATATGGATCCTGGGACACAGTTTGGTCTTTTGGGCCGAACGGCACATCATTGAGCAGCGAAGAGATTTGGCCATGGGATTGGGAAAGGCTGGAACTGTGAGGTGGTTTGGTCATAGAGGAATGTTGTGGGGAGCACTACTGCCTAGACTTATTGAATTGCTGGCCTCTTTCACACATCCCAAGATCTTGTTGGTACATTTAGGTGAGAATGACCTTTCAAAACTGACTTCATTACAGTTAGTTAGAAGGATGATTAAAGACATGAAAGAAATACAGCGAAGAATGCCAAACACACTGCTCATGTGGACAAAGTTGCTGCCTCGGCGAGTTTGGTCCAGTGCTCGGAGTGATGCAGCCATCAATGGAGCTCGGCGTTGGTTGAACAGATCTGTAGCCAAGACGTTGGGGAAAATGGGTGTTGTTATTGTTGATTATGAAGGAATACAGGTCACATTGCCACATTTGTACAGGGGAGATGGTGTGCATCTCTCCCCACGGGGGAATGACATATACTTGATTTCATTGGAGTCATACATTAAAAGAAAAATTCAGGGGGTGGAGGGGATGCCAAGCTAGGCTGGCCCCCTCCTGTGGCGGGCAGGGACCCTCCCTCCTTTAGGGAATTTTTAGGTAAATTGAAAATTATTAATTAGGATAAAAAATAATAAATTTTGGTATATGTCATTAGGTTAAACAAATTTCTATGACGTCTTCTTAAACTCAATGATGTCATAATGTTATGATGTCATAAAATGCTTTTGGCGTCATATCCGGTTGGGGGAGGGGTTAGATATTGTTATTATATATTGCATAAGTTAAAGGATTTGATGCATGCCGTGTTAGAAATAATTATTCAATATGAAGTCGTAGGCTTTCATGGCCGGCATCCATAGTTTTTTTTTGTGGGTTTTTTCGGGCTGTGTGGCCATGTTCTGAAAGAGTTTCTTTCTGACGTTTCGCCAGCATCTGTGGCTAGCATCTTCAGAAGATGCTAGCCACAGATGCTGGTGAAACGTCAGAAAGAAACTCTTTCAGAACATGGCCACACAGCCCGAAAAAACCCACAAAAAAACTATAATTATTCAATAGCGCTTGTGCTTAAATACACAAACGCATGCTTCAAGAACAAATTCTTGTTTAAGAAATGGTTATTTAAATTGTTAATTGAATTGTTATTTAAATGTTTAATTGATTGATATCAAGACCCTGTACAAAATAAAAGTTGTGGCCAATGTTTGACCCAAAATTAATTGTGTTGGTGTCCTTTGTGCCAATGTGCCAATGCAAAGAGCAGTTCTCCAGGACTAAACTGATGACATCCAGTGTTGGGCAACTTCAATGGGTGGATGGCTAAATCTGCCACCACCATCCCCCCCAAAAAACCAACCAAACCAGAAGTGGCCAAAAAGTCTACTTCTGGTTTTGGAATCTAGAGCATGTAAAAGATCAATCATTGTTCCTGGAAAATTCCAGGAGGGACAATTCACCTCTCTTTCTCTTTTTCATTGAAAAGTGAGATCTGAAGGGTTAACGGCCACAAAAACAGCCTAGGAGTCCCATATGGTTGCCACACTGCATTTGCTCACCCCACTGATAGATGGAAGGTGAACTCTGGAGCACATGAGGCTTGATAGTGATTAGCTCCCAATATGGACACCTTGGTAGAAACCTGAGTTTATGCATCTTAAAGAGTTTACAATCTAGACTCAATTGTTGGTGGTGTAGGAGTTTTGGTTTAAGACAATATGAAAAAATATTTGTAAAAGGAGAGACTGTAACATAATTAATGAGTTGAAAAGTAAAGGAGAGGAATCGAAAGTTCAGTCAGAACCTTTTTTCTTGTAATGCACCAAATGCATCTGAGGAAGTAGGCTTAAGTCTACAAAAGCTCGTACTACCTACTTTTGTCTGTCAGTTAATCTCAAAGGTGCTGAAAGATCCCTTTGCATACTGATTTTCCAGACTAACATAGCTATGTCTTTGAACAATAGTTTTATGCAGTAACATTTTTCATAAATTGAAGACACCACCACTACAATAAAAGTGTTTGTTGTTTTGCTTTCAAGGCTACATCTGCACTGCAGAAATAATGTGGTTTGACATCGCTTTAACTGCCATGATTCAATGCTATGGCTGGGAATTGTAGTTTTGTAAGATATTTAGCATTCTCTGTCTGATAGCTCTGGTGCCACAATAAACTACAAGTACCATGATTCCATAGCATTGAGCTATAGCATTTTAAGTGGTGTCAAGCTGCATTATTTCTGGAGTGCAGAGGCAGGTTAAGGTAGAGGTGAATTAGTATTGTGTCAATCAATAATGAAGAGTGTAGTGAGATATACTGAGACCAGCAAGTATTGGAATAGCACTCTGGGTTGTTGTTGTTGTTGTTTTAATAATCTTTATTGGGTTTTATTTAACTTAAAACAAGGCAACACAAAACAAAAATTATACAAATGACATATAACAAAAATCATTTCCTTTCAATGCTAACAACCTAAATCAACAAGTAGTGCAATTAATTAAAAGTTGTCTTCCAAGTACTGTGATCTTTTACTATATATTTTTGCGACTATAATTTATAGTTACTTATATCCAATAACACGTATAATCTGTTTTTCCATATTACTCTCTGATACATATAAATTAATTATGTATATATTACCTTCTCTACTTCCAGGTATTTATTCAGTAGAGGGAAAAAATAGTAATTTATTTTGTACAGTCTTTAGTTTATCTGCCTTCATTCATTTTTATAATCCTATCTTTATTATATTCTTTGCATGGTTGTAATGTTTTTCCACTTGCTAACATGGAAAGATTATCCATTATTGCCAACACGTGGGTGTTTATTTTCCATTCATTAATAATTGGTCCTTTTCCACTTTTCTAATACCTTGCATAGACCATACAAGCTGAAGTTATCATGTAGATAAGTTTACTAAGCACTCTGGGTTCAAATCCTCATCCAGCCATGGAAATCCACCTGGTGACCTTGGGCAACTCACATTCTTTCAGCCTCAGAGGAAGGTAATGACAAACTTCCTCTGAACAAAATTGTGCCAAGAAAATACTATGATAGGTTTAGGGTCACCATAGTAGGTCACCACCTGAAGGCACACAATAACAACAAATGACACACATTTGTAATGATAAATTAATTAATTAAATTAGTTACTTAATTACAAATAACAAATTAATTAAAAATAAGTTACAAATGTGTAACTCACTTGTCATTAAATGAGAGAAACAAAGCCTGTTTTATGGTGCATGTTTACACCAAAGCAAGTCCTTCTTTGGTCAATGGGACATATTATAAGGCAGGCATGTATAAGAAGGCATCCTAATTTTTGAAATATACCCAGCAGCAAATTGGGTAAAAGAATATAGTTTATCTTTTTCTCTCTTTTTTCCTTTTTGAAATTACAAATTGATATAACAAGCAGTAAATGCCCAATCCTGATATTAATTCACATACATACATCCACAACAGCTTTTTCCTCTTAAGATTATTATGCAGTGCTGAATATTAATTTCATACTGTGCCTATTAAATAACTGCTTTACCAACTCAATCAGTGAATTTAGCAAAGATATATTTAAGAAGGGGGTATTTATGGATTAGGCACAGATTTTAGAAGTGAAATGGGAGACAATCTAACAAATCTATCAGGAATAAGATCAACAACTTAAAATTTAAACCAATCATCTTGAGTATATATTTGAACTTGGATATGTAGATGTGGTGAGGAAGTCCCAATGGTTCAGCAATACACTCAAAGGATCAGCGGCCCCATAGACAGCTAAATTACTCAGAAAGCCAGGGAATTTATCAAACACGAATTTCAAAGTGGATTCTAGCCTCCAGGAAAAACGGAAGTGCCCATTAATGTACATACAAAATAAATGTTGTCTGCAAGCAGCTTCAGCTGTTTATTTTTGACATGAAAACTATCTAAGTAATTTTAATTCATGGGGGGGTAGAAGGGCACACAGGCTATTACCCTCTTTGATGGAAATTATCAATCTACATTGTTAATTTTTTTAAAAAAATACTTCTGAAAAGAAACCCAACATTAAGAAAGAAATGAATCCCAGGTCTTCATTCCTATTAGACTGAAATCCTTTATCCCTTATCCTGGAACCAGGCCTGTGAAAATGTGACAATTTTGTTTTTGTTGCACTTTGTCAGAAGTCTCCCAGAAGTCTCATCCTGTTTAAGTTCTGTGTTTGGGTGCTAAACTCAGTTTTCTGCACAGAACTCTGCAAATTTTGGCATCTCTTTTTTTTTAAAAAATGCAAAATCACCTTTGAGTACTCCGTGCTTAATATAGCCCTAAGAACGTCATGGGGTTACCCTAGGTTGACAGGAGACTTGAAGACACATTGCTGTTGTTAGCTGCTCTCAAATCAACTTCAACTCATGGTGACCCTGTGGATGAGACATCTCCAAGACCCCTTGTCTTCAGCCTCTCTGGTCAGGTCCATGTCCTCCCTGATTGAGTCTAACCTTCTGACATGTGGTCTTCCTCTCTTTCTACTGTCTTCCACCTTTCCTAGCATTAGTGTCTTTTCTAATTATCATTTTTTCTAATGATATTGTCAATGCACAATAGTTGTTATCTTGGCTTCCAGAGAGAGTTCAGGCTTGATCTGTTCTATAACCCATTTGTTTGTCTTCTTAGCCATTCATGGTAGTATGTTTTCTCAGCACCAAGTCTCAAATAAGTTCATTTTCTTCCTATTGGATTTTAATCACTGTCCAGCTGTCACATCTGTACATGGTGATAAGGAATACAGTGGCGGACTATCATCACTTTAGTGTTCAGGGTTATGTCTACACATTTTATGATATTGTCCAGTTCTTTCATAATTGCCCTTCCCAATCCTGGTCTTCTCATTTCTTGACTGCAGTCTTCATTCTGATCAGTCTTTGAACTAAGGTATAAGAACTCTTTGACTGTTAGTTTTCTCATTGTCTAGTATGAATTCGTGTAGATTTTCCATGGTCGTTGTTTATGTTTTTGTTTTTGTCATGTTTGGTATGGAGGTTTCCTGAGAAATTCTGATAAAGAAGCCAGTAGAGCTTCAAAAGCTTGTGACATGTATTTTGTGCATTTTGGTCGGTCCAATAGAGGTATCACTGTTTTGTGGGTTTTGAATGTTATTGTAATTTATTAATCCAGTCCTAGCACATTATTCCTTGACCATTTTCAGTAACTGCTCCAGGTCTTTGTTTGTTTCTGATAGTACTATTGTGTCATCTGTGTATCTTAGGTTATTAATGTTCCTTCCTCCTATCTTCACTTCTCCTGCCTCTGAATCCAAGCCCATTCTGTGTATGACATTTTCTGCATATAGGATGAATAAATATGGTGACAGAATGCAGCCTTGCCCGATTCTTTTGCCAATTGGGAATCATTCTGTTTCTCCATATTCAGTTCTGATGGCAGCTACTTGTCCTGAATATTGGTTACACATTAGGATAATCAGATGTTGTGGCATTCCCATTCCTCTAAGCCAGTGGTTCTCAAATGTTGGGGAGGGACCCCTTGCAGGGTAACAAGTTGCTCAAAGGGACATGAGACTTGGAGGCCCTGATCCCTCCTCCTCCTCCTCCTCAACTTTTTATGTGCAAAATGTACATGTGTTGAGGTAAATATTAAATTTATTTAAATAAATCTGTTCTATTTGAACATTATTTCTTTATAATATGTTAAAACATGAATAGACATGAATGTGCAAATAAAAATATGCACACTAAATGAACAAAATATTTTTATTCATGTCCTAAGTCAAAAGTGCCCGCCCAGTTTTGACTTGGGACATAAATAAAAATATTTTGTTCATTTAGTGTGCATATTTTCAGTGTTCACATGGAGATGTAAAGGGGATCACAAGGGTAAAAACCAGAAAGAACCACTGCTCTAAGCATAAGTCATAACTTTTCATGATCAATGTAATCAAATGTTTTGCGGTAGTCAATAAATCACATGCAGATTTTCTTCTAGAATTCCCTGGCACACTCCATTATCCAACATGTATTTGCAGTTGGATCCCTAGTGCCTCTTTCCTTTCCTGAATCCAGCTTGCACTTCTGGGATTTCTCACTCCATATATTGTGGGAATCTTTCTTGAAGAATTTTGAGCATGACTTTGCTTGCATGGGGAATTAGTATAATGGTTCTGTAATTACTGAAAGCTTTTGTGCTTCTTTTTTTGTGGATGGGAACATACATTGATTTGCTTCTAGTCTGTGAACCACTGCTTTGTTTTCCATATTTGTTGCTATTGGTATGTCATCAGTTCCTGATTATTTGTTCTTTCCAATTGCTCTGAGTGTGGCTTTCATTTTGTTTTCCAAACTTTGGGATTCATATTTGTACGTTTTTCCTTCCCATGTGTCATGGATCCTTTCACACTTTTTATATAGCTCTTCTGTATATTGTTTCCATTGTGTATGTTTTTTCATGGTTATATATTATGCTCCACTTCTGATTGTAGAGCATCTCTACCATCGGTTTAAATTTTTGAATTCTCAGATCTTGTGGAAGAGGTCTCTTATTCTTCCTTTTTTGTTATCAGCTTCTGTTTCTCTGAATTGATTATTGTAGTAGTTCTCTTTATCCTTATATACTAATCATTAACCAGTAGCATTTAAGGTTCTGATTATGTTTATTTCTCCCTTTCCTTTTTCTTCTCTTCTTTTTTTTTAACTGTTTAAACATTTTGTCTGCTATCCATTGTTCCTTTACCTTCTTTTTTACCTCTGGTATCATCTTTCTGCATTCATCTGATCATGTCTCTGACTTCTGAAAGCACCTATGCACACACAGGTACTTTTTATGCACAATTCCTATTGACTAAAATATGTTTGTACATGCATTTGTTCCCACGTATGAGCTTTACTAGTCAATCACACTACATGTGCATGCACATGACATGCACATATACAAATGTATACATGGTTCTGTGCACAGCAAAACACATCAGGCATGCCAGTAATGTATGGCTTCCCAAAGAAGAATGCAATTCAATGGGAGGTACAAAATGGGTATCTTCATAAGGAAATGAGAACCCAATGAATTTCTTTGCCATTCTTACCTGAGAAAAAGCCCCACTGAACAAAACATGACTTACTTCTGAGTAGAGATGTGTAGGAGATTGCTGCTTTAGTCTTTTATTTATAGCCTACATGAATTTGATAATGTTAACATCAAATATGCTTCACACATGTAAAGGAAATTCTGAGAAACTACTCATATATTATGGATGAAAACTAAAAAAGCAGTGCTGCAGCTAGGTAAGAACAGATGTAACACAACTGAAGAACATTAATGCATGCTGCACTTTTTGCAAACTTAGGGTCTGTTTATCTTACAACCTCAATATTTACTTTATTGACCAAAAGAATGTTAACTTCATCCAATGCTGACAGATCATTCATCAAAAAATAATAATTTTTAAATAATGGAATATTTCATAAGCAGCACTGTGCACAAAATTAGGCACTGCCCTTTCAGTTCCTAGACCCCAGATTCAATTCACCCAGAAGAGAAGAGCTACATATCAAAATGATCAGATTAGTGAAAGGGGAGATGATCTTAAATGGAATAATCTTGACATATTTAGTACAGTTCTTCATGCTTCTCAGCCACATAATAAACTGGCTCGATCAACAAAAATGTTCATCTCTGTGGACAATTTGCTTCTTCCCAACCCCTCCCAATTTTTTTAATAAATAACAATTACTGTTAACAGTTGTTTCTACACAAAAATCAACAATCTTGATGGCTAGTCAATCACAACCAGGCTCTCTGAAACAGACACCTCAGAAATGTATGGATTTCCAGTTTGTATGTAATGGAATCATAATTTCAATGATCAGCTTATAAATGAGTCCAGAGGAGTGTAACCAAAATGGTGAAAGGTCTGGAAACCATGCCATATGAGGAGAAGCTTAGGGGATATGTTTAGCCTGGAGAAGAGAAGGTTAAGGGGTGACATGATAGCTCTGCCCAGGTATGACAGGAGCTGAAAAATGGAATGAGGATCTGATATTAAATAGGCCACAGAAACAGTCACATGAGAATGTTCATATGTTTATCCAAGTAAGCTAGGATCTGGTGAAATGAGGGGAGGCTGAGCAGTGGATTTATAGGCTAAGATAGGGGTCTATTTGAGAACAAGGCAGTAGAATGAAGGCAGAAGTCATGGAAGGAAGGAAAACCCAAATCCACATGAACAAAAAGGCTAGGTTTTCATATACTGTTAAACAAAAACCTCTAGGATTAGAAGGTGGGATCATTGGCCTTTTGAACTACAGTTATATTTTAGACCACAATTTCCAGGACTACTAACTGGCATGCTGGCTAGTCAATTCTGGGAGTTGTAGTCCAGAAAAGTAACTTTCCCAATGCCTGCTTTGGATGAATTGTAAAACATTAACATAAAGCACTGCAACGCAAAGGATCAGCTTTGTTTTGTTCTAAGTCAGCTCAGTTCCACTCCTGTTACTAAATGTTAACATATTTTAAAATCTGTTGCCTAGAAAACTAGAAATATGTCAAGTTCCAGAACATAATTTTAGGCTTGGTTTTGAACCAGAGTATTTGAGAATTTTAAATGCATTGCTCAACAGTGAAATCTCTCCACAGATGACAGTAACATAAATAGTATTGCAACATTAGATAATTAGACTGAGTATAAAAATGTAGATTTATGACACACTCCTAAGTGATGAGGTATTACAGCTTTTGTGTGCAAGATGTTAATACTTAAGAAATGCCATTTCTGGAATGCCATGATAGGGATTAATGCCCCTACACTTAAATATCATTAAAATGAAAAGATGGTCAAATTAGAGCTCTGGTTCTACAAGGATATATCTATGTACGTTATGCACTACTTAATTTACTGGAGCCTGAGTCTAGGTCAGATTTGCTTAAATCTTGTACTGCAATTTACTCTTCAAGTTGCATGAAGAAAAATGTTGCAAAAACAATTCTTTCACATAGATACAAGCAAGCCATGGCCTCAAGTTGCACTACATACACCAGGATTTGCCACAAAGCAACACTTAAGAGAACCAGCAATGGGCCAAGACTTTTGGGAACCATTAAATAACTAGAACAGGGGTAGGCAACCTAAGGCCCGGGGGCCGGATGCGCCCCCCCCCGAGGCCTTTGGACTGGCCCCAGGCCGGTCCTGCCGCTACCGCTGCCGCCGCCACCCAATATGATCATATTGATCATTGTTGTTATTACTTGTTCTTGGGGTTTTCTTGTCAAAATCTCCACACGGGTTTTTCCATGGCTTTTCTGGGGCTGAGAGAGTGTGCATGCATATATTTTTAATTTAAAAAATATATATTTTTTAAAAAATATTTGTTTGTTTGTTTGTTTGTTTTTAGTGCTTCGGCCCCCCAATTGTCTGAGGGACAGCAACCCAGCCCCCGGCTCAAAAAGGTTGCCTACCCCTGAACTAGAGAGTTGTAGTGCTGTAGAAATAATGCAGTTTGACACCAGTTTAAGTACTGTAGCTCCATCCTAAGGGATTCTGGAATTTGTAGTTTTACAAAGTCTTTAGTCCTCTCTGACAAAGAGTATTGGTGCTCCATGAAACTACAAATCCCAGAAATCTGTAGGATGGAGCCCAGGCAATTAAAGTGGTGTCAAACTGTTTCATTTTTGTACTGTAATGCAAGCTTAGATAACAAATCCTATCATCCCCTGTAATTGTTTTTGCTGGCTGAGACTTTAGCCGATAACTACCCACCACTGTACTGTACTGTACAAAGAAAGAGAGGGGAGATTGTAGAGACAGAGCAAGCCAGAAAATGTGAACTACACATGTGAATGAACTTCTTATTTGGGAAATCATAGAACCATAGAGTTGGATGGGACCTCAAGGATCATTTAGTCCAATCTTTGCTAGTTCAGAAAACCAACGCTAAAGAGCTTCAGTTAAATCTCTGCTTAAAGCTCTCAAAGAAGCAAATTCCATCACCCTCTGAGGCAATCCATTCCACTGTTAACCAGATCTTACCATCAAGACGTTCTTCCTAATGTTAATGTAGAACCTCTTTTCTTGTAATTTGAATCCACTGATTCATGTTTTAGCCTCTGGAGCAGCAGAATACTTGCTTACTTAATCTTATATGTCATATCCCTTCAGATATTTAATGATAGCTATCATGTCACTTCTCAGTCTTCTTTTCTCCAAGCTTAATATACTCGGCTCCTTAAGTCATTCCTCACAAGGCTTGTGTCTTGTTTACTTCTTCCAAGACAGCACTGCAGAGAAATAAGCAAAGGGGTATTCAAAACTCCATTCCCAAAAGTCACACAACAAGAGTCCAGTACTTAACAGCAAAGGGAGAAGCAGAAGCATAGTTCCAGAGGTCAGAAAACAAGAGTCCGATAGCAGAAAACAGGATACACAACAACTAGGAAGGCTACAAGACTGATTGTCAAATGCAGGGAATCATATCATCTGGAGCCTTTTTAAAGGCCTCAGCATGCCTCAGCTGATTGCAATTAGCTCTCCTTTTGGCTTCTAGCCTAGATGAATGCCTCAAGGATACCTTGGCTTATCTTCACTCCACAGGTCCTAGTACCAGCAGCATAGAGTCTGTCTCTCCCTCTACAACCTCCTGTGTCTCTTCTGAAACTACAGAGCCTCCAAGTAACCCCAGATCTGTCTCCTCTTCAGGATCAGAGTCTGACTCTGACTCTAAAGCAAAGTCAAACTCGGGACAGTCCATGATAGCTTGGCTTCCAGACCTTTGATCACCTTGGTTGTCCTGCCCTTGACACATTCCATTTTGTCTATATCCTTCTTGGTCTATGGTGCCCATAACTGGACACAGTATTCCAGGTAAGGTCTGATCAAAGCAGAATAGAGTGGTACTGTTAGTGCTCTCTATGTGGACATTGGACACATGTCATAATGATGAAATGTGCTTGACTAAAAGTATTGCCTGTCAAGAAGAATTTGTCTTTGGTAGGAATGGCCCATAGCTTAGTACTATACAAAGCTTGGCAATGTTACTTTTTTGGTCACCTACTCCCAGGCAGTATTTCAATTTCTGTCCACTGTCTCAGACTTTGCAGAACCACTGCTAATCCAAGGAGATGAAACTGGTCTAGTTTGAACAATGGTCTGATTTACTATAAGGTAGGTTCATATTTTCATACAACATAAAGCAAAATAGTCTTCGTGCTTTCTTTAGAAAAATTTGAAATGCTTAATTTGAATTATATGCTCTGACCTACATGGAAATATACAACAGAACAATCAAATATTTATACAATTATCCTGGTATAAATGTGAGTGTATGTGCTTTATATATAGCTAAAATTTCCCACATAACAAATATGTTTTCACATAGAACATGAAGCTGAAGAAAAATGCTTCAGCAATTAATAATGCCTCACACATAATAAATGTTTGCTTAACAAAATCTGTCTCAACTTCGCACATTAATCAAAAGTGAATGCCACATGATTTTGTATAATTAAGTAGAAAGTCATTCACCATGTGGTAAATATCATGGACAATAAAATGAAATGAACCAGTATTAACCCTATGGTGTTTATTAATAGTACAGGTACTCAATAATCCACAGTTCAATTATTACAGTTAATTGAAGGGTCATGTTATCAAAAATTAATAATTGAAAGGCATCTCTATGATCCATTCATCAGAGATTTGAAGTGTAACAAAAAGGCTTTCTAGATTTAAAAATAATATGAAAACATGACCTGTGCATTTCAGCTCAATTCAGACTCACAGGGAGCACAGGCTCAGATGTCAGGCATTTTAGCAATGGAAGATGTTTGTTTTCTGCTGCTCCAGAGACTAGAACGTGAATCAAATTACAAGAAAAGAGATTCCACCTGAACTTTTGGAAGAACTTCTTGACTATAAGTGCATTTGACAGTGGAATATACTGCCTCAGAGGGTGATGGACTCTCCTTCTTCCGAGGTCTTTGAACAGAGATTGGATGGCTATCTTTCAAGAGTGCTTTAGCTGTGTCTTCCTGCACAGCAGGGAGTTGAACTAGATGGTTCTTTCAGTACCTCCCAGCTTTATGAAACTATGATTCTGTGATTCAGGTGTATGTGTACATTCCGGTATCTCAATTTCTTACCTTGTTTTTGTACTCCACAACTCATGTGGATATCTGGCTCTTGTCTTGTGCCACTGTGGTAGTGAGCCAATAGTGTGTAAAAATGCAGTTAAGACATCCAACAAGAAGTAGATACACTTTTAAGCAGTAAGTGTACCCTCAGCAAGATTGAAAGCTCCCAGAAATTATGCATCTTGCATCAATAGCCTGATCTGAACTGATGACATCAGTAGCAAACAAGACCATTAAGTGATCAAGGCCAACACATCACATAAAAGGGGGTGGGGCTGAATCGAATTTAGGGAAGAGTGACATAGCTTAACACCTTGTGCTCTGGTATTGCTGAATGAATCAGAGATATAACCCCTATCTTCTTGGGAATGAGCTTATAAAAGAATAGAGGACCTTAGATAGTTAGTGAGACAACAGAGCAGACAACTTCTGGCTCCTGTAGTCTAAATGCCAAACCCAAGAGACAGAGTTGATTACTTCCTCAACATGACCTACAGATTGTTCTTCTTCACAATTGAACTCAGGCTGGCCCCAAGGTCTAAAGATCACTGAGAGAGATTGATATGACCTACATATGGGATCACATCATTTGAGATGTGGTGCTGGAGAAGAGTGCAGAAGATACTGTGGACAGCCAAGAAGACAAACGAATGGGTTCTAGAACAGATCAAGCCTGAACCCCCCTCTGGAAGCCAAAATAACTAAAGTGAGGCTATTGTATTTTGACCATATCATGAAGAAAATGAATCATTAGAAAAGACACTGATGCTAGGAAAGGTGGAAGGCAGTAGAAAGAGAGAAAGACCACATACCAAATGGTTAGATTTTATCAGTGAGGCCACAGGCCTGAGCCTACAGGACTTAAACAGGGAAGTTGAGTATAGGGAATCTTGGACATGTCTCATTCACAGGATCACCATGACTTAAAGTTGACTTGAGGGCAGTTAACAACAACAACTGACTCTACAACAGTGGGAGATTTGGGGGAGTTGGTATGCCACCCTCCAAATGCAACATAGGCTACATTTGCTCCATGCCATGAAATTTGTGCTAGCAATAGTGACTTCTGCCTTAAACAAATTGTGTACTCCAAATACAAGAGACATTAAATTTATCCCCTTGTAACTATTTACTATTTTTATTTAATTGTATTATGCACTGTTTGCCCTGAATCCTAGTGGTAATCCAAAGTAGAGCTATTAACTCAATAGGATTTACATAAGTGTTAACTTGTCACTCAGTGATTGAGTCAGTGCATTGCCCATAGTTCTGAGTAGCAGTAGGGTACAGCTTTTGTGGACTGTAGTCCAGTTCATCAAATGCAGCTGATGGAGTGATCATCTGATGAAATGGAGGTCAGTCCACTAAAGTTTATGCTAGAAATTTCTTTTTCCCACCCTGTCTCAAACGTGCTATTGGATTCCTTTTGTCTTTTTAGGGAACAAAGAGGATAACTATGGGGCGAAACAGACGACCCCATTGCGGTGGCTTCCCAGAGGCTTGGGGACATGTCATTTAGACAATGCAAACAGCCGAGAAGCTGCCCTGCTGCCCACACAGTGGGCAGCTTTTCGGCACTCCAGTGGTGTGGCATTTAGATGCTGCACACCACAGGAATGCTGAAAAGCTACTGCTGCTGCAGAAAAGCAGGGTTTTTCTAGCATAAAAAGGAGCAGCATTTTGCAGCTTCTTTTTGTGCTGGAAAAAAGCCAAAGGGGCTGCAGTGTGCAGTTGTCACAGCATTCACCCGGCTTTTTCAGGGGTGGCGTTATGCCACCCCTTTTGGGCAGTCTGCTTCACCCCTCTGTAAGAATGATAGCAGAGTAGAGAATATATGGGCCTTCAGTTGTTCAGAATATTCCAGATGATAGTTTGAAGCTTCAGATAAGTTGAATCTATATTTTTGGTTTTGGGACAGAAAATTGTAACTCAACCACCCATAGAGACAAGAATGACCAATGCCCACCTGTGGGTACTAGACCAGTCCCTAGTGCAGGGGTAGGCAACCTAAGGCCTGAGGGCCAGATGCAGCCCCCCAAGGCCTTTGGACCGGCCCCAGGCTGGTCCTGCCGCCGCTGCCGCCAGCGCCCGCCATGATGATATTGATTATTGTTGTAATTGCTTGTTCTTGGGGTTTTCTTGGCAAAATCTCCACAGGGGTTTTGCCATGGCTTTTCTGGGGCTGAGAGTGTGTGCATGCATATTTTTTTAATTTAATAATAATAATAATAATAATAATAATAATAATAATAATAATAATTTTTATTTATATCCCGCCCCTCTGCCAAGCAATCGGGGCGGCGTACAACATTTACAACAACAAAACAAATAGCATCAACTCAAATCCCATCCCTCCTTCCCACCCCCACCCAGACCCAGCCCTCAAAAACAAATCAGACAAAGCAATTTAAAAACAATTGTTAAAAATATACAATGTACAATATAAAATGCCATATACAATTTAAATACATAATAGCATTGTTGCTGGGGAAGATGTTGCTGGGGAAGGGTTTTAAACTCTTCCCGGTCTCTCCAGCCGCGTTCCAGTCACAAGTGTGTTGGTGGGGAAGGTGTTGGTCCCCGGCGGCCCCAACGCCTCCGCCTCAGCCTCCCGCTCGCGTCGCCACCACAGCAGCCAAGGCCCTGCGTCCTCCAAGTGTCCTCCAGCGCCTCCCTGCTGAGGAGATGGTGCCTGGGTGGGGTTTTTATCCCCAGCCTGAGTCCTCTGCAGGAATGGCCCCAGGTGCAGCTGCTCAAGTCCCGCTGGGAGGGGGGAGAGATGTTACCAGCCAAGGCCCTGCATCCTCCAAATGTCCTCCGGCACCTCCCTGCTGAGGAGATGGTGCCTGGGTGGGGGTTTTATCCCCAGCCCGAGTCCTCTGCAGGAATGGCCCCAGGTGCAGCTGCTCAAGTCCCGCTGGGAGGGGGGAGAGATGTTACCAGCCAGGCCCTGCGTCCTCCAAGTGTCCTCCGGTGCCTCCCTGCTATTTATTTATTTATTTATTTTTATTTGGTGCTTCGCCCCCCCCCCCAAATTGTCTGAGGGACAGCAACCCAGCCCCCGGCTCAAAAAGGTTGCCTACCACTGCCCTAGTGGGTACTATGTGCAAAGCAAAAGAATTGCTATTATTAACTCTACCACAATATGCCTGAACTCAGAGTGTAACTTAAGTAAGAAAGATTTTTAAAAGGCTACACAGAACTATAAAACTAAAAGTAAATTGTAAATTGCCAAACTGAGTTAATCAAAAGTATCTCCACAAAGTTGCCATATAATGGCAGTTTGAGCTGGGGCATGTATAGCCTAAACTTAGATTCTCCAGTCTCTTCTTGGGTTTGTGTTATGTGCCTTAGAAAAAAGAGAGAAAAATCTCTAAAGAGGGAAAATGCATGAAATGAGTTTAAAAGAATTCATTTCCCCTTCAACAGGAATAGAGTTATTACTCATGAAACTTGGTGGATTAACAACCTGACACCAAAACCCAAAGTTGGCAAATGTGGTCGCAGCAGTGAAAAATGCTTCAGTGCCAGTATTTTCTGAACATATATCAGCTGTTCACATGTCAGATCGCTGCTCTGTTCCTATGTCCTTTTCAATAGCTGGTTCTTAATTTAAACCATTGCCAGTAAGATTTTCACTTTTGGATACATAAGGTGCTGTGATGTCACACCTCATTGGTATGGCTATTTTTAATTTAAAAGAAAGAAACAGTGAAAAACTATTTTCAGCACCTCTGCATCCATGTTCCATAAAATTTCTTCAGTGCTGAAACTATTTATGCAAAAAACTCCTAGTTGGAAAATCTTTTTCTTTAATTACGATCATTTTAACAAGCTGGTGATGGGAGTGGAGATGGTGGGGATAGTTAGGGAAGAAGTGGAGGAATAAAACATCCATATAGAATAATATATCTGGATCCATATAGTGTGGTGTAGTGGTTTGAGTGCTGGAGACCAAAGTTGGGATCCCAGCTCAACCATGGAAACCGTTTGGGTGACCTTGGGCAAATCATATTTTCTCAGCCTCATAAGAAGTTTGGAATATCCTGAATAATTATCCTGGCCCAAGAGTTAGCTAATTCCGCTCCCTTTCTGCACTGTTGGTGTTGCGATGCTTTTTGTTTTATGTTGTGATTTATTTTAAAATGTTTTTAATTGTCTAAGTTTAATATTTTTAAGGGGTGGGTGGTTTGGGGGGTTGTATGTATTTTATTGTAGCTTCAATTGTTGTAAGCCCCCCAATTGCAGTGCAGAGGGGCAGGATAGAAATTATTATTATTATTATTATTATTATTATTATTAGGTAAAGGCAACCTCTTCTGAACAAATTCTGTCAAGTAGGGTTGCCTTAGGGTCACCATAAGTTGGAAAGCACACAACAATAACAACAACATAGAATATAAATGCATCTGAGGAAATAGACTTTAGTCTGTGAAAGCTCATGCTGCCAACTTCTTTCTTTCAGTTAATCTCAAAGGTGCTACAAGATCTCTGTATATACTGATTCTACAGACTAATATGGCTATATCTTTGAACACAGAATATAGTGACCCTAAATACTACTTTATAGAGAGCAGCATTCAGAGGATGGTCTCAGAAGGCATCTTGTATTTGAAAAGTCTCTATACTGTATTTCAATTAAACCTACCCACACATGACTGCAATAATATCACTGCAACGATACTGCAATGCAACTGCAATATTTCCCCTCTATTTGCTTGTGAATTCTTTCTCAAGTCCTTCTCCTTTTGATCTATTTCTACATTTTATTCCCATTGTACAGGGGCTAGTCTTTTTTAGAGGTAATTCTGCAGACCATTCTGGACAGAAAAGAGGTTCTATTAAATGCAACAACATATGGTGTTAAACACCACCCATGGGCAATTTTTTTTTTATCCTGTTCTCAGCTAAAAAAAACATCCCAGAGAGGATTACATATACTGACTAATGACTATTCATATGATTTGTATGCATCTTTGATTCATGGATCCGATTCCCTCAGTCATGGAGCTTATCATATATTGGACAGACTCAGGTTTGCTGCCAGAGTATTCTGGCCCTGGAGTTCCCCTGGATCCACCCCATTACCTCTGCACTCCAGAGCAATGCTGGGTGGTTGTCTACACATGTGTCCCCACTGAGTTGTCCTGCACTGCTGCTGCTGACATGAATCACACCCTCTGAGGTCACAACGAGGCGCCCAGCCATATGATCAACACTGAGCACCTGATTATGACTTCAGAGGGATCATGTCACACCAGCAGCAGCACCACAGGGTGATACACTGGGGATGCATGTGTAGACAACTGCTTGGTACCACTACAGAATGGACCAGGTTTCCCTGAAAAATTTGGACCAAAAGGCAACTTTTCAAAACTGGTTTAAGGAGGAATGAGCTGGATTAAGTGCAGAATTGGTCTCACATTGTGCAGACAGTCTGCACTCAAATTGGGGGATTTGGCCTTGCTTCATGAAGACCGGTTGTTGTGACGTCACAGGGTGAGACCGTTTAATTGACCTGTGTAGAGAAGCCCTAAATGGCAATTAGTGTTTCCCCCTCCCCCTGTAAAAATAGACATAAGAATATACAGTGTGTCATGCTGGATCAGACCAAAGGCCAATTTGGTCCAAGAAGTAGCCTCTGAGAAACCTGCCCTAGAATTGCCTGTTTGAATATGGGACAGAGCTCCTGTGGCTTGAATAATTAGCCATTCTGGATCAGGAAAAGGTAATGTAAAGTTCTGTCAGGCATATCTTTTTCCTCACCCCATAAAACCCACCTTTTAGCTGATGCACCCCCTTCCCACAAACATGGTTATTTAATGGCTGGTGGAAAGTAGAAGGCAATGGACCAGCAACCAGCTTCAATCTTATAACTGAACACATACCACCATCAGTCTCATATTGCTGTAGTTCAGCTTTAGGAATGGAATTAAATGCCTCTACTGGGAGATTTGTTCCAGGAAATAAACACCTTTGCCCAATGAAGAAGCCACTGGAGCTTCAGAAGCATGTGACATGTATGTGTATTTTGGCTGGCCCAATAAAGGTATCACTGTTTTGTGGATTTGGGATGATGTTGTACTTTGTTATATGGCCAACATGGCTACCCCAGATATGTTTTCAAACCACATAACTTAATTCCTCAGTTATATCTCATTCTCTTACCCATCATCAGGTCTCATCTAAAATCGTTGAAACTTAAACATTCTTAATTTTGCTTACATCAGATCTCAGCTTTTGGGATCTCATTTTGCTTCACTGAATCCTTGAATGAGGTTTTCCTGGCAGAATTTGTTCAGAGGGAAGTTTGCCATTGCTTTCCTCTGAGACTGAGAGAATGTGACGTGCCTAAGGTCATCCAGCAGATTTCCATGGCTGGGCTGGGATTTGAATCCTGTTTTCCCAGTGTCCTATTCCAACACTCAAACCATTACACCACACTCAATACCAGATGGTAATTGCAGTTATACCCTTATAGCACTGTTAAAGAAATAGCAAAATCTCTTTGCCCACTAAAAGTAATACAGAATAAAATAGAGAGAGTGGGCAAATTCCTCTTCAGGAGAAGATCAAATAGTGAAAGCAAATATCCTAAACTTCAGGGGAGAAGGAAATATCCTTTCCTAGGTAGCATCTATTATCATGGTAAGTATAAATACATCACTTGGCTAAATTATACTCCAGAGCATAGGCAATGCTTCTAATTAAAGCACTGCCCAACTTGGGCTCAAACTAGCATCCTTTTGTGTGAGGATGGCTTTGAAATGATAATGTATACTATCTAGCATAACACACATACCCTCCGTTTTCATTCTTGGGGATTGAAACATTTGACCATTCCACCTAAAACTAAGTAAGAAAGTTTGAAGAAGAAAAAACAATAGCAGCAACAAAAATACATAAAGGGGAAAAAATGCCTTTCCTTCAGCAGGTTGGCTTGCTAAAAAAATCCACTGAAATCAAGAACATAGCAACTTAAGTAGATGCGGTGAACAGATATATAACAATAATAGAAAGCCAATAGTAGAAGCAAAGATAAATTGGCAGATGATGGAAAAGAAGTAAGGAATGATTGTAGAGGGAGAAATAAAGTGTTTGAAAGTAAGAGTATGTGAATTGAGTGAAGGGAACTGGATGTTAGCTAAGGGTAAGAAAGATAGAAAAATAGGAAAGTAACAAGAAAGTTAGAAAAATAGGAAGGAAGAGGATAAGAAAGGAAGGAAAGAGAGGAAAGAAAGTTATGTAAAGTTTATGTTAAGGAAGCAAAATCTATAGACGATAGAAGAGCGAGAAAGGATGGTTAAAGTGGAATGTTTTTGGAGGGGAAGAATAGTTGAATGCTATCATTGCCAAATACACTAAGGGTCTCTACAGATGGGCCCTTTGGGCCATCCTGGAAGCCGGGATGGGGAGGGGCAACCACACACCGACTGCCTCAACCCCTCCCCGAAGAAGTCCTGACGCCATGCGCTGTTACGCACAGTGCGCAGCGTCAGGACATCCTTCCAGAGCAACCTTTTGATGCACTGCACCAGAAGGGGCACTAAAGAGCCATGCGCTGGCTCTTAGGGCACCCTTTTTGCCAGCTCTGAAAAGAGTAGCATTTTGCCGCTCCTTTCCGAAGTGGCAAAAGGGTGGATCGGGGCTGAGGCATCTGGCAGCCTCGACTTCGATCCTCCACTTCTCGGGCCAGCCCAGGGCCACCCGTCTGCATCCGCCCCTAAATGACAAGACACGTTTGTAAAACAACATAGATAGAGGTATGCAAGTTAGTAAATATGTAATTGTGTAAAGTTGTGATTGTATGAATAGGATATTGTTTTAAATGTTGTAAATGTTTAATAAAATATTATTATTTTAAAAATCCACATGGGATGGGGGATTCTGGGAGCTGTTGTCTAAAAAGTAACTTTTCCAAGTGCTTTCCCTGCCTATTTATCTCTCCTATTTGCTTTTCATGTCCTAGCTGCATAACAATGATCACATCCATCAGTATTTAAGTTGAAACTAGAATCCATGAGATCCTCATGACAGCATTTTTTAAGCTTTGTTTTTATTTCCTCTACTTGTCTTTCAGTATAAATAGTCAAGGTTATAAGACATCAGTTTTATATGCCTAGGCCTCAATGAACTGTTTTAGTTTTAAATGACACTTCTATTTAAAGACCTCCTGATTCTCCAGATTGTATGATTTACTGTTCCAGCACTCTATAAGCCTCATTTCATACCTCCAAGAACTAACTAGTCAAAGTGTTACATAAACATGAAGTACTGGGCTTGTTTTCTTTCCAAAAGTGCAATCACTGTGTTACTCTAATGATTAAATATTGTTTAAATATACAACTGAGAGACTAGTTTCACAGTTGATTCTTTCCCCGCACTTCATTTTTATGTATTAATTATTTTGTGTTCAGACAAAGGTTTTAATTAGGAATAACAAAGAGTTTCTGAAGAGTGAAGTGGTAATGGTTTTATCTGCTTCTAACCGTTGATGAACAGACACATTTTGGAAAGAAAAGCAGCTGCCAAGAGATAAACCTCACTTGAACCTGTGTTAAACCCTCTGGGACTGAGCTGCATTGTGCTTATTTCCCATTTTTGTCAGCAGGACTGCAGAAATGTTGCTCCTCACCCTTGATTAGGTATGGAGAAGAATTTTGGTGGTTGCAAAATCCATGCCAAAATTATCAATTTTGCACTGCCCGAAGCTTCTCAAGAGACAAAGTGCACCTTGCTTCAGAAACCCATATGCTTGCAGAGCTTTATTTCAGAGAAATAAAATGTGCACACATTTTGGAAATATGAATGACTAAAAGTGTGTCCAATGGGGAGGGGGGGGAGACACCCAAGCTTTAATCAATGGTGAATGTGTGTAAAAGAAATAGAATACGTTACATAAATAGTTGTATATAATACATTAAAATACATACAATTTGGAAAATGTGCACAAATTTCCATATGGGGAGAAAACACCAAGTTTTGCAACTAGATAAGAACAAAAGGTCAGACTAGAATGCAGGTAGGATTCAAAGAAATGTAACAAAATTAAAACAAACAATCCTCAAATCTGCTGCCTGCAACTCATGACAACAGGAATCCTAAAGCCAACAAGCATCAACATGGCTGATTTTCAGATGTAAAATGCTAATTTCCTAAGTGAAAAAAGCTCCTGAAAGTGAAGTCACTAGGCTGAGAAACACCTAATCTAATTTGGGAAACTTGGTGTGAGGTAGGACAAGCTCAATAAGAAAATATATGCCAGAGGTATATTCACTGCTGCATACTTTACTTCTGGAATCATTTCCCATTATTGGCTGTCTACAAGCTTTAATTCTTCCCTCCTTCAATTCTTTATGGCTCAAGGTTAGCACCTCGAAACTGCCCTACTTTGGGGATGGGCAAATTTGGACCCTTTAGATGTTAGACTTAACAAACAAGGCCAAGGAAAGCTGGAGTTTACAGTCCAGCAACATCGGGGGGGGGGGGTGACACATTTCCAACATACCCTACTTTGTGCAGAAAATCTAGAAATAATAGTGGAATATTTTTGTGGGCAGAATTATTAATTGTTCTCACAACCTAGTCTAGTTGCACAGATGGGCCAAGTAGTTACTGTAGATTTTAATTTAACATAATGCAATTCCTAGGCTCAAGAGAATGAATTAGGAATACAGTTTTATTTTTTTTGGGGAAAAAAGTTTCATGCCTTTTCTGGCCCCAAATCAAACCCTAACACATTGTTAAATGTATTTTTTCCCTTGTCCTGTGATTTAATATAGTTATACCTTTTTGGTAGCAACCTCATACTGGAGCTCTGACACATCTGAAGAGAGAAGATCTACTGGGAAATGTAGAACCAAGAGCTATAAGACACTGGGTTACAGTTCAGGGGAATTTGCAATTTAAGTATATGATGACTGGAAAAGAAATGTAGATGCATGGTGAAATGTATCCTTTAACAGTCACATCTACGAGAAGGTTAATTAAGTCACCAATGTTCTGGAGAACAGGGTGTGCAAAGCACTGTTATTATCAGGTGAAATTTTTCCATTGGTTACATGGTTTGTAAGCCAAATGTAGTAATGTCTCTCTCTTTCACACACACACAAAATCAAGGGTCAGAGAAGAAGAAGTGTTACCGTTATACTAAAATATCATTAATGCGTCCCAATTTACTGCCTGAGGTGGACCAGCACCCTTCATCTCAATGAAGGTTTATTGTACCTATGGCTGGTCCAGTTATTTTGATAGCTGAAGCAGAAAATCCCACTAGTGCTCCTTCTCTATTTTGCCAAATAAATAATACCTCATCCACCCACTAAACAATAATAAGAAATTATATAATTAACAAAAGGCTGCTCTTTCTTGATACCAAAATGCAAGCGGCCTCAGGCATCCACCTCATTCTGATTAATTGTAGAATTCATAGAATCATAGAGTTGAAAGAGATCACAAGGGCCACCCAATCCAACCCCCTGCCATGCATGAGTACACAATCAAAGCATTCTATCCAGACTCTGTTTAAAAATCTCCAAAGAAAAAGACCCCATGACACCAAGTCACCAAAATAGGATGGTTGGAAGCAGCAAAGATGCCAGGGAACTGCTGGGAGATTTAGAGTTAGCTGTCTCAAGACACAAGGTGCTTAAAGTCAACATCTCCTATTTAACAGTAGCTGAGAGCAGTGTTTGTTTCTGTTGTGTGCCTTCAAGTTGTTTCTGACTTATGGAGACCATAGGCGGAGCTATCAGGGGGTTTTCTTGGCAAATTTCTTCAGAGGGGTTTGCCATTGCCATCCTCTGAGGCTGAGAAAGTTTGACTTGCCCAAGGTCATCCAGTGTAGTGGAATCAGTATAGTCTCTTCTTATCTCTTCAATGAGCTTCACAGGATGGCAATATGTTCTCAGCGCCTGCAGCCTCCTGCTGGGAAGAAGGACCCCCCACTGCCTTAGATCCCAGCTCTTTAAACAGACCATCCTCATCAGGAGCTGTAAATTCCTGGAAATCTGACTCCTCTTTCTGAATCCTCTGATTGCAGAGAGTGAGTTGTGCCAACAATGGTGTAGTGCAAAAGAGCACAGTTATTCACCTTTTAAATCAGTTGCAGCCTCCCCACACTGATTAACATTAAAGAGCTGTTGTTTTTCAAAATGAGAAGTGGACTTCTGTCCATTTCTGGTTTTGTTTTTCCCCATTTGTTTGGGGTCAATCAGTGCAGCACCGGAAATCTCAAGGGTATAGATTTTGCCCTAACCCACCAAATCTGTCCACCCAGGCTCTGTTCACTATGACTTAGCTAACTGAAAGATATAGCTAAAGAAAAAAAGAGCTGTCCTGGGGTGGGGGAGGGGGGAGTAATGGGAGGATGGATACTTCTTGGAATTGTTTGTTTTGCTGCAGAATTGCTAATGAGAAATGATATAGATGTTGTATCTGTTTTTATAAAAATACCAATACTGTATGTCTTAACTGTTGTATTCTTCATACAACAAAAGACCTTGGAACCGATAAATATCAGAACAGATTTGTTACATCTGCATTATTGGCAACTAAAAAAACAAATCACTCTAGTCTCAGAGCTGAGCAATTGCCAGCCAGTAATAAATGGATGTCAGGTTAAGGATTTACTACCATTGGGAGAAAGTGCATGCTCTCTCTCTCTCTCTCACACACACACACACACACACACCTGGCAGCGTTGGAGAAACAAGAACTGTGTAGAAGATTCACACACACACACACACACACACACACACACACACACACACAAAACAAAGCCCAGGAAATAATTCTATTCTCTCTTTCCCCATTCCTCCAACACATTTCTTTTAAAACAGTTGTATACCTGTGAGAGAAAGAATGACAGAAGTACTCTATTTACAGAAATTCTACACAGGGTTCAAACACAGATAGGTTATATACTCAGTTCCACTCTAGAAAAGATATAGCCAACCCAGATATTTTTTTTCCCTGTGGAAGATCTGTTTCCCTTGCCCTCCCCTCACCCTCCAGAAATTCTTAGTTTTTGTCCTGTTTGTTCCCACTACAGTGCACAAAAATCACACCCAATTTTGCAAGGAATTTAGTGGCATACTGGGAACTGACACTCCTTGTTTATTTATACATGCCCCTACATTTAAATTAGTTTTCAATTGGCCAGGTAATGGCCCTAGCTAAATACACCCAGTGACAGGCAATAAAGTTTTCATATATTTCCATATATTTCCATATACTGTATTATCATTTTGTATTATTTACCTTTCTGAGGTAGTAATCTGAGATGGATGGATGAAAGTGATTCTCTTCTACAACTTTACTTTCAAAGATGTAGTTCAGGAACATCTAGATTAGTAGTGTTAATCTTGTATCCTCAAAAGTACTTTACTTCCAAACAGCATGGGCCCAAGAATGTGAAGTTACAATTGAGTTCATTCATACCAGATCTTGAACATTCAATATGTTTCATAGTTCCATAAACAGTGTGGCTTGCTAACATTTTGATTCAAGGTCAGCCTGGGAAGAGATAGATTTCTCAAGGAGGACTTCATATTTACAAGGGCTGACAACTAATCAAGACTGACTGATCATGAAGTATATATCTGGGCCAACTCCTAGAATGCACTACATATCACAAAAGCGATATGGAATGAAAGAAGCACCAGGCGGAGGGGGACAATGGCTGTTGCCACACTGCAGAATTAATGCAGTTTGACACCACTTTAACTTCCATGGCTCAATGCTATAGAATTTTGGGATTTCTAGTCTGTTGTGGCTCCAGAGCTCTCTGACAGAGAAGGCTAAATGTCCCACAAAATTACAGGCCCAGAATTCCATAGCATTGAACCATAGCAATTAAAGCAGTGTCAAACTGCATTAATTCTGCAGTGCAGATTCAGACAATGTCAAGCATCATTAGACAAAGCAGCTTGGCCATTGCTGAGTTAGTTGTTCATTAATTATTTAAAATATTTTCCAACTGTCTGATATACATTTATTTTTTCTGTCATTTGGTAGACAGTGGATGTTGCTAATTAATTGTTGTAGTTGTCTTTTGCTTTAATTGACTTTTATTATTTTACCTATTGTATGCCTTTGGCAGGTTTTTATTCTATTTTATGCTTGTCTTTTTGTACAGCACTGTGTACATTGACAACGCTTTAGAAATAAACTTTAATAATAATAATAATAATAACTGACCTTCATCCTCCTGGATATCTAGGTGGTGCACAAGATTATGAAAAATGTCATGTATATTTTAAAAAAGTGGAAGGGGGAACAGAATCATAATAAAGTCAACATGTCCTTTCCCTTGTTGTGGGGTTTGTTCTGTCTGGGTAAGATTTATTGACATATTTACACTATATGTATTCAATGTGTGTTGATAAACAATAGTTTATTTCAGATCCAAACCAAATTCAGTGAATATGACAAATTTGGATAGAAGCATTTTTTCTTTCTCCTTTCTTATACAGAGGACCAGTCAAATTGATAGTGTCGCCACCAGTCGTCTACCATAGTACACTCCATGTGAAGAATCAAAACAGCTTCTGTTTTGTATAGTATAGAGATCTAACAATGGCATGGCATGGGAATCACAACAAACTATGATGACCTGACAAGTTTGCTGGTGGACACAGTAGGCATGTATCACAAAGATTATACCAAGAACAGGGGGATTGGAATGGAATATTGTCCGGGTATTATATACTGCTCTTTGAAACCAGAAGAAGAACCCACACAGATTGAGGATCAGAAATGTATTTGTATAACTAGGGCTGAAGCCTATGGTCAATGATTGCATTCAGCGCCATCTGCTAGCTATTAGTACATGTCAGAACCATCCAAAAGCAGACTCAAATATGCAATCAGCAGGATTCTTACATCTAACATTAGTGGCTTAAAACCCAAAAGCAAATTTGTACTGACATCAACAGGAACCCAAACCAAGGAGAGAACCACTTATATACACTGTGACACACACTTTTAAATCATGCCTATTCCAATCATGTGGCAAACTTCAAATAAAATTTATATCCAGGAATATATATGCATCTGGGGAAATTGGAAGTGGCCTTCCACATGTATCTCTCAACTGTCCCCACATTCAACATTGCCTATGGTAGTTAAGAGCAAAATAATTTGGAGTCCAACAATATGTGGAGACCCCTTATCTCCTACTGATGGTGTAAATACATAGGTAGGTAGACTATTACCTAGACTATTCCCCAAGAAGTAATTTAGCTTCCCCCAATCTAGAATCCTCCAGATTTTGGGGCTCTGGGTATGTATGTGCCTTTGAGTCACCTGTCGACTTAGGGTGACCCCATGAACTTCTTAGGCAAGGAATATTCAGAGGTGGTTTTGCCAATTCCTTCCTCTGAGATATAATGACAGCACCTGGTATACATTAGTGGTCTCCCATCCAAGTACTATGCTGGAATGATGGAACAGAGGTCATGCTTGTCACATTTACAGGAGGCATAACTAATACCCCAAGGACAGGATCAGAATTCAAAATGAGTTTAATAAATTAGAAAGGTGGGTTAAAAATAATAAAATGAATTTCAACAGGGAGAAATGTAGGACACTACATTTAGGCACGAAAAATGAAATGTACAGATACAGAATGAGTGATACTTGGCTTGGTGGTAATACATGTGAAAGGGATCTAGGAGCCGAAGTGGAGCACAAGCTGAACATGAGTCAGCAATGTGATGCAGCAGCTAAGAAAGCCAATGCAATTCTAGGCTGCATTAATATGAGTGTCTAGATTGAGGGAAGTAATAGTATTACTGTATTCTGCTTTGGTCAGACCTCACCTAAATATTGTTTTCAGTTCTGGGCACCACAGTTCAAGAAAAATGTTGACAAGCTGGAATGTGTCCAGAGGAGGGTGACCAAAATGGTGAAAGGTCTGGAAACCATGACCTATGAGGAGCAGCTTAGAAAACTGGATATGTTTAGCCTAGAGAAGAAAAGGTTAATAGGTGACATAATAGCCATGTTTAAATATTTGAAGGGATGTCAGATTGAGGCTGGAGCAAGTTTGTTTGCTGCTGCTCCAGAAACTAGGATCTGGAGTAATGAATTCAAGCTGCAGGGGGAAAAGATTCCACTAAAACATTAGAATGAACTTCCTGATGGTAAGGGTTATTAGACAGTGGAACACACTCCCTCAGTATGGTGGACTCTCCTTCTTTGGAGGTTTTTAAACAGATGCTGCATGGCCATCTATTGGGGGTGCTTTGATTGTGAGTTCCTGCATGGCAGTGGGCTGCCCTGGATGGCCCTTGGGGTCCCTTTCAAATTTATGATTCTATGATTTTACTAACCAGGGTTGACCCTGCTTAGCTTCCAAGATCAGATGGGATCTGGTGCCTTTAGGGTATTTAGGGCCCTCTCATCAGCTGCTGGCTTTGATTGGTAATCCAAGACATCTGGATAGTACCCAGTTGGGAGAGGTAGATTACTGTAACTCCAATACAGGTGGGATTCATGCAGCCCCCCCAGATGTTATTGGATTGAAACTTCCAGTTTATCTCAACATTAGCTATGCTGGCTAGAGCTACTGGAACATTGATTCCAACAGTGTCTGGATGCTCGCAAGATTTCTATCCTGTCTCTATAACATAGCTAATCCTAGAAAGTGGATTGTATGTTTTAAAAAGTCACTCCTTCCTCATCTTTTAAAGGGCAATATCAGGGGATACTATTCACATTGCTCATTGTGCTTATTAACTACAATGACTTTGCATTTTTAATACTATTTGTGGAAAATATTTTTATGTCCCAGAAAAATTATACCTGGAGCTTAGGTTGGCATGGGGTCAATAGAGTGAAATCAACATTGAAAGAAAAAAGAATAAATGTGTTTCTGTGTGTGTGAGAGAGAGAGAGAGAGAGAGAGAATCAAGCCCTGTTTTCCAAGGAAGATAACTGCAGAAAGTAACCATTTGTAAGCAGCATGTTATTAAACTTGTACACTGAATATTAACAATTCCAAAGAGAGAAGATATGTGTATAATTATCATTTTTAAAGCTGTCAATAAGAATTAAAACTATATCTACCAGGGGCTACCGTACACCCTGGATGTTGAGGATAGAAAATAGACTTGCTATATTTGGTAGGAGAAATGATAGAAGGGTGGAAAAAGTTAGGCCACGAACATAAATATATGAACTTGATAATTACTTGGGACCCAATTAATATCAGAATGGTTGCCATTATTCTCAGAGGACAACCATTTCATCTAGCATGCAGGTGTACTTTGCAACAGCAGATCACTCTGATGAAAGACTGCAAGAATTTCAATGACACCTTGAGGGATCTTATGAATAAAATATCAAAAATGGACATCTCCTTTGTATATGGAGATTGTAATGCAAAAAAACTGAAACACGTTTATAATGTATCCAAGATAAGATGTGCGCTCTGTGTCTCACAGAAAGACAGACAGACATTACTAAGTCAAAGTTTTTAAATAATGAGACCTTTTTGCTTCAACTCAGGTTCTATCAGAATTCTACAAGAAAGGCTACCAGTTGGAATAATAGTGCATACACATAGAAAAACCATCTGGAAGTATACCAATTCAAGAAACCAGAAGGAAAGACCTTCCTAAGACCTGTAAAGTCAGCAGATCAGTATGTGGAATATTGTACTTCAGAATTTGCTGTTCTACAATGTAAGCCAGGCACCTTTGGCATGACTACACCTTGGTCCCCCTGCTTTATCTTCTGGTAAGCCAGGCATGAGGAACTGTAGCCCTTCACTTCTCCACTGGAAATCTATGGATGGGCCAGTAAACAGAGAATAACTTGGTAAATCACTGCTGGGGAACATGTGGCCAATGGTGCTTCACCAGTCCTTTAAAGTTTACCGATCCACTATTATTATTATTTTATAAAAAAAAAAAGTGGCAGAGTGATTTTCCAGGAGGAAAACTGTGTCCTTTTCTGCATGGCCTTCAAATGTAAATGCTTATTTTTCTGGAAATACTTTTGCATCCATTCATGTGAAATTTGGAAGAGTTTATTTCCTCTGAAAAGTCAATTTGCAAATTTATTCCAGTTCCATATAGACATTTTTAAAAAATAATTTGTAGTTCACTCTTTTTTTAAAAAAAATAATCTGGTTTTAGAGGTACATCCCACAAATGATTTGCCTGACAATTGGGTAGACTTAATCATCTCCTAACAAATTACTCTACCTATAAATTTCATCCAGTTTTGACAAAGAGAGGTTATAGCCATTTTGAACAAATCCATACTGTTGTTGTTAGCTGCCCTTGGTGACCCTGTGGATGAGACATCTCCAAGGCTCCCACTCCTCCACTGTTCTGCTCAAGTCCTGCAGGCTCAGGCTCATGACCTGATTGAGTCTAGCCATCTGGTCTTCCTATTGCCTTCCAACTTTCCCAGCATTGTTGTCTTTTCTAATGAGTCATGCCTTCTCATGATGTGCCCAAAGTATAACAGCCTCAATTTAATCATGTTGTCTTCCAAGAAGAGTTCAGGCTTGATCTGGTCAAGGGCCTATTTGTTTGTCTTTTTGGCTGTTCACAGTATTCTCAGCCCTCTTCTCCAGCCCCACATCTTAGATGTGTTGATTTTCTTTTTGTCTACTTTCTTCACTGTCCAGCTCTCACATCTATACACAGTTATGGAATGAAATGGCTTGGATGATTCTAACTTTAGTACTCAGTTGTATATCTTTTCTATTCAGGATCTTGTCTAGTTCTTTCATTGTTGCCCTTTCCATTTCTAGTTTTCTGATTTCTTGACTGCAGTCTCCTTTTTGATCAATGTCTGTTCCAAGGTATAGCAACTCTAACTATTTTGATATTCTCATTGTCTAGGTTGGATTTATGTAGATCCTTCTTGGTCATTATTTTTGTTTTCTTTATGTTCAGCAACAAGCCTGCCTTTGCACTTTCTTCCTTGACTTTTGTTAGTAATTGTTGCAAGTCAATCATGTTTTCCACTAATAGTAAATTGTTGTTGTTCCTTCCTCTTAGGCATGATTAATTAGCTCAGGTCCAAGTAAAGCAGAATCACTTTGAATTGGTCTGAGGATACAGGCCATTTTCTGTAGCATCAAACCAGCCTCTGAACTACCTGTTGTAGTGAGTGCTGATACTATATATAGCATTGATGTGACTAAATCCAAATCCTCAGGTGACTCTTGCCAGTGGCTTCATATAGTGTTACCTAGCATAGAGACAATATGGGAGCTAACATCTCAATAAACAAGGGACTGAACTGTAATTCTCCTGCATCACTTCCTTGGCTACACTTCCTAGGACCAGCTAAGCAAAACAGTTCAGTCCCATCCTAACCAGGTAGCTGAAAAAGATACAATGACTATCTAACTCCTTGCATGGGTTATCTGTCAAGCTGATCAAAACAGTTACAAAAACAGACCAAAATCCATAATGTAAAGGATCAAGATAATCCGCCTTGGCTAAGACCTAAGTCTGGAAAATGACAAATTTTAAAACCTTATACATGATGAGCCAGTCACATTCAGACACAGGCACATCTGCGTAGAGGCCAGAACTACATGCAGCATATGACCAGCTGGCCACAAACAGAAATTCAGCACAGGCAAAATTATTGTTTTCACATTTCCATGAAGAATGAAATATAACTGAAAGTTCTTATTTCCTGTGGGTGAGACCATTGGAAGTTTGTGGCATCTTTGTAACAAATTTATTTAATTTATGAGGAGCCCTGGTGGCACAGTGGTTAAATGCCTGTAGTGCAGGCACTCACTCTCAAACCACAAGGATGTGAGTTCAATACCAGCCAGGGTTCAGGCTCAACTCAGGCTTGCATCCTTCTGAGGTCGCTAAAATGAATACCCAGCTTGTTGGGGGCAATTAGCTTACAGTTGTAAACTGCTTAGAGAGTGCATAGCACGGTATGAAGCAGTATATAAATGAAGCTGCTATTGCTATTAAATAGAGCCTACTGGAAATAAAAGGACTCCTTAAAATGTACTGCAAAACTGTTGGTCTTGGATCAGACTCTGCTGAGCCAATGTTATAGCCAACCAAGACTTCCTAACATGAGGTGATTCCACTCCATATTAATAAGATTGCTAATGCCAGATGTTCGATTTATCTTTAACACTCCTTTGTAAATAGTAATGTTGCTGAACGTACATTTCAGCTTTACCACAGTTTCTGCTTCTGCATTTCATTTCCCTCTCATCTCACTGTGGTGCTTGCAGTTTTCACATCACACACACACACCTGTGCCATAACACTGCACAATAACACTATTCAGCCAAAGAATTGGAATCCAGTTCATGAAAATTTATGCAACACTTAACAAGCTAACCTATCTCTACAGTCTTATCCTCTTAAAAAAAAAACTTTCTTGTACTCAAAGGATAACCTTGTAAGACTGGTGATAAATTCCATGTCATCAGCAAAGCATCCCATCAGAAATAAACCTTAGCAGTAAGAAACATCAACATGCACACCTAACATGCAACACTTTAAAGAAATACATAGGAATGAATCTACTAACAGTAATCAGTGCAAATCCATAATGCCAATATCAAGTCCACTAGTCATGGGAATGAGCTGAGTCGCAACAGCCATGTTCATAAATTCTCAAACAATCAAATCATCATGTGGCTTTGCTCTTTTTGGATTTAGAACTTTCTTTCTCATGGGATGAACTTACAGCTCCTTCTGAGCAGGCACTCCCAATATAAGGCATGTGACTCAAGCAAGAGAGAAATACTTCTCCTGAATGCCACACCAATCCTAAAGCAGTGATCCTGGCAAATTATAGGTTTTCTTTTCACAGTAGATACAACAAAAGTAGATGGAAGTGGTAACACCATTGACCTGTTTATAAATCATGCTGCAATGTGGAATTTAGCCAAATAAGAATCACCATTTCCTGTATTGTTTCACTTTTTAATTATGTACTTATGCCCATTTTGACATGACGCTGTTCTCAAGTCCTGTTCTTTAAATATCTGCATTGTTTCCCATTTGAATGCTTTTGCAAAATTCCATCTCAGATAGTCTGAAATGAATAGGAAAGCATTCTGGGTGAAGGAACTCCATGCCCCTATCAGATAACTGGACTGGAGTGGCTATATCAACATTCTGCCTTTATAAGAATATAGTCAGACACAGCTATAAATTGTGATTTATATCTCAGGTTTTGGTAATGTTGGGATAAATGTCATTGTGAAAAATGTACTGAAGTAAAAACTCCAGTCTTGGGAGCATAAAGAAATTAAGACAGTGATTAGGACTAAATGCAGATTATACAAATGCTGCCAGCAGTCCTTGGTGTTAAACTAGAATGTATGTGGAATGAAGGCTGGTGGAACTACAGCCTTGTGATAGATGCTACTGCTGATGGAGATGAAGAAAGAGGAAAATAATTTGCCTGTTGTCATGATTGCTTTTGGCTATTAATTTTCTCCGCATGAATAAAATCACCTTTTTTGTGAACCATTTAGCTGTTGCTTAGAAGCCCAGGTACTTAGTAAGGTAGTGTGCCTCCCTCTCACTTATTTCTCTAGTGGGAAGACTCTTTAAGACATTATGCAGCCGAGTAACACACTACTGGGACTTGCAACATTTCAAATGTATATGTTTGCTTGCTAATCTGCATCTAGTCAGTTTATGTTATGTAAGCTGTTTAGGTTCAAGGGTGTTTCACTAGCACAGCTTATTGGGGACTACATTTTCTCCAGGGTGCAAGGCAAGCTCTACATCAAAGCCTGATTGAGCAGAAAATATGTGCTAATGTTCACAGCAGTACTCTATTATGGTATAAGTATGCTTGTAAATATTCACTACATGTTATTACGCCATTTGAACCAAGAATATTGCAGGGTTAAAGGTCAGCCCTAATGCTCTCTCAGGAGGCAGCAGTTTTGAATATAACCAAATGGGATAATGGTCAGGAATACCCAGAGGGGGCAATGTAGCACATCGTAAAGAATTGTGCTGTGAGTTTTAAGTTTTCAGGACAACAAAGATGCCAATGAGATGGCTCATAAGCAGTCATTATTAATGGAATGACAAGGCTAATGTTAAGCAGGATGTCTTTACTGTAATAAATCTTGTCCCTGTGCCATTAGTAGTCCTTACAACTGCAAATAGCAGTTAGGTTATAACCTAACATGGCAGAATTTTATCCTCTCAATCTCTAATGTATTTTATAATGCTGTTAAAGTCAGGAATAGCAACTGTTTAAGCCCACTTAATCTGTGAGAAGTTTAAGCACGAATTTTAAATGCAAAAAAAAAAAAAAAACACCTCACCCTGCTTTGATATTGGCTCACTTAATTAAATAGAAGAACTGTTTAGTAGCCAATCTTTTTAAAGCATGCAATAACCTGTATAGCAGAAGGCACCCATCTACAAATAGGTTTCTTTGCCCCTTAGGGGTATGTGCTTAGGTGTGCATGATTTCATGAGCTCAACAGGAACATGTCGACATTCAAAAATACAACAGTTACTATTTTTATAGTTTTCCTGTTAGAGCCCAGGAATACAATAGTGTCACCTTTGCCTCTGTAAGGTGCAGCCTCAGCTGGACTTGCAGGCAATGACCACATGTTGCTTGGTCCAAGATATTGGTTTTATTATAAAAATTAAGAACTAAAACAAAAACTTGAGCACTCAAGAGGGGAGTGGTTGAGGAGAGTTCAGGACTCGCTGCGCATAACTACTACCACATTGGCTGCAGCCTAGTCCACTCACAGCTCCCCCCCCCCAGAGAGTGCTCAACCACCCCACATCCTCGATATGACATTCCTCAAGACCACACATTTCACCTAGATGAGTTACCCATGCAGACTTATATACAACAGATCAATGGCTATACAGAAGATAGCTAAAGAGTAGACAGAGCACACTGGTCGCTCTCTTCCCACACTGCCACCCAAGGCATCCAAAGAACTGTCTAATTAACCATTTATAAGCTGCTCTGAGAGCCCTTGTGGTGAAGAGCGGGGTATAAGTACTCCAAATAAATAAGAGCACCCATGATCCCTTTAACTTTTTCCAACAGAACATAGAGCAGTGACATCTGCTGACTTTATCATAAGAGAGGTGGACATCAAAATTATAAAATAAAAAATTTACCACTAAGCTAAGTAACTGAATTTCTATCTCTTTCCCAATGTATCCAGTCTCCAAGATTGTCAGCCACCAACCAATCCCAGGGAAGGGGAACAGAGTATTTAACCTTGAATGTGTTGTCACATTATACTGATAGAGACCTCATATACGCTTACAACTGCAGTAAAGTTACTATCACTAGTTAAATTACCAGCTTGGACAGATGAACAAGTTGTATAATGTATACAGATATCCTGTTTGAACCAAACTATGCGTAAGTATCACTGTGAATGACACAAAAATCCTATTATATCTTTATAACAACCCTAAAAGAAATATCACAACATAGCAAAAAGGTAACAGTTACAGTTCAGTTCCATTTCTGTTGAATAACAGTTTTAAAGAGTCTCCCATGTCATCCTTGATTGACTGAACAGTCCACCCTCGAGGCTCAGGATCTTGCTTTACTCTGGGGTAGTGGAACCAGGATTTCATTCCTTCCACTTCCACTGTAGTGTCTGGTGTAAGTAGGATCAAAGATGGCTTTGTCCAGTCAGGTTGAAGAGACCATCTCTGATACACTTTTACAATGACCCAGTCACTTGGTTGAATGTCAGGTACTGGACCATCTGAACTAGAAGGCCATACCTGTAAGAAGACAGAGCAGGGGCAGAGAAAGAGAGAGACAAAAAGACATACTCTTCCAAACAGTCATTCCCTATCTCTGTCTCCCCCCTCAGGCTTCCCAAGTAAGTTCTCAAGGGCCACAGTCTTCTGAAAACTCTCTCAGAGGAAGATAAGTTCAGTTCTTCTCTTCGAATGGTGGTCAATGCCGGTGAAAAGGCTTGCATCCATTTTAGTCCAGTCTATATCACATGTGATGTAGTTTGTACAGACACTGCGCCAGGAACAAAGTGGCACAATGTTTTAGTGATGTAGTCCGCAAGTCGGTGGTACCATTACTCAGATGATCTCTCTCTTCTGCCTCTCTCCTGTTGAGTCACAAGGAGGTCCTTGCTCCTTAAGTTGCACCTTCAGCAGGTTATCTTGTTCACTGTCTTGTAAACACTCAATCTTTGTGGCAGGGAATGTCTGTTGCTGTGTGTCCTCACTGATGCTAACCACAAACAGTACCTTTGTAGCAAACATCCATCATGTTCTTAGCCCGATATACTCACAATTGTCACATTCAAGGCCAAGTGAGCCTCTGGTCTCCCCAGAGACTAAAGCATTTTCCAGATCTATTTGGCATGGCTGTTAGGTGTCTGTTCAGTATGTTGGTCACTTGGAGGACAGCACTATGTAGGATGTTGTGAAAGCCTAGCTCCATGCAAAATGCCATGGCCAGTCTATGAGGCTATCTCAGTTGATCCTCCAATGGGCCTGGCCAAAACTCCTGTGATTCCTTTTGTTCAGCAGAAGCCTATGTCCCTGATGTTTTTCTGGAGGTTCTGTATCGGCTGGATGCTAACCAACAGGCTAACTAGCTGGACTGCTAACCTCCTTTGTTTCACAGGATTGACTAAAGCATTGGCATGCTGCCTCACTTGTTCATGTAACATTTGCCTGAGAATGAAGGCTTTGGGGGAATGAGAAATGCATTTGCCGCCTGGAGTGCCAGTCTATAGAAGTCACCTGAAAGTCACCTTCCATGGACACTTGTACAGATGCATATCCAGCTGGGGACCACAGGTATATTCTATTGTTCCCTATACAGATGGCAAGCCGGGACTGAGAGGAATCCCACTGGAACAGGTTAGTTGGACACAGCTGCTCCAAGACAACAAACAGCTTCTGAGGGGCTTCTAGTCATTTTGGGGCCAGTCCCAAAGATCCTATGCCAAGGCTTATATAAGGAGAACTAGTGAATTCTTGTAGACTTGAGGGGGTGTGCCCACACTGCCCTCTGGTGGCCATTGCATACAGGGAAAAGAAATCCAGGACAGTGAACCACTGACCAATCCCACTGAGGAAGGTATGCAGATCAGGGACCAATTGCGGAAGGTCCAGAGTGACTGAGGTGACCTCTCAAAGATCTTACACCATGCATACTTCCTCTGAGGCCTTCTGAACTGCCAAGATGGATGTGTTCTAGGGACTGTAGTCAATGGAACCAGGCATGATTATTCCTCCTGTGGTGAGTCGGTGAATCACTTTATGGAGCCCAGCTTGCAAGTTCTGGTGAATAGGATACTGGCAGAGTGTGACAGGCTGGGCTCCTCGTCGCAGGGTTACCTTGACAGAAGACACCATGATGACTAGTCCTGGTCATCCGGTGTCCCAAATTGAGTAAATCTGTGTTGTGCTTTTATTTGGATCTTCAATTCCGCTCCAAAAATCTACACTGTTTCTACAAGAGACTTCACATCTTGCATCAGGTTCAACTTCCATTCTGGCATAGATCTTATAAAACAAATCAGGAGGTTGACATGAGCTTCTGGCAAAAGCAAGAAGGGGTTTTGCTGACCGGAGTTTCCTACAGTGCAGGTGGGAAACTGTTGATTTTGATCCCTTGATTCCTGACAGAGAAATGTTCTTGGACTGGAACAGGGAGAGTGGGTAATTGCAAACAGCATCACTCCAGTGTCAACTAAAATTCTTCAGGCTTTTCTCACACCCATATTTTATTCAGGGTTCAGGGTGGCTAACTGGACCTCTTCAATCATGCCAACATTCTGGATTAGCTGGCATGACAGCAGGAGGTTGGGCTTCCCATCCTCTGGAGCCCTGGTGGAATTACGATGAGGAAGCATTTGGATGGGTGCTCTGGGTGTTCCTTAAGGGGCACTGGTTCCTCCATTGTCCAAACTGCTTGCAATAGGTGCTCTGGTTCTTTCCCAGTCTTGCTCTGCAACTTGAGTCATCCCTCAGAGGACCTTGACGTTGGTTCTTTTCCTTGCCAGTCACTGTCAAAGACTTGGATGGTCACCATCATGGCCTTCACCTTTTGGCCCTCTGCACTTGGCAACTCCAAAAAGCCTTCTGGGCTTCTTCTAGGAATCTGCCCACCGTGCCAACAATGCTTGACTGGGGGACCAAAGGAAGGGAAGGTACTGAGGGAGGAACTGATGAGGAAGAACAGGGAGAGGGATGGCAGCTTGGAGACTTCAGGGAGGACTCGAGGCCTGGGTACAAAGGAGGCAGAGATGAGAGCAAAGGCTGGGGTTCAGGCACTCATGGGAACAGGAGCAGAGGTCACATCTAGACTCAGCATTTCTACTACCTCCTCTGGTGAGGGGATCCCACCTGGGAAAACTGAAGGGTTCTTGGCCTGACAAATATACTTTATTACCCCCTCCCCTTCTTGTGTACAAGCTATGGGTTCAAGAAACCAATATGCAGCATTTTGAAATGCCCTAACATAATTTGCTTCAACAAATTTTCCAGCAGAGACAAACCAGTCAATCCAGTTCTGTAACACCAGTTTATCAAAAGTCCCACTAGCATCCCACTGACTCATACCCACAACACAGTACTGAGGCCAAATTTTAGCGCAATATTTCTTCATTTTCCTTTTAGACTTTCCATTCCCCAACTTATCCCAATACTGTAGAACACATTTCAGTGGAGTCAAGGGGGTCCCATCTCCTGAACTAGCAGGAGTTTTAGACTGCCCCAACTCCATTCTACCAAAGCAAACCTGGTACCAGACACTAATCTGGGTGTCTCCAGATATACAGTTACATCTCTTGGTGTGTCTACATGCTCTGGGTGTCTACGAGCATCCTCAGAACAATTCCAGGCATCTCTGGCAAATACTCACTGGATCCAGCTACCAACAATAACTACCCCACTCCCAAAACTCTCAGGCAGTGCCTAGATTAATATCTTAGACCTGGAAGACAGTCAGGGGTCTGGAGCCTGCCAGTTGACAAGCTGCTGACAAGGCAATGATCACGTCTCAATGAGACGTTGCCGGCTGATCAGAATTGTCATCCACTGCTGCTGCCCAGCAGTCAGGATCCCTTTTATCTTCCCATGGGTTACCAAAAGCAAGGGGACTTAAAATTGAGGACAACAAATGCATTCACCCACTGCTTGTGAGTCGCAGCACAAACTCACTAGCTCAGAACTGTGGAGGCCTGGGAGGGCCCCAAATTGAATACCAGGAAACTGTCACCTTTGCTTTTGTAAGGTGCAGCCTCAGCTGGACTCATAGGCAATAACTACATGGTGCTTGGTCCAAGATATTGGTTTTATTATACAAATGAAGAACTAAAACAAAAACTTGAGTGCTCAAGGGTGCCATTGCGGGGACCCAGATGTACAGTGGAAACAGGTTTATATATAGAATCATAGAATCATACAGTTGGAAGAGACCACAAGGGCCATGCAGGAAATTGGTCCTAACACAGTTCCTTCCTGTCAAATCAGCAGTTGACAGCATATTCCAATCCACCTATCACAGTCTGCCACCACTCTATTGCCTTTTAGGGTCAGAATCCACACGAGGGGTTCAGAACTCTCTGCACATAACTACTACCACAGTGGCTGCAGCGTAGTCCACTCACAAAAGCATAGCTTCAAAATATGACTGTAGCAGATTGTTTTAATGATTGGGTTCATGAATCATTGATAATTCATTCCTATATACATCCCTTCTAGCTCCACTGAATATGATGAGACATACTTCTGACCAAACATGTATATGATTCTACTATAAATACAATGTTGGAATGTTTGAGGATCACAATAGCTCCATGAAGAAAATACAAAATAAAACCTGAAACAAACATGGCACTACATAGTCTATGAGGAGGCATGCCAACATATCACAATGTTCCAATACTGGTGTGATCACATCTGTGTATCATATTCTGAAGGTTTGCAAGAAAGGGAAGAGAATTAATTAGTCCAAGTCGTCATGTTCACCTATGTCTACCATAGAGCCTGGGGGAAATTTGTTTGTTGAACAATAACCCACAGAATTCCCATCCTGGCAGGAGTGGTCTGGCAGTTGTAGTCCAAAAAATATAACTTCCCCAAACTCTGATCTAACCTCCAGATTTACAAGGGAGTGGTCTGGTAAAATGACCACCAGGGATACAATATATACACCCCAAATTAGATTCCCAAATCACAGCCCCATATTAAGTTCCTGTTCTCTGGTCCTGGGTTGCAGCTTCATATGGCCTAAGCAGGTTTATTTTTTCCTGAAAGGAAGGATAGACTATAAATGAATTTCAACATTATAGTTATCTGCAAGATACTCAAGTGTCACAGTTCTGAGACATATAGGTTTGGACACTGTGGATGAACTTTGGCTGATACTGTACTCTGAATATGCAGTTGTGTGTTACTCAGATTTTTAAATGTGTAGGATATTAATTCTCTGCTTAACATGCTCTACCTTCATCTTTGCAAATTCATTCATATCCAGAATGAGCCTAAATGAACCTCTTAAACAAATGGAACAACATAATTGGTTTGACTGTACAGACATTATTTGCAGGTGTTTACAGAGGTGTAAGTCTTAAGAATACCTGAACACAACCTCAACTCAATAAAGAGACTGTATGGAGAGTATGTTTGGCTGTAAGTCACTACATTTGATAGTTCTGATGAGAAATATGTACCTAGCAACAGAATATGGAGAAACAGAATGGCTCCAAATTGGCAAAGGAGTCAGGCAATGATGCATTTTATCACCCTAGCTGTTCAAACTGTAAACAGAAAATATCAAATGAAGAGCAGGGTTAGACTCAGAAGAAGGAGGAGTCAAGAGGAAGGAACATCAACAATCTAAGATATGCAGATGACACCATACTACTAGTGAAAAACATCACAGACTTGGAACAATTACTAATGAAGATAAAAGAAGAAAATGCAAAGGCAGGCTTGCTGCTGAACATGAAGAAAACAAAAACAATGACCATAGAGGATCTACATAAGTTCAACCTAGATAATGAGGAAATCAAAATAGCTAAAAAGTTCCCATACCTTGGATCAAATACTGATAAGAACAGAGATGCAGTTAAGAAATAAGAAGAAGGATGGGAAGGGCAGCCATGAAAGAACTAGACACAATCCTAAAGTGTAAAGATATACAACAGAATACTAAAGTCAGAATTGTCCAAGCCATTATATTCCCCATTACCATGCATGGATGGGAGAACTGGACAGTGAAGAAAGCTGACAGAAAGAAAATAAATTAATTTGAGATGTGGTGCTGGAGAAAAGTATTGAGAATATCATGGGCAGCCAAGAAGACAAACAATGGGGTTCTTGACCAGATCAAGCCTGAAATCTCCTTGCATGATGAAACTGAGGCTGTCATACTTTGACCACATCTGAATGAGTAGAGGGAATTATTGATGCATTGCTAAAACAAAGCAGAGTTCCAGCTTGCCTGAAAATTATTTACTCAAAGCCATCCCTGCTTCATCATTCTGGATAATTATTGGCCAGTCTTTAACATTCAGTTTTTAAGCAAGGCTCTGAAGCATGTGGTGGCCTCTCAGGTCCAGGGGTTTATAGATGAAACAAATTATCTACATCCATTTCAACATGTTTTCAGGCCTTGTTATGGGACAGAAATGGTTTTGGTCACCATGGTGGATGACCAACTACACTGGGAGTGGAACAGGAGTAATTTGTCTCTGTCAGTTCTTCTGAACCTTTTAATGCCATCAACCATGGCATCCTTCTGGGTTACCTTGCTGAGATGGGAGTGTTTTACAGTGCATTCATTACTTCCTGGAGGAGCAAGCCCCAAAGGTGGTGCTTGGGGACTCCAATCCATTGGCTGTTGGCTTGTGGGTTCAGTTCTGTCCCACGTGTATTTAACATATACGTGAAACTATTGGGAGAGGTTTCAGGAGTTTTGGGGTTTGGTATCATCAGTATGTGGACAACAGTCAACTCTGTTACTCCTTTCCACTATAAGCAAAGGAAGCTCTTTTGGTCTTAAATCAGTGATTGTCATCAGTAATGGATTGGATGAGAGCACACAACTCCTTTGTTGCAACAGTTCCACTGGCTGCCAGTCTGTTTCAAAAAAAAAAAAAAATTCAAAGAGCTGGTTATGACTTTTAAAGCTCTACATCGCTCAGGCTCAGTTTATTTCAAGAACCATACTCTCTCTTATGGACCAGCCTGTGAGATCTGCTTGGGAAGCCCTTCTCTCTGTCCCATCACACTCACAGGTACATCTGGTGGGAACATAAGAGAGGTCCTTTGCAGTGGCTGCCTCCAGACTCTGGAACTCCCTTTCCAGAGAAGTTAGACTGGCATCTTCCCTACTTTCTTTTCACAAATGAGTAAAGATTTCTCTATTTTGACATGCATTTGATGTACCTGTACCTGCGAGTGACTATATAAGGCCCATCTTACACAATGCACTGGATATTGCTAAATATTGGGTTTGCATGTGTGTTCTTAATTATGCATGTTTTAATCTGGTTTCTTTTTTCTTTCTTTTTTTCTTTTTTTTTTTTTGGTGCAAACAAAAGGGATATGCACCAAATCTTATTTTAACTTTTGTATCATGTGGATTTGGAATGATGTTTCTTTTAATTGTTGAGTCCCAATCTGGGGAAATGGGAGTTTCACATTAAGATGTGACAACTACAGACCTTAGCTGGAATCCTGTTAGTGGCATATACAGGCATACATCAGCCTGTGTATGTCTTCTTCTTCTTCTTCTTTTTAACAAAGTGAAGCTTGGGATTATCCTCTTCATTCCACAATGAGCAAAGCCTCCCTCCCTGGCCTGAAGTCCCTCCCCCATACCAGCAATTTTTTGTGCCTTGTGGAGAGCATGAGGAGATCAGATGAGCATCTACCTATGTCCCTGTAGCCAGACACAAAATGATAACACCTTTCTTCTTACATTTGAACTGGATTGGCATGTTTTACCTCAACACCTACCAAAATATTCCTGATGGAAAAACATGAAGACTCCTTGGGGAATCCATTGTCCTCTGCCTACAAAGAGGCCTGTGACCTCATAGGAATGGAGGCATATTGGATTGCAAGAGAGGGGTCCTTGTTAAGATGCAAGTAGACTTTAAATTTCCTGGTCTTTACAAATCTCGCAGTAGCCACATGGACTGAAGGAGGAGGGGCCAGCCTGCAAAAGATACTCTCCACTTACCATCTTAACTAAGGACAGAAACATCAAAATGCAGGCATCTGACTAACATCTCCAATTTTTTCTCCTGTTTGGTTTGTAACATCTTCCCTAATGAAGAAGCCAGTGGAGCTTCGAAAGCTTGCAACAAGTATATTGTGCATTTTGGTTGGCCAATAAAGGTATCGGTGTTTGGTGGATTTTTGTTTGAAGCAGATGAAGTAGTCATTTTGTGTCTGTCTACAGGCATTAAGGTAGACTCCCCCCCCCCCCCCCCCCCCGCTCTTCCTCAGGCATGAAATGGCCATGTGGGGAGCTTCAGTATCTCCATGGTAAGTCTGGCCAATTGTAGTATAGTTCCACATGTAGAACTACTACACTATACTAGGCTATATAGGATTCCAGCCATTATAAGCAAGGTTTGTAGTACATGAGCTGACGTTTCCAGCAGGAAAATTCTTTAGCTAAACTTTCTAAGCTAAGGATAAGATAGGCAGAAAAGAGCTTTCATCAAAGGGTGTTTGATAAGAACAAAACACTTCCCACAAAAGATCATTCCCTCTACACCCTTGTGTGTTGTCCTCATCTCATTAACTGCGTGTGTAGCCAAAAATTACTGAGTAGTATGTAGCCTCTGGGGTAGTTCACATATCTAAGCATATACAGAAGAAGTATCTCACAGTCTTGAAATTACTGCTCCAGATTGGATTCCTTGGGGATGGGCCCTGGAGTCTAAGAGGTAGCACTATGTCCTCAGACTGGATTTACAGGAACCTTCCATGTCAAAGGAATATTCTGTGACTTAGTGAAAACCTAGCATATCCCTTTTACATCATAAATTATCCAATCTCTAGAGCAGAACTATCTGATTATGGGGGCAGCTGCTAACCTCTGGTCTCAACTTTAGTCTCAGAAGAAAGCCTGTTAAAAAGAAGGATAAAAAATCCCAGTTATTCCAGGAAAAGGGGTAGGGGAAACAATCCCCTGGCATTCAGAATTGGTGTTTGTGTGTGTGTGTGTATTTCTATTTATTTCACTGTGTCTGCTACCTCTCTGGGATGAACATAATGTCTAAATCTTTTTACACAAATGCACATTGGGAATTATCTCTAGGTTGAAAATGTTTTCATACAAGCTCATCCCCACTTACGTTGTGTATAATCACTGGTGTTTTGTATATATCACCAGACTTTTTACTTGCCTTTCCACATCCAGATTCTCCGTTCCATATCCATCCCACATTTTTGGACCCCTTTCAAAGTTTCCAGTATAGGGCTCACTACCAGTCTCCAGACCATTCTGGCTTTTCAGCTCCTCAGTTTTATTGCAGCCTTCTCACATATTCACTGCAAGTGAAGAAAGGAGAGGGGCTATGCCTTGTTTTCTGACCACCTCCTAATATACCTGGGTCAGAACAAACATAAAGTACAAACATCAAATGAGTAGGTGAGCAAATGGATTGTTGAGCCCACTCAGGAAAGAGTGCCACTGAACACATCTTGTCCAAGCCCCCAATTCCACTGTAGCTGGAATCAGCACTCCCAAAACTAATCCTCATGAATATTGTGATTAGTTTTTTACCCTTCCCAACATTAAAATTGGTTTGTAGTGAATGGATTACAGGTTGAGTCTCCCTTTTCCAGAATGTCAAAATCTGAAATAGTCCAGAAACCAAAGGTGTTTTCCTGGGTGGCTGAGATAGTGACACCTTTGCTTTCTGATGACTCAGTGTACACAAACTTTGTTTCATGTACAAAATTATGTTAAAATTTTGTATAAAATTGCCTTCATGCTATGTGTATAAAGTATACATGAAACATAAATGAATTTTGTGTTTAGATCCCATCCCCAAGATATCTCATTATGTACCTATATGCAAATAGAGGTATTCCAAAATCCAAAAAAAAAAAAAAAAACCCCACAATCCCAAACACCTCTGGTCCCAAGCATTTTGGATAAGGGAGGTTCAAACTTGTATAAGAGGACATATGTAATTTTGCCAGTTTGCAGTAATGCTCTCAACCAGTATTCTGAACACAAACCTTAACGCACAGGCACAGCTTGAGACAAGTCATAGCTAAGTAACAAGGCACATGTTTTGCATATAAAAGATTCCACATTCAATCTCTTCCATCTCCAGGTAAGGTTAGGGAGGGGATCTGCTGCTAGTCAGTGTCAACCATACTAGGCTTGATAGACAAAGGATATGACTTAGTATAAGGCAGCTTATACTACTTTCCTAACCATTCCCATTTAGCAAACAGACACCAAGCCTCCTCCCCTCCCATCCCTCTCTCCCCAAATGTCTGCCCACTCTGAATGTATGTAAATCAACCCTCAATGGCCAATCATCACATTATTACTGTTACCTCAAAAGCCAATCTGAACACCTAAGACAAATAAATGGGTGCTGCCACTATAACATTGGGAGATAATTTGTCTCTATTTTGAACAAGGTAAATGTGATATGAAAAAGCTGCTTCCTTAGAGAAGACTGATCCCTTGCTGAAAAGTGAGGCTTATGTTCATATTTTTAAAGAATGTGACACAGGGCTGAAAGTCCTGAACACCCAAACAAGCTCATTACTCTTATTAATACACAAGCCAGAATCCTGTTAGTGGTGTATGTCTGCATAAGTGTGGCTTACACATGCATATATCCCACCTTTTCCACCCTACAGACTGCAAGGCACTGTTCTGTAGCTTTTTGTGCAACATACAAAAGTTGCCCTCTCAACAGCAGTGGACCCTCCTTAACAACTAGGGGGAGACTTTGGTGAGGGTACAACATATTAGATGATAGCCCCTTGTGTTCGATCCCCAAAAAAGACACATGAGTAGAGTAGACACAGAACTATTCAGGTGAAATCTTACACTCTGCCTGCTTGTTGTAGGGATCTCAGTCATTGTATGCCAGGAAGCATATTTTAGGTTATCACCAATTTCACCTTTGTTGGAAAGATTGTATTGAAACAAGGAGCATAAACTTGATTTTTATTTTCCTCATGCAGTAAACAGCAACAAAAATGTCAACATTTTTATCAGCAACACAAGCCACTCCAAGACGGCAGCCTTTTCAGATGGTAGTGGTCTTGGGCAATGTTTGTACATTTCACAAATAACAAAATATGCAAAAATTCACATATATGTAAAGTGTGAAGTACAGAAAAATGTGTTAAGTATTGTCTTGCTGCATGAACCTGCAAAAGTAATATCAGTTTGTGTTTTTGTGATCAATTAGCTCGTCCTCTTGGGCTCACTGCTAGGCATATGACTCTTTACTTACTTTATTCTCATGCATAAGACCAAAAAGAAATAACTTTTCTGTTTGTTGGAAAAGTTTCCAATATTCTTTTGGTACATTTTTAGAAGTTTTCCCACTTTTGGGGATTTATTTTCATAAGTTTATTTTCATTTTCATTTTAGACAATTTATTGGGTGGTGGGGAAGCAATTGACGCTTCTGTAAAAAATGGCCCTTTCTTCCTTATGTAGGAGTGAAAAATCTGGCATTGGCTGACATTTTTCTGATAGTGGTCACAGATGTAAAAGTTTCAAATATTTTTTACAGTCCTAATATTTGAACTTCATTTCGTGAAGACAAAAGACAGTAGTTTGGCTCAGAAACATGACTTTTATACAAATTGAAATTTTCAAAAATTGCAGAAATCATGAGCAAAAAAAAAAAAATCCACACATTTGATATTTCAAATTCCTATTTCTAATCTTTTCTGTTACTGAATCAAGAACAGTGTAGCATTTTTGTTCCCTTGAAAGAAACTGAGGAGTGTGCTGGGGGAGGGGGGATCCTCCTGTTTGAAAATGTTATTTTCCAGTATTCCCTTAAAGAACATAAAAGAGGAGCTATGCTGCATCAGACCAAACATAGCCATATGACTATAGGAAGCCTAGGAGCAGAAAAAATGAGCATAATGCCATGCTGAATTCACTCATGACTCACAGTGGTAGGATGGTGGTAGGATCTAAAGCATTATTCCAACATGACCCCATTGTTGATGAGTGCTGGATGGGGCTACACTCCTCCTGAAATCTCAGGCACACAGCTTGGGTGTCCTCTTGGACTCAATTCTGAGTCCTCCAGGACGCGCCTCCAGCGGCGGCGGAAGGCTCCTGTGCTGGGAGAGGGCGCTGGCCCTTTGAACGCCCGGCTCCCTCCCTCCTTACCATCGCAGAGCGCCGGTGGCGTTGGGGGCGTGCCCCGTGGACTCAGCAGGCCCTACAAAAGCCTGCAGGAACATCAGCCACGGAGGACGCGCCTCCAGCGGCGGCGGAAGGCTCCTGTGCTGGGAGAGGGCGCTGGCCCTTTGAACGCCCGGCTCCCTCCCTCCTTACCATCGCGGAGCGCCGGTGGCGTTGGGGGCGTGCCCCGCGGACTCAGCAGGCCCTACAAAAGCCTGCAGGAACATCAGCCACGGAGGACGCGCCTCCAGCGGCAGCGGAAGGCTCCTGTGCTGGGAGAGGGCGCTGGCCCTTTGAACGCCCGGCTCCCTCCCTCCTTACCATCGCGGAGCGCCGGTGGCGTTGGGGGCGTGCCCCGCGGACTCAGCAGGACTCAGCAGGCCCTACAAAAGCCTGCAGGAACATCAGCCGCGGAGGACGCGCCTCCAGCGGCGGCGGAAGGCTCCTGTGCTGGGAGAGGGCGCTGGCCCTTTGAACGCCCGGCTCCCTCCCTCCTTACCATCGCGGAGCGCCGGTGGCGTTGGGGGCGTGCCCCGCGGACTCAGCAGGCCCTACAAAAGCCTGCAGGAACATCAGCCACGGAGGACGCGCCTCCAGCGGCGGCGGAAGGCTCCTGTGCTGGGAGAGGGCGCTGGCCCTTTGAACGCCCGGCTCCCTCCCTCCTTACCATCGCGGAGCGCCGGTGGCGTTGGGGGCGTGCCCCGCGGACTCAGCAGGCCCTACAATAGAGTTCCATCTTGAAGACTCTACCTGCCTTACCATCTAGGCAACCGGGCGTAGCAGTGTGCTGCAGACCTGGCAATGATAGGCGGGGTTTGACCCGCCTAGGAACATCTTTCACAGTGTTCTGCACCAGCGCGCTTCGGGTTGGCGGGGTCTGACAGATGGGACCTAGATTTTAATGGAGTAGGGCCTCTCCCTGTTCTCAGCCCTAATTTTATTGCATACTTGGGGCTTGTCGACTTTGCTGTAGTGAGGAAGTGGCTTTGGTCTCTGGGGTGGGAAGTGAAATAGGGGCGGCTATCGAAGTAGTGCTGGGGAATGGGAGATATGGCGGCAACAGAGCGGACAGATGTTACAAAAGAAGGCGGGATCGCTGTTTAGTAGCTATCCCGTCTTCAGTCCCCTCTGTCTCCCATAATAGCTTAGAGAGCAGACCTCCCATTCCACAGAACCTCACTCTGCTCCTTTGTAATGCCAGGTCGGTGAAAAATAAGACACATATTGTCCAGGATCTTCTCCTGGACGAAGATGCCGACCTGGCTTGTTTTACGGAGACCTGGCTGGGAGAGGAAAGTGCTGCTATCTGGGCACAGGCCCTCCCAGCTGGGTACTCTGTTAGTGAGCAGGTGAGGGGAAGTGGGCGGGGGGGCGGTGTGGCTCTAGTCCATAAGAACACTCTGACCTTGACCAGGATACCTATCCGGAACACAGTCCACATCGACTGTATATACCTTAGCCTGAAGGCCAGGGATAGTTTGGGGATCCTGCTAGTCTACCGACCACCCCGTTGTCTAGCAGACTCCCTGACCGAGCTGACACAACTGGTCTCTGAGCTCTTGTTGGAATCTCCCAGACTTTTAGTTCTGGGAGATTTCAACATTCCGCTCGAGACCAGCTTAACAGGTGCGGCTCGGGAGTTCATGGATACCATGACAGACATGGGCCTATCCCAATTGGTCAATGGGCCCACGCATTGTGCTGGTCATACACTCGATGCGGTCTTTAGTACGGAGCAGGAATATCCGTGGGCGGAGGTTGTAAGTACCTCCGCATTGTCATGGACGGATCATTTCTTGGTCAAGCTGGTACTTAGAGCCACCACCTGCCCCACCGGGGGTGGTGGACCTATTAGGATGGTCCGCCCTCGAAGGCTGATGGAGCCAATTGGATTCCGGAAGGCCTTGGAGGGATTAATGGTGGGGAATGCCGGTGACCCTGTCGAGGCTCTGGTTGACACTTGGAATAGTGATCTTACCAGGGCCATCGACACGATCGCTCCCAAGCGCCCTTGCCATCCCGCTCCTAATCGTAAGCCATGGTTTACACCCGAGCTTAGGAGGATGAAGCGGTATGGACAATGGCTAGAGTGCGAGTGGCGGAAATCTCGACTCTTATCTGACAGAACTCGCCATAGGAGCTTTCTTAGTTCCTTTCGGGAGGCACTGCGCGCAGCGAGGAAAGCTTTTTCCTCGGCGCGCATTGCATCTGCAGAGTCACGTCCGGCAGAGCTGTTTAAGGTGGTGAGGGAGTTGACGCAGGCGCCCCCTGCGTCAAATCCCTTGCTTAACCCGACGACAGCCTGCTGTGACGCATTTAACAACTACTTTGCAGATAAAGTCTCTCAGATAAGAACCGACCTTGACGCCACTATTGAGACAGAGTCTGTAGGTGAGGTGTCCACCAACTCCGCCGATGTGGTTTTACTGGATCAATGGCAATCTGTGAGTACCGAGGACGTGGACAAGCTGCTTGGCAAGGTGAGGAAGACAACTTGCTCCCTCGACCCTTGCCCATCTTGGCTGGCCATCCAGGGGGGGGATGCAGTGATGAGACTCCTAACGGACATCATCAATGCATCCTTGAGGGAAGGTCATCTGCCATCTTGCTTAAAAGAAGCGGCGGTTAGGCCGCTTCTGAAAAAACCTTCCCTAGACCCCCTGGACATGAAGAACTACAGGCCAGTGTCATTACTGCCATTCTTGAGCAAGGTGATCGAGAGAGCAGTTGCTCTTCAACTCCAGGCAGTCTTGGATGAAACCGATTATCTAGACCCATTTCAAACCGGTTTCAGGGCAGGATTTGGGGTTGAGACTGCCATGGTTGCCTTGACCGACGATCTGCGTCTGAGCATCGACAGGGGTAGTGTGACCCTGTTGGTGCTCTTAGACCTCTCAGCGGCTTTCGATACAATAGATCATGGCATCCTTCTGGACCGCCTGAGGGAGTTAGGTATCGGGGGCACTGCACTGCAGTGGCTCCGGTCCTTCCTCTCGGGTCGGTCTCAGAGGGTGCTACTCGGGGACTGTAGCTCCAGTAAGAGGGCACTCACTTGTGGGGTCCCTCAGGGAGCTATTTTGTCCCCGATGTTGTTTAACATCTATATGAAGCCGCTGGGTGAGATAATACGGAGTTATGGTGCTGGGTGTTATCAGTACGCTGATGACACCCAAATCTATTTCTCCATGTCTCGTTCGTCGGCCTCGAATTCCATCGGCATCTCTTCTCTCAATGAATGTCTTGGAGCGGTAATGGGCTGGATGAGGAAAAACAGATTGAAGTTGAATCCAGACAAGACGGAGGTGCTCACGGTCTCGGCCCCGAAACCAAGAATTGGGTTGCAACCTCCAGTCCTGGATGGAGTCACACTCTCCTCCAGTGACTGTGTTCGCAGTCTGGGGGTGCTCCTTGATTCGTCGCTCCTGATGACAAATCAGGTAAATGCGACGGTCAGGAGCACCTGTTATCAGCTTCGGCTGATACGCCAGCTGCACCCTTTTCTGGAAGTAAGGGATTTGGAGACTGTTGTGCACGCGTTGGTAACCTCACGCCTTGACTTCTGCAATGCACTCTACATGGGGCTACCCTTGTGCCTTGTCCGGAAATTACAGCTGGTACAGAATATGGCAGCCAGGCTTGTTTCAGGAACATCTCAGAGGGACCACATTACTCCGGTTCTGAGGTCCCTCCACTGGCTGCCTATCAGCTTCCGGGCTAGGTACAAGGTGTTGGTTATTACCTTTAAAGCCCTAAATGGCTTGGGTCCAAGCTATCTGAGGGACCGCCTGCTCCCGTACAATCCTCCCCGCGCTCTTCGGTCCTCCGGGAGGAACTTGCTACAGCCTCAGAAATCGAGGCTTGTGGCTACCTCCCGGGGGGCATTTTCCGTTGTCGCCCCTAAGCTCTGGAATGGCCTGCCGGATGAGATCCGCCTATTAACATCTTTAGACAGTTTTAAAAAGGCTGTCAAGACGGATCTCTTCCGGCAGGCCTTTCCGGATTAATTACAGCTGAATTAGTTCCCCCGCCCCAGAGACGTTCCTCACGTGGCCCCATCTGATAGATGGGAGGTTCGTCGACTGGGCTTTTTGGTTTGGGCAAGGAAGGCTGATTTTTATAATTTTGTAATTTTAGTTTGATTTTAATGTTTATTGATTTATTGTTTTAAACTGTCTTTATTTAATACTATTTTAAGGGGGGGGAGGGGGGTTTTTTTGTATATTATGTATAACACATGTCTTTTTTAATTGTAAGCCGCCCAGATTGGTTCGCCACAGGGCGGGGTAAAAATAAAATTTATTATTATTATTATTATTATATTGCAACAATAGCAAAGAGTGCATCTGTACAGCTAAAACTGGTGTGCGAGTTGTGTCTGTTCTTTGAAATGTGGCTATGGTAACACATGCCTTGATTGCATACCATTTGTATTACTGTGCCTATGGCATCTGTTTGGAAACTTCAGTAGATTCAAAATGTTGACCAGGGCCAGTTATAGGGAGCCTATAACACCCTTGTTGAAATACTCTCACTGGCCACCAATATGTTTTTGGGCACAATTCAAAGCGCTGGTCATGAACAATAAAGCTCCATATGGCTTAGGTCCAAACTACTTGAAAAACCATATTTCCTGACATGAACCTGAAGAATGCTAAGACCTTCAGGGGAAGGCTTTCTCTTGGTCCCACCACCATCACAGGCTCGCTTGGTGAGGACATGGGAGAGAGTCTTCTTGGTGGCTGTTCCCACTTTCTGGAATTGCCTCCCACAGGAGACTAGGCTGGCCCTCACCCTGCTTTCCATTTGCCAGGCAAAGACATTTTTGTTTAAGCAGGCTTTAATGGTTAAGAAGGGAAGGTTTTTATTTGGATGTGTGTTTCATTTGCTTTAACTTTTAAATGATTTTATACTGTTGAATATGGGGATTTTTAATTATTTTTAAATTTTTATTGTAAATGTTTTTAATTTGTTATTTCTGGAAGCCACTTTGGTTCCCATTCTGAAAGAAAGGAGGCACATTAAATAAATAAATAAATAAATAAATAAATAAATAAATGTCATTAGTTGTAAGGATATAATCTCATGCCCATGCTTCTTAAAAACAACTTTTCCAAGCTCTGAATAGGATGCTGCAATGGATGGACCATTGGAGCAATCCAGCAGGCATCTTCTAATGTCTGACTTTGTACTGTGGATGCAATCCAGCATGGATCACTGTGTATGTAGACACATCTGTTGGATATGGTGACTTTCATGCATTACACTCTGTTGGTTGTACTGGACTCAATCCAAAAGGCAACCAATATGCATTGGTTACCATGCATTGATTATCTTAAATGAATCAGGTTTTCATGTATAACTGGCAGTTGACAGATCAGAGCCTTATGTGACCCATATTGTTAATTCAAAATATTTGGTGATTTCTTTTTTTTTCCCCATTGTATTCCTTATGTAAATAAAACTTTCATATTAAAAATTCACCCTTAGCAGTGTTTACTTCAAAACTGCAAAGTTCATCAATTATTAGACATTGTTATAATGCATAGAAAAATGTTCCAAATGTTGGCAATAAGTCTCAGTGACTTATGTAAAATGTTTTTTGGGGGGTTACATCTAGTGTTATAGACCGAAGTAATCACTAAAAAGCCACTGGCTACAAAAACTGCATACAAAATGAACCTTTAGAAGTTAATGACTTAAGGGTGATTTTACAGATGTAAAAAGTATGTTAGGGGCTTACCCTATTTGTCATTAACACATATTTTGAAAGCCTGGCTAATATAATGTGACACAAAATTAGTCAAACACAATTCATGCAATATTGTTTAATTTTACTCCTCATTTAACTTGGTTTTAAGCAAAATCATTATGTCACATGATAGCATTGACTTGAACAAGAAATATTTTATAATAGTCTCTGCATTTAGAAATGAATTATTAGGAGCTGCATGCCGAACACATTCTTAACTATGAAAACTATAAAGCTAATAGCTTAATCATATTTTGACAACATCTACATACTTTATGCATTATTTACAAGAAAGATATAAAAATGAAACCACTGAACATCTCACACTATACTTCACAGTCATAGTTAACTGGTTAAAGATATAACACATTTATCTTCCAGAAGCTTTACATTTGCATAGGAACATTTGCATACCATGTTGCAATGTGATCTTAATGTAAAATTTAACCTTTGTGCTTTCTCTCTGATGTGCAAGGTATACTCATTAAGTTAAAAATAATGGTAAAAATAAGTCTGCTGGTGATATACACTTCAAGAATCATTCCCATGGGGACTGTGGAAAAGTAAAAGGCGGGTGGGCAAAATGCTTAAATGAATTAATTCCTCATTTTCTATATTTTACTTTACATTTTAATGACATAGAGCATGTCTGACAGGTATTTTTCAACCATGTGAATTTCACACGGTTGTTACTGACTTTCACGTTAAGCAGCCTCTTAATCCCATTTGAAGGAAAGTTATACTTCAACATATAGAGATAAAACCCCCAAAATGTATGACATTTTCCCCATTGCCTGACCATTTCCTGAGCTATAGAAATATTGGGCATGGTTCAAATTAACAATATGGATAGATGGATGTTTTTAAGCCTTTGGACAAAGCTAAGCTAAATCCTCAAAATTACGACACTTACATTTAACCTTCCATTTGAAATTAAGCTAATAATGCTTACTAGAATACCTACCTAAATACAATTGCCTAATTGTTTGCCATCCACCTTTATGCTTCCTTAATTGCAGCTTTTCCTGTGTGAACTATGATACCATGCTTCATAACAACATATAAAAGGAATAAAGAAAAGAAGATATGATTCATTCCGGATTCACTCTGAATACCACAAGAATTAAATCACAGAAGAGTCATACTAGGCAAATAATGGTTCAGAAGCCGATCTATCCCAGTTAAGTTCATATGAATGTCATGCATCCCTTCATTCTCTCCTTTCCCTCTGCAGTAGCCCAGTACTGTAATGGATCCTGATTTTCAAGTGTGCTTCCTGTTCCTAAAACCTAAAACATGAATTCCTTACTCACATGCAATAATTGGAATAGGGCTCCTTCCCTATTCACTGGGACAGGCTGAGTGTCAAAGTTTCTCTGACCCACAAATGACCTCCGGTGTTGACCTCAAAGGACCACTTTCTCTTTTGGAAGGAGATAATTCAGTCTTGCTGGTATGCCTCCTGGGCACAGTCAAAATTATGTCTGGTGATTCCATGATGTGGACTACTGTCTACTAAGGACAGAACTAATAGTACTACATTCAATTAATTCAGGACCTCAGGACAGCCTTGAACCATAGTCCCAGGTGGTGAATGACTTTTTCTCTCCCCAGCTGCCTGTGGAGCATGTACCTTTAATAAACACCAATATCTGAAATAGATAAAGAGGATGCAAAATATATGTAAATATAAAGCTTTCAAGAAATGAGTTATATTGCAGGAGAGAGGAATACTAGTGAAATTTAGACACAGAGGGCGACTGGAAGGCATATGATTTTCTAACTGCCCTTAGTGAATAAGCAATTTGGGGAAAGACATAGCGAAATAGACTAAAGTAAATAGTCACAGGGTAAATGCACTGGAAAGGAGAGCCAGCGTACGTGGCAAGAAATGCTGTATTGAACTTTTAGTTATTTGTTACATTATCTGGACTCCTACAGTGTTTGGCTGAGATTGCTCTTGTAAAGGTTCTTATTGAGGTAAATAAAACTGTAGAACCTCAGAAACATTCTATTATTATGGCACCAAGCTAAGGTGTACAGAACAGGAAATATCTCTCTGAGGAATAAATTACATGTGATGAGGGCCAAAAGAATACAGCTCCTATTTCAGGAAGTCTTCCAGGCAAAAGCAGAGATTTGGCAGTTTTAGCGTTGCTTTCAAGACAATACACGTACACCAAAAACATTATTCTTCACAGAGGACCCCAGAGGCCTTCCCAATCATCTGGATGCTCGGAATTATTCCATACCCTCAAATTCAACACAGATCTTCTTTATTAATTTTAATTTGTCATCAATAACCTGACAGGCTCTCTTCAGCAAGAAATACTGTATTAACCGTTTCACTCATTGTGGCAGCTATTAAAAATGTGATAATGATTAGCCGTAATGAGGTCAAATAGAATAATGTGAGTATACGTTGCTACTAGCGAAATATAACACAAGAGGATTTATTATGTTCACTTGCTGAAATGTAATTTAAGAACAGGATATTACTACCTGCTATGTTGGCTCATAGGGTTATCCAAATCATTTAACCATGTCCTGCTAATATATTTATTTGTTTTTGGCAGATATTACAAACCACTGTATTTAGATAACTACAGATTAACTACAAAGTTAATTCTTGCTATGAGCAATTGATTATATGAAAAGATCATAAGCTGATCATCATTTCAGACAACAGCAACATAAATTATTTGAACACCCATAGCATCCAGCAAAATATACCCATGCATTTTGTCTGGCTGTGGTTTAAAGTGCACTCTAGCTACTATGCTGTAAACAGCGGTTTTATCTTTCATTTTCATAGGACATATACTGCAGTCCAAAGTATATTTACTTGGAGTTATCAAATTAACAAAGCTTACTTGTGAGTGAACAATTTTAGATGAAGCTATGTACACACCATAAAAACCTAGTAAAGAAATGTGTTTTGCTGGATGTTGAAAGCCACCTTTTAGAAGTATTAATTCCATAGCATAAAACAGAACCTTTTATGAAGCTAAATCCTAACTGTTGTGAGCATCAATAGCTTGTATATTTTCCTTTCTTTTTAAAAAAAGAAATTGTCATTTGGGGCATATATTAATTTCCAAAATTGTTCAAATATAAAATGGCTTTTTAATTTAATAATAATAATAATAATAATAATAATTAAAAAAATAGCGTAGCATGTATTCTTAGTGGAGCCTATTGGGTTTTCTACCCTTAACTCCTCTGAAATACATTCAGCTGGACAACTTGGTTCATCTATCAAGTTTTAATCTTGCTCATTCAATCATTTATGTTGGTACATTTGCTTTTTGCTATCCTGTGTTGTTATGATGTTAATGCTGATGCTGGATATGAATGGTAAAAGTTCTATCCCATATTTATTTGTTTATATTTCATTTTATTTTATTTATTGATGCAATCCTAGGGATAATTCATGAGGGGTACAGAATACTGAACTTCATGTTTCCAAGTATACCTGCATAGGATTGTGCTACCAGTCATTCTTTCATATCACTGTATGGAATAACAAAGATTTGTAGAGTATGCATAGATGAGTGTACGTGTGTGTTGTGTGTTGGTGTGTGCATCCATGTGGGCTCATGTGCATAGTATGACCAACAATGACTGGCCATTCAGGAACAACAGCTACCCACACCTATACAGTCAGCCTTCCATATCCACATATTCTTTATTGATGGATTCAAGCATCCATGTGTTGAAAATATTCAAAAATAGCAATGATTTTGCCATTTTATATAAAGGACACCATTTTACAATGCCCCTGTATTTAAGGGGACTTGAGTATCCACAGACTTTGGTATCCATTGGGTAGGGGGTCCTGGAACCAAACTTCAGCAGATAACAAGGGGCCACTGTATTAGGAACAAGTTCCAGAAAGACAGTGAAACAGAATGCCTAAGAGGGTGATGAATTTTCATTCATTAGTGGTTTATAAGCAGATGCTGGATAACCAACTAGCGAGGAAGCTTTAGTGGTCCTTCTGCTCCAGCTGGTGAGTAACCTAGATGATATCCCTTCCAATACCATGATTTAAAATAAATAAGTTTCCTTTTTAATATTCTTTTTTCTTTTAAAAAAGGACTGTATAATCAGAGATTAATTGGATGCATGAAATGAACTGGGTGAACATTTCAGAACTTTAAACTAGAGTGAAGATTGCCCATTGTGTAGGAGACAATCTTTGGGTGATATGTCGGGGTTTACATCTTTCCAGTGCTACATGAACTATATAACCTCATTGCAAATAGCCTCGGTTATCAGCCCATGTATGCACAAATTCACTCTGACACTAAAAATTGGAGTAAGGCTAAGTTATCATGGTTAGCCAGAATAACTACATGAAAGATTAATATATTGTGTATCTCCCCTTCTTATCCCATAAAATTTTGCTTCATCTCACTACTCTATCTCTGTCCAAATGGAAGAAGTTAATGTCAGATTTCATCTGGTTAAGATGGAAGCTAAGGATTGAAGTGAATGACTCTTAGCAGACCATGGACAAAAGGAGTCTTTGCAACATTAAATCTCAATTTTTTCAAAGAAGTAGCAATGTTAGTTTCTTGCAGCATAAAAAGGAGGAAAGAAAGAGGAGGAGAAAAATGGAAATGTGGACGCATCTCTAAGACTATGGTTTTTATTTTTGCATACACATTCATGGATACAAACCCACTTCTTTGGATGCAGGACCAAGTAGTATTAAGGCCTTGGACATAAAGCATATTTATACAGTTCTGAGAGACAAATAGAATGTAATAGGATCCAGAAAGATGCAAATCATGATGCTTGCCCTACATTTTCAAAGTGCTATGTAAGCTGATACAGGTCTTTCAGATCTTTACACTGGTTAGTTAGTGCTGATGTGTGAAAGCAATAAATCTGCTTACCAAAAGCAAGGTGATCGAGAGGGCAGTTGCTCCCCAACTCCAGGCAGTCTTGGATGAAACTGATTATCTCGATCCATTTCAAACCGGCTTCAGGACAGGATTTGGAGTGGAGACTGCCATGGTTGCTCTGACCAATGACCTCCACCTGCATATCGACAGGGGTAGTATCACCCTGCTGGTGCTCTTGGATCTCTCAGCGGCTTTTGATACCATAGATCATGCCATCCTCTTGGATCGCCTGAGAGAGTTAGGAATTGGAGGCACCACCTTGCGGTGGTTCCGTTCCTTCCTCTTGGGTAGATCCCAGAGGGTGAGGCTCGGGGACAGTTGCTCTTCCAAAACAGAGCTTAATTGTGGCATCCCTCAGGGCACCATCCTGTCCCCGATGTTGTTTAATATTTATATGAAGCCGCTGGGTGAGATCATTCGGAGGCATGGAGCTCGGTGTCTTCAGTACGCTGACAACACCCAGATATATCTCTCCATGACCAGATCATTGGTTCAGACTTCAGATGGCATCTCTCCTCTTAATGACTGTCTCAGAGCAGTAATAGATTGGATGAGGAAAAACAGATTGAAGTTGAATCCAGACAAAACGGAGGTACTCACAGTCACAGGCCCGAAACCAGATCTGGGAATACAGTCTCCAGTCCTGGATGGAGTCGCACTCTCCTCCAAGGACTGTGTTCGCAGCTTGGGGGTACTCCTTGATTCATCGCTTCACATGACCAGTCAGGTGAATGCGGCGGTCAGGAGTGCCTGTTATCAGCTTCGGCTGATACGCCAATTGCGCCCTTATCTGGACATGAGGGACTTGGAAACTGTGGTACATGCCCTGGTAACCTCACGTCTGGATTACTGCAACGCACTCTACATGGGGCTACCCTTGTGCCTAACCCGGAAACTCCAATTAGTGCAAAATATGGCAGCCAGGTTAATTACCGGAACATCTAAGAGGGAGCACATAACACCAGTGCTTAAATCCCTCCACTGGCTGCCAATTAGTTTCCGAGAGCGGTACAAGGTGTTGGTTTTGACCTTTAAAGCCCTACATGGCTTGGGTCCATCTTATCTTAGGGACCGCCTCTCCCCATATGCTCCCCCCCCCGCGCCCTTCAGTCCTCTGGGAGGAATCTGTTACAGCCAATAAAAACTAGGCTCAGACCTCCCAGAAGACCTTTTCTGTGGCTGCTCCCAGGCTATGGAATAGCCTGCCGGATGAGATCCGTCTCATTACTACGCTCACTGCCTTTAAAAAGGCAGTGAAGACGGATCTCTTCCGGCAGGCCTTCCCGGAATAACATCTGCTTTAGGGAGATGAGATTTCAGTTTTTATTATTACTATGTCCCCATTGTAGTCTGATTTTACTGTTATTGTTTTAATGGATAAATGTATTTTAATCTCTTCTAGTTTAATCCTGTTTTAAGGGGTTGGGAGGGTAGGATTAGAGGATGAGGGAATGTTTTAATTTGTTTGCTTGTTTTAATGTTGTAACCCACCTCGATTGTTGTGCAGAGGGGCAGGCTATAAATAAAAATTATTATTATTATTATTATTATTATTATTATTATTAGTCAGTTTCCTAGAGTTAAAAACTCTCTTTGAGAAGATTCCTTTTGTTATATGAGCAGTACTGAGGAGTCCTGTATTAAAATATGTAGTATGCTATGAAGCTATTGTCCTTGTTCATACCTCTGCTAACAGACTGGAATTTATAAACATAATTCAATTCAGCAGTCTCACTTTCTAGTCTTCCTTTGTAATTTCCTTGTTCAAGGACCGCAACCTACAAATCTCTTACTGTGTATCCAGGAAGGCTGAAATGTTCTGCAACTGGTTTTTTGGGTACTGCATTTTGTCAGATTTGTGTCCATTAATCCTCTTGCATTGAGGTCATCTTGTTTATCTAATGGAGAGTGTAGAAGGGCATTGCTGGCATAGCATGGCATATATCATATTGGAGGAAGATTAAGTAAATGTCCCTCTGATGTTGTGAGTGATGTTATTGCCCCCTGAAATATTGCCCCCAGAGTAGATGTGGAGACAGAGTTGATATCTGGGCTTGTGGCAAAGTCTTGTCCCATATTATGCCATCCATATTATGGGTCCTTTTGTAAGTGAGCAGCTGTTTAAGATTAGGAGACTGTCTGTGGGCCAATAAAGGCCTGCTTCCCAAAGTCAGTGAGATAGTAGTTCTCCAGAATTTGTTGTAGCTCAGGGGTAGGCAACCTTTCCCCTTTAAGAGCTGAGGGACTTCAGCTCCTAGAATCCTAGGAGCTATTGGCCAACATGTCTGAGGCTTCTGGGAGCTGAAGTCTCTCGGCCCTTAAAGGGGAAAGGTTGCCTACCCCTGTTGTAGCTTGTTGATGATATGTTTGCATGGTCTCAGCTGGGGACCGTAGGTGACACTAGGGGTGTTCTGTGATTTTTTTTTATGTTTTTATTTCTGGTCTGTCTTGTAATCTGAATTTGGAATGATTCTGCTCTTCAAGTCAGATTTCTTATAGGAAAGAAACCACCAGTGGACATACATAGCACAATGATCATTGGGTAACTCTGCCATCTAAACACCTTATGGCACATTCAAGTGCATTAAATATACATTGTACTATACAATATAATTACATTTAATATACTGTACACTGGTAGAAGAAATGGCTATCAGGTTGTCTCTAATAATATCAATGCTATATCATCCAGAATTTGTGCTATGTTCTATATCATTTTGATGAACAGCACTGGAGTTCTGCAATGTGACTGCTAATGTATGCCAGAAATTTCTGTACATTAGACCATTGCTAGCTCCTTCATCATTCTGAACACTTCTTCATTATTTTGAACCTAAAATGATTTTGCATTATTACACAACCTTCTTTTTTTTAATTAAATTTTATTAACAAAATAAACAAACAATAAAATAAGCAAAATAGACATATACATAACCATTTAAAAAGACATTTTAAAATAATTTATGCATTTCTCTCTGCACAACCTTCTTGATTGCATAGAGTAGCAGAGTCATGTATAGCCAAAGCTATATCATATTCTGGATGATATAGCATTGATATTATTAGAGACAATATATCTTTCAAGTCTTGAAAGAAACCACCTACATAAGAATGGACTGAAAAAATTGGGAGTCTTTCCTTATATACAGATTTGTGTATTATTTATTTATTTATTTATTTAGAGTATTTATACCCTGCTTTTCAGCCAAAAGGCTCTTAGAGCGGCTTACAAATGGTTAATTAGACATTTCCCTGCCCTCATGCATACAATCTAAAAAAACAAAACACAAAAGAAGAAGGGAATGGTGGTGGGGAAGAGGAATAAGTCCAGTCCAGTGTAGACATTCAGGAACCTTAATTTTTTAACAAAGTTATAATAGCATTATCTATTGTGTATATTTCCTATATGCAAACTTCAGATTCCTGCTCAAATTCCACTCAAGTTCAGATGCCTATTTTTATTCCTGATAACATGCAGACCTCTCTTAACATATATACATTCTCTCATTAGATGGTTTGCTTTTCCTTAGGCTGTTTTATTCTATTTGTTCCACAAGTATATCCATGATATACTAAAGATTGTAATCAGTGTGTCTTTATTTCTTTAGCGATTGTGATTATACATATTCTTTTTGTTGCCTGTGTTGTTTATTTTATTTTCAAATAAATAACAATAGAATATTTTCATTTCCAGAAAGCAGAATACTACCTGCATTTTGCAATATGAATATGAATAGATTATTACCCATAATATCAATTATTCTTGGCAGTTATTCCAAGCATTCCTGATAATGGCTTGGATCCTAAGTACCTATATTCAGTATTTTAACTACAATTCTGCTCATTGTTGTGAAAGAAAAAGAGATTTCCTCTTTTCATACATCATATAACATATTGTCCTAATCTGCTGGTGCCTCCAGGCCATTTTGCACAATATGCAGAGGCAAAACTGGGGTTTCCACCAAATATACACTAAGCAATGTGAATCTGCAGCCAACCACCGCTCCCTGATGAATGTATCTGTTTGATGCATAGTTTTTCAAGCAAATCACACATTACATTTTCAAATATATACTTAGAAAATCTAATGTATAACGCTACAATGATGATGATGGTATAGATCTAGTGCCCCGCTGACTGGCCCCTGCCGACCCCCGCCGCTGCTGCTGCAGCTGCCGACACCCCCCCCACTGCCACCACCCCTGCCGCCGTTATGTGCACTGCTGCCGCGTGCATCACAGCTGCCATTTTGTTTGCCAAATGTTTGCCATTTTGTTAGCAGCAGTGGCGGCGGTTGGCAGCGGTGGCGGCAGGGGTTGGCGGGGGCCGTGCACACGCGCGTGAGCTCACACGCCGCCATTCCCCCCCGGCCTGGCGGAAGAACTGGGGACCAGCGACCAGCCCCAGGTAAGTAAACCTTGCTGACCCCTGGTATAGATGATGGTGGTGCAATATGTGCAGAAGCCTTGAGATGGATCATAATGATTTCCTCAAACATTTGAATCTACTCTATATCAGTTTTGTCAGTGTTTACAAAAGAGGACTAAGTTTCTTTGTAAAAAAACATCTAGGGTAGCCGTGTTGGCCATACAGCAAATCCAAAAACATCCAAACAATGATACCTTTATTGGACCAACAAAAATGCTCCCCCTTTGGCCATGCGTTCACTGGAAATTTTTGCAAGACAAGGAAATTTAGTGTCTATTGCAAATTTAATGTCCACTGCAAATTTAATGGACAGTAAATTTCATTGCCTTGCAAAAAAATTTCAGTGACTGCATGGCCAAAGGGGGAGGAGCCAGCCTGCAGATAGTCCTCCTCTAACATCTGAACTTGAGATCAGAAACAGAAAATACAGATCCAAGACTAACATCTTCATTTTTTTTCTCCTGTTTGCCTGATGAAGAAGCCTTCAAAAACTTGCAACATGTAGTTGTGCATTTTGGTTGACCCAATAAAGATATCATTGTTTTGCTGTTTTAGGTTTCTTTGTGCACCAGGAAAATCTCAGGTGATCGAGTGCTCTTCTAGAACAATATAGCTGTCACGGTTCCAAGGCAGGCAACCCTCAGTAGCAAGGTAAAACAGTTCAAAGTGGTTAGCAGTAAAGCCTCCAAGAAACACAGATGAATCAGCCATAGCCAATTCCAGGTCCAGGAAGCAGAGCCAAAGTCCCAGCAAACAAAGCCCTTCCACAGAGGTTGACCAGCCAAGTGCGAGAGAAACAAAGTCAAAGATCAATAATCATCTTGGGTCAGATTTTGGCAAAACAGGAATCCAAGAATTCAAATAGCCTAGAAGCAAAACTACAGACATGTTGCTTTCAGAAGTATCTACAGTCTCAAAATGAGTGTCATTTTGCCAAAGCCCAGCTGCAGATCTGCTAACAGCTTCCAGTACATGTTTGCCTCATGAGGAATTCTTTACTCCCAATAAAATCATATCCAAACATTTCTTCTAGGCTTTGCAGTTCTCTCTTATCTCTTGAGTCACCACCACTCCTGGGGGTTTGTACATGGATCTGCCTCTAGGTTTGAGCCATCAGTCCTCCTCCTGGATGTCCTGATCTCTCCTTGTCCTTGTATTATAACCATTCCATCATGGAAATATTGTGGAGGGGCTAAGGGTTTTTATATGAAGAGGACTCTTTCAGCCAAGGCATGAGGTCAGAAGACATTAGAAAAGTTTGAAGCTACCAAACAAGAGTAGCCAGGAGCCACACATTCCATTGTAGGAAGGAATAATAAGGGTTAAAACATTCACCACTCCCTTTTCAAACCACACAGGGTGACTGAAAAGTCCCTGATTTTGTTCCTGTTCTTTCTAATTTTATTTTGGAGAGCCATACATATTATGTCAGGATATTTTCTATCAGCACCCAGTATGTTCAGAGACTCTTTCTACCAGCAACCCAGGTTGGTTTATTTTAATCCAATATAAAATCAGAAGGACCAGGAACAAAATCTGGGACTTTTCAGTCAGTCTGGATACACCCAGCCTATGAACTCCAAAGCACAAGCCAAAGATCAATGCATGTAGTCACTCCAAAACCTGAATAAGTGGTACCATGAGTATGTAAGAGCGAGAAGACTGAATTATATTTGTGCCACTTGTGTGTATTGTTTTAACTCTACTGCATTATAAGGGGACACTTTAGTCCTCTAGAATCATGTTTTAATGCAGAATCTACACAGAAATAGACCTCCAGTGCAACATTTTATAAAATTGTCACACACACAATTCTAAACAGTGTTCCCAAATTTCAGCCACTACAGTTTCTCCCCTCTCATAATCAACAATAACAATACAAATATATTGGACAAAATCAATGAATGTATTGTTTTTTATTCTTGAGATATTCCAACTAGTGTTCTTGCCTGGGACCCTTTCATAGATCATAATAATAGCATTATGATTCTATATCATATGCCATGGCTACACTCTCTGAAATCCTGGGTTTTGTAATTTGGGAGGGATTGGGGCTCTCTGTCTGAGAATTTTAACTATTTCTACCAAAACTTCACATCCCAGGATTCCAAAGGAAGAAACATTGGCAGAAAAAGTGGAAACATGATGCTATAATGGTGTAGTGTGAAAATGCCCTTCATGAACCATGATGCAACAAATCAGATGCAACATATCTCATCTAGGGGGGGAATTGATTTTTTTAGCGTCAGAGAAAAACAAATCAATTGGGGCCAGAAAATACCCCAGGATAAAAGAAGGATACATTTTGTATGATTTGGATTTTATTTTACTTTTGTTTCATCATGTGCTTTCTTGTTCTGGGCAATTGGGTGGAACAGACTTAATTCCGCACACGTCCATGCAAACATACCTTTGGACACGAAGCTTTTTTATACCCTGCAATACACAGGAATTTTCAGCAGGGTCAGAGCACAATGCAAATGCTTTTAGCCTAGTGCAGGAGTGTTTAAAAAATCTGCTGCCTTTGCCTGTTTCACCTAGCAAAACAATGGCTGGAGTTGCTTTGCTCAAGGAAACCACCAGGGGCCAGGCTGTTTAAACCCTCTTTTGTATTTCTGTAAACAAGTAACAGCCTTCTAAGCCTGCTGTGCATGTGATGTAACAACAACTCAAGACTTTACATACTGAGCTAAATTTGAATTGATGATAGGTACAATGTTTGTAATTCTACATCAAGCAACTCTTGTGTCTGGCATTTATTTGTGCTGTTGCTCTAGCAGGTTCTTCCGCAGAGTCTTCTCATCTGATATGTCAAGTCTACAATCAAAGCAGAATAGTGAATTCACTTTTACAGTTAGGCGAGCTGAATGCTATTATCCATGTATTTTGTCACCAACCCGCAGATCCTGCTCTGTAATCTGCCATCTGGATGGATGCTACAAAGTTAAGAGGCAGGGACATGCATTTCTCAGTAACTACCTGCTGTCAGCTATTATTTTAAGGATCCTGTGATTTTCTTTTATTTTGACTAGGGGAAGGGGGGAAAAGGCAGCAACAGTAATAAAAAGGCATATCAACTAGTCACCTTCTGGCAGATTTGTCACTGGTGTGGATACAGTAAAGATTTTTGTTTGTTTTTGTTGTTTTTTGTTTGTAGCAAATGTATATGCTGGAAAACAATATTGTAAATCTACAGGGTTTGCTTCAAAACAATTCTTTTGCGGGGTCCAGATGCTACAAAATAGAACTCTGTGTGCATGTGTGTGTGTGTATATACATATTTGTATGCATCTTAGTGTTCATAAAGAGATTATATGTTTATATTTCATTTACAGCACAACCCTGAACAGGTGAAAATTGCATGCATATACACTTTAAATTACACTCATTCATGGACTTGGAGTCCACGGTCTCACTCCTTTGTGGACAGCAAGTGGAGAGGGACACAATGTCATGTCCACCTGAGGCACACAGGAGCACACTGCCATTATAACCAATGGGGACTCAAATATTTGTGTTTTTCTGGATTCACGGAGGTGGTCCAGAACTGATCCCCCGTGAATCAGGAGGGATGATTGTACTACTTTTTGATTACACCATTGTAGCAGAAATGTGTCTATATATTTATATCTATGCATTCTCTATCTATCTGATATTATTCCCATCATAAATACTCAAACTGCACACAAACTGGTATCTGATTAAAAAATAAAAAGAGAGCAATATACAGTTCCATGGCTCAATGCTATTGCATTCTGCAATTTGTAGTTTGGTGAGGCACCAATAAATATTTCACCAAATTACAATCCAAGAAATCTCTAATATGGTATCATGGCAGTTAAAATGGTGTCAAACTGTTTTGTTTCTGCAGTGTGGATGCACCCAGATAATCCTGGTGGTACTTTTCTGGAAATGAAGAGGTAGCACTGGCAGGATCAAACTGCAAATGTAGATGGATAATGGAGAGCACCAGAAAATTCCAGAAGAAAATCATATAAACTAAAGCAAAGTCTTTGATTGCATAGATCACAAAAAGCTATGGTTTACTCTTAAAGAATTGGATGTGCCTCTATATATGATTGCCCTGATGTGTTATCTGTATTTAGGACAAAAGGCTACTGTTAGAACAGAATATAGAGAAATAGAATGTTTCCCAATTGGAAAGGGGGTCAGGCATGGCTGCATTCTTTTTTATCCTATATATTTAACTTGAATGCAAAAAAATTATATACAGAGCAGGTTTAGACCTGAAGGAAGGAGAAGTGGACACTGGAGAAAGGAATATCAACAATCTAATATGCAGATGACACCATACTACTGGCAGAAAACAACAAAGACTTGAAACAATTGCTAAAGAAATCAAAGAAGAAAGTGGTAAGGCAGGCTTACTGTTGAACATTAAGAAAAAAAATAATGACAATGGAGGATTTATATAACTTTAAAGAAGACAATGAAGACATTGAAATAGTACCAGATTTTTCAAATGTTGGCTCAATCATTAATCAGAATGGAGATTGTAGTCAAGAGATCAGAAAAAGACTAGCACAGGGAAGGACAGCTATGCAGAAACTAGACAAGATCCTGAAGCCAAAGTTATACAACTGAACACCAAAGTTAGGATTGTCTAGGCCATCATATGTCCCATTACTATGTATGGTGGAGAGATGGATGATGAAGAAAGCTGGTAGAAAGAAAATCAATTTATTTGAGATGTCGTGCTGGAAATAATGCTGCAGATACCACGGATGGCCAAAAATTCAAACAAATGAGAGAAGCCAAGGTGAATAAAGGCTGTTGTACTTCAACCACATTATAAGAAGGTATAAGTCTCTATAAAAGATGATAATGCTTTGAAATGTAGGAGGTAGTGGGAAGAGATGAAGACCACATATCATATGGATAGACATAATCAGGGAGGACATGTCCCTGAGTCTACAGGACCTGAGCAAAGCTGTTGAGGATGGGGGTCTTGGAGGTGTCTCATAAACAAGGTTGCCATGAATGAAAGACAACTTGAAGACAATTAACAACATGGTAAGAATGAGTGAGTTAGATACTATTAAACCAACCTCTCATTCTCTCTCTCTCTCTTTCCCTCTCTCTTTTTTTACATAACTTTCCCACCACTTATATTTTCTCACTGTGTTTGATTGTTTGTTTGTCTGGCATCCCCAGTTGTCAGAAACTAAAAATGACAAATTAAAGATTAGGTGAATATATCAGAACTTTTAAATGTAGGTCTATTGTGAAGACTGACTGTGAAGATAACACAGTAGGAGGTCTATGTTTATTGTCTTTCTCTGACAGGTGGGAAGAATGATTTTTTTATTTCTAACTGTCAGACCTACAAAAGGGAACCTGAGACAAGAATATCAAATTGTTTTCTTTATACTATAGCTTTCACCCACAGGAAAAAAAAATCTGACTCAATTTTTTTCATAACCATTTGCAAGCAAATGATGCAATAATAACCCTTTCAATTATATAGCACTTTTAAAGGGTTCAAACTGCTCCATATTATTTGTTGTATTCCTCACAAACCACAATGTAGATCTATTATTAACCCCATATTGCAGACAGTAGGGAGCTGGGACTGAAACTGAGTGGCTTGCCTAAGGCTGTATCTGCACTGCAGAAATGATACAGTTTGATACCACTTTAACTGGCATGGCTCAGTGCTATGGGATTCTGGGATGTGAAGTTTGTTGTGGCATTTAACTTTGGCAGAGAAGGCTAAATATCTCACAAATCACAGAATTTTATAGCATTGAGCCATGGCAGTTAAAGTGGTGTCAAACTGCATTATTTCTGCAGTGCAGATGCAGTCTAAGGCTGCCTACCTAGTAAATGCCAGAGGTACGATTCAGACTGAACTGTGAAAATCTGTCAGTTTAATTTTCACTGCATTTCTCAGAATTCCACCAGCAGTTTTGTCCTGCGGACATTGCATATCAGATTGATATAGAATTAGTCTCCCTTTGTCTTCCAATATCTTCTTTGTCCTCCACCATGGAAATTTGTGCTCATTCTACTACACACTTTTCTTAATGCATTGAATGCTCTCATTATTAAATGATTAATATATGTTTGTGTGTCTTGTTAGAATATATTTATTTTAACCATGCATATTTACCTGTATACAAATCAAAAAGAAAAAGAGCAAAAGCAACCTGATGTTTCAATTTCTCCTGGATTGCTGAAAAACAAAACCCTACATATATTATTTTTGTTAATAGATTACAAACTGGATACATTCATAAAAATTCTAAATTGATGCCAAAAAAAATCTTCCCTAAATCAGGCACATCCTGATTTACTGCTCAGTCTCTTACAGCAAAATTTTATACATGTCTACATGGGTTTTATGGAACTGTTTCCCAGGTAAGTGGATGTAGGAATGCAACCGTAGCCACTATTCAACATCTCATATGTTATACAGGTTGCTGTATTTTTCCTCTGCAGGAAGAAAAGTAGCTGGGGGAAAGGAACAATTTTGTGTTGAAAATCAGTCCCCCTCCCTTTCACTGTTTTTCTTCTAGTTACTCACAGGCTTCAGCCTTTTCAGACTGCTTTTCACTGGAAAAAAAAAGACAGAAGAAAAATAGTGTGACAGTGTGTCACATCTGGTTTGAACAGTACTTGTCCCATTAATTTCAACAGGACATAAGCGGAATGACTTTCTCTAGATAAGGTCCATTGTGTGAAACACTTCTAAAATATTCTGTTATAAGTCCCAAGAGGCCAGCAACAACATCTTCTCATCTCATCCAGGAACAAAACTCTGACTGGATTTTAATTCTGCCAAAGTAAATGTATATAAGTAGGTTATTCCAGATGATCCATTATAAATCTTGCATGTAACTTTATGTGAGTGCAACTGTAATTCCTACAAAGTAGATAAAGCTAGGCAAAGATACAATGAAAATTTCCTTTCCCTTTCCCTGTTGTATAACCCACAATCACTCTTTCAATATTATTAGAGAATAAAGTTTAAATTAAATTTATAGGCACTGTGATTATGGTTGACTATGATAGAAATTAGTGAATACTCTCTGTAATCTGTGTCAACCTGACTGTTCCTTAACTCACTTTTGACTCACATTATTCAGCTTAGCTATAGACCAACTAATGCTAGAGCCAAATTTCTTAGCCAGCATCACATTTGTAGCAGATATGGTCCTTCTGGCTTCCAAATTCTGGATAAACAGTCTGAATATCTATCTCCAGAAGGGGATTTAGATATGGTATAACTCATCCACACCACTCAAAATCTATCTATATTTCTCAAACTGTGACACTTCAGAACTTCAAGTAACTCTGGTGCTATGCTGCTGGTACTCTATCATAATTCTATCAGTGGAATGGCAAAAAATAAAAAATAAAAAATAATAAAAGATGTAGGCAACCTTTCCCCTTTAAGGGCCGAGGGACTTCAGCTCCCAGAATCCCAGGAGCTATTGGCCAACATGGCTGAGGCTTCTGGGAGCTGAAGTCCCTCGGCCCTTAAAGGGGAAAGGTTGCCTACCCCTGGTTTAGACTGTTGAACCTAGCCAGGTTCTAGTTCCCACAGCCTCACAGCCACTGGTGGCGCAGTGGTTAAATGCCTGTACTGCAGCCACTCACTCATAAACCACAAGGTTGCGAGTTCAGTACTAGCCAGGAATCAAGCTAGACTCAGGCCTGCATCCTTCCGAGGTCACTAAAATGAGTACCCAACTGTTGGGGGGCAATGAGCTTACAGTTGTAAACTGCTTAGACACCCCATAGCATGGTATGAAGCGGTATATAAATGAAGCTGCTTTGCTTTACTCATGAAACTCACTGGATGGCCTTGTGCCAGTCACTTTCTCAACTCATCTACTCTTCTTTCTCAACTCATCTACTTCACAGAGTTATTGTGAGGATAAAGTGGGAAGGAAGGGAGCCATCGCCACAATCTCAAGCTCATTAGAGAAACAGTGATATGTGCATGTGTTGTGTGCTTTCAAGACATTTCTCACTTATGACAGCCCTAATGTTATCCAGTAGGTCTCCATGCCTGAGTGGGGATTTGACTCCCAATCTCCGTAGTCGGGGGTAGGCAACCTTTCCCCTTTAAGGGCCGAGGGACTTCAGCTCCCAGCCATGTTGGTCAATAGTCCCATGTTAGCCAATAACTCCTGGGATTCTGGTAGCTGAAGTCCCTCGGCCCTTAAAGGGGAAAGGTTGCCTACCCCTGTCCGTAGTCATAGTCCAACACTAAAACCACTACACCACACTGACTCAGGTGATAAAGCCCCTTCATATACTAATTAATGAAAAATTATGGAACTGTAAACTACATCAAATTCTAGGGATGGGGTGGGGCCTTAGAAAAAGCTACCCACCACATAGTGAACTTAGGAAGTAGTATAACTAAACATTAAATGACAACACCCTGGAGATTATCACATGGAGGACAGGATAGAGATGGGATCACTCTCCCGTCCTTATCCTTTCCATGACTCAAGTGAAAGGGATTGCACAAATCATTTTCACACTACAGCTGACTGAAAAGTGTTTTCAGCCATCAGCTGAAAGCACTTTCAGTCATCATGGTATTAACGAATTAAGCCATAAATACAAAAGACTGCAAATGACAGCTGAAAGCGCTTTCAGCTGGCAGATAAAAGCGCTTTTCAGCCTCCTGCAGTGTGAAAGTGATTTGTGCTATCACTTTCACTCATGCTTCCCCGCCAGGTCACGTGTGGGTCAAGTGTGAAAGTCCTTCCCGCGACCAGGTGGGAAAGACAGGACAGGGATGGGACAGTGATGTCCTGTCCCTCATGTAATAATCTTCAGAACACAGAAACTCCACATAGGCAGAACACAAGTCAGACAAGGTGAACTTACAGCTCATTGGGACAGGTCTGCTGAGGGAATGAAGAATAAAGGATGCTGTTTTTGTGTGAACTTCATGTGGACTTGATGTGAGGGAAGGAACTTTGTGAAACATTTCTTTCTGAAACACACATGGGAATTTGTGTACCTTTATAGAACCCTAAAAAGACGGTCTGAGCATGGTGGCATCTCATTCTTTTGAAGTCTTTAAACAGAGGCTAGACGGCCATATTTCAGGAGTGGTTTAGAGTATTTTCCTACATGGGAGGAAGTTAGACTAGATGGCCTTTTTGATCTTAGTGTGGCCTTCCAACTCTATGATTTTATGATACTAAGCATTAAGTCTTCAAACTGGAGGCATGAAAAAGACCAAACACAATTCCACTTCACTCCATTGACTGAGCGTGTCAGGACAGAGAACTTCCACACAGACAGGAATGGGAAGGGGGAATCATAAACTGTGCTATAGAAGGGGTGAAATTACCTCCCTTGTCATCTCCCAAGCTTCAGACAAGATGTGCAGTCTGTGTTTTTCTTGAACTGCATTGTTCCAACACCTATCCTTTCCAAACAATGGAGAGCATTCTCCAGCACATGCTGGAAAGGCAAATATCTCTATGAGCAAAATATACAGGGAATTGTGCAGGACCATCCCCACAAAAAATGCCAGGGCATGCATTTGCAAGGCAGTTGGAAGATTAGAGAGAGAGTTCATCAGAGTCTGATTTATTCCCACTCTGCCAGGAAGTACATTTGTATTTGCATAAACTTGGTTGTAGTTGAATAATCTGTTCACACAGCACTCTGCCAGATTGGTCTAAGGAAGTGTGAGCTCTTGCAACATATAAACTTATCGCACAGCACTTAAGGAACGGGAACGGAAAGGAACGGAACGGGGCAAAAACACATTTTACTGGACAGGAGCACCAATGCCACTGGGAGTCCCCAAGGTGTTCCTCAGCCATTCCTGGCAGCCAATTTTTGCAGGATGGTTCAAAATCATCCTTCAAAAATTGGCTGCCAGGAATGGCTGGGGAACACCTTGGGAACTCCCAGCAGCATCAGTGGCATTCTCATGTCCAGTAAAATGAATTTTTGTCCTGTTCCGTTCCGTTCCTTTCAATTCCCATTCTTGTAAGTGCCGTGCAATAAGCTTAATAGTTATAGTCCAACACTAAAACCACTACACCACACTGTGTTTTGCCAGTTATTACTGTCTTGGCACTCAGTCATTCCATCCCTTTGGGGGAGTGTTTGTAGTGATTTCTTGGGTCTGCAGTAAGGTTATTCTTAAACTTTTTTGGGAGGAACAGGGTGCACCATTTCCTGTGGTTTCAAAGGCAACTTTTCTCCTCTCTGTTGTTGCTGCTACAGCTATAGACTTCTAGTTTAAAAGTGCCATTTCACTGATGCATTATAGCATTATAACTCTAAAAATTAAAAGGATAATAGTAGGAACTGTATTTCTCTGATATATCTGAGAATTAAAAATAAAACCACTCCAAGGTGGGAATAAAATGTTAAAGCTGGGACTAGAAATTGCCAGAAAATAATACATGGCAACAGAAACTTCACTTGAAGATAGATAGATAGATAGATAGATAGATAGATAGATAGATAGATTTAGAATCCCAAGAAGTGTTGCAACAAATGCTTCAAACTCATGTCCCAACACTTTTATTCTTTCTGGAGGAACCCAAAAAGAACTGTTCTCCAAATTAAGAATGTAGACACATTTTAATTGATCAATTAATTTGTCAAATTACATAAATTTGCATTGGACTATATGGTTCCAAAGCAAAAAAAAATGCTATCTTTATATTCAACTGATCCATGAGTGGGTTTGTAGTAGACATTATCTCACAAGAGATGCTGTGTCTTGGACAGGAGAGAAGCAGGGGTGCTTCTTTTAAGATAGAGGTATCCACATGACCCTAAAGTGAACCTATGATAGGGTTTTCTGGAGCTGAGAGTTTGCAACTCACCCAAGGTCACCTAGTGGGTTTCCATGGCAGAGAGGGGAACTGAATCCTGCTCTTCAGAGTTGTAGTCCAACACTCAGACCACTGCACCACACCGGAATACATCTTAAAAGTAAGGTTCTACTGTCCATTTAATTGATACACTTCTTTTAGTGGATCAAATACTTCTAAATTGGTCAAATTAATGAAAGACTTAAATGTTGCAGGCCCGTTCACAAGTAGGAAAAAAGAGTGCTGTGGTGGGTTAGGGTGGGGCAGGATGCCTTAAATTTGTAGCCTGGTATTTTTGAAAGAAGATTTAGAAATGAATCAGTGCAGAATCAAAATGACTGGGGCTCAGGTAGAGGAAGCCCCACTTCAGGGTGCTGCTATTAAAATAGAAACTGAAAGCAAGATGCTTCATAATTAAAATAATAAAAAGCCATCTATTGTCATTTCCTTTTTAATTCCTTAATGTGATTAAAACACACAGTACAGGCTATTGTTTTCAGAATTCGTTTTTCAGCCTTTAGTCTCTTTGCTGATGACACTCGGGCTCAGTCTCGTTGGGGAATTCACATCAAACTCCAGTTCATAATTTATGTAATGACATATACTTGGACACTGATTAGCTACCTTATCAGCCCTGTAATAAAGGAAGCATAACCCCTAGTTTATCATTCATTTATCTGAAGTCATTTTGAATAATATCACAAGATTGTAATGTAATCATTATGCTGTACAGCATGTGTGGGCCAGTACTCTTACACTGTCAGTGTCAGAGGACTGTCATAGTTCATACTACTTAATTTGCTCACTTCTTGCACGTTTATGAAATTGGAGTCAACAGGCTAGTGTAGCAGTAATATTCTGAAGGAGGCATTTATACAAACTGTTAATAAGATGTTCAATACAAGTAAAAGACGGGGGAAGAGAAAATGAAAAAATAAGCTCTATGGATGAACACAGAGAAAGGTTATGACCCCATCTCTATGTACTGAATGAATTTTCTTTGATAATTTTTTAAATTCAAAATTACACAGAGACTTTGACTTGTATTTTGCATAGCTGTTGCCAACACTTGATCCAATTAGGAAAATGCATTCTTTTAGATACTGTATTCAGTTTGTGTATTATAATTTATTCTAACAAAAGTAATATCAAGAGTGCTAGCTGAATTTCAGAAATAGAGATAAAATTGCTGAGGTAACACTGTGCTGGTCCAGTTTTGTTCATGTTCGTTCATCTTATCCCTTCCCCAAAGGCATGCAAATAGTATGGATGTTTTTTTGTAATATGCATAGGCTTGGTAGACATTTCTATGTAGTGGGCATAGTTGAATGAGAATGGTCACCAGGAGTTGTCAAAGATTGCAGAGTTAAAACCAAGAGAAAGGAGTCTCAGAGCAAGAAGTTGTGCCACACTATCCACAGAACCTTTCTCTAGCATCACACTTCAGATGAGTCAATTCTCTTCCTATCTGCTCTCTTCACTCTCCAGATTTCACAACCATACATAGAAACGGGAAAAACAATGGCATAGATAATCCTAAATTTAGTATTCAATTATATAGCTTTACATTTCAAGATCTTTAGTTCCTTCATAGCTGCCCTTATAAATCTTACTTTTCTGACTTCTTGAGCCTTATTAAACCTAGGTCCAAACCACACTGCAGAAATAATCCAGTTTGAGACTGCTTTAACTGTCCTGGCTTAGTGATAGGGAATCCATGGAATTGTGACTTATAGTGGCACCAGAGCTCTCTGATAGAGAAAGCTAAATGTCTAAAGTTCCCAGAATTCGCTAGCATTGAGCCAGGACAGTTAAAGTGTTGTCAAACTGGATTATTTCTGCAGTGTGTTTGGAGCCATAGTCAGACAAATCTCAGTATGCATAGAATCACACTGCTGGGAGTGGAACGAGATGATGAAATAGATGCAGCCACAGAAGGATTCGTTGTATCTTTTCACCTTCTCATCACATGGAGAGTTTCCCTTTCTCTGCTGTTGTTATTAACTGCCCTCAGGTTGACTCCAACTCATGGTGACCCTGTGAATGAGACATCTCCAAGATCCTCTAAAGCAAAAGCAAAGCAGCTTCATTTATATACTGCTTCATACCGCGCTATGGGTGTCTAAGCGGTTTACAACTGTAAGCTCATTGCCACCCAACAGTTGGGTACTCATTTTAGCGACCTCGGAAGGATGCAGGCCTGAGTCAAGCCTGAGCCCTGGCTAGTATTGAACTCGCAACCTTGTGGTGTATGAGTGAGTGGCTGCAGTACAGGCATTTAACCACTATGCCACCAGGGTTCTATCCTCTATTGCTTTGCTTAGATCCTGTAAATTCAGTCATGTGACCTCCAAGATTGAATCTATCCATCTGGCATGTGGTCTTCCTCTCTTTCTACTATCCTCTACCTTTCATAGCATTATTGTCTTTTCTAATGAGTTGTGCCTTTTCATGATATGGCCAAAATAAAACAGCCTCAATTTGATCATCTTGGCTTCCAAGGAGATTTCAGGCTTGATCTGTTCAAGGACCCATTTGCTTCTCTTTTTGGCTGTCCACAGTATCCCCAGCACTCTTGTCCAGCGTCACATCTCAAATAAGTTGATTTGCTTCTTATCCACTTTTGTCACTGTCCAGCTCTCATACCTACACATGGTAATGGGGAATACAATTCTAGACAATTCTAACTTTAGTGCTCAATTGTATACCTTTACTCTTTAGGATCTTGTCTAGTTCTTTCATAGATGCCCTTTCCATTTGTAGTCTTCATATTATTTCTTGACTGCAGTCACCATTCTGACCTATATTTGAGCCTAGGTATGGGAATTTTTTTAACTATTTCAATTTCCTTATTAACTAGGTTAATTTTATGTATTTTATCCATAGTCATTCTTCCTCTACACAGCTACAGATAAAGAGGAGTGGTTGAAGAACACTTAGTTGAGGCAATGACAACTTGTTATACATTATGGTTTTCTAGACCTTGGTTGAGTAAACCATGGCCTCCTGATGGGATTGCAGCTCCCATCAGCATGGCCAGTATTGGAAGATGATGGAAATTGAAATGCAATGACACCCAGAGAGTCACAGTTGTTCGGCCCTATGCTAGACATTGCCCAGGTAAGATGGAATGGAAGAATGAGACATTTCTCGTATTTTCACATTCCCCACTCCAACACTCTACTAGCTCTCTGAAATAAACTACAGGAAATTAATTGTAGAGAACTATGTCTTAATAGGAGACAAGTCACCTGCTGGAATTGGTAACAATCCTTAATGCTCTTACTCATGAATAGCCCCTCTCCATTTGTTTGAAAACCTTTAGAATCAATAGTACAAGGATCAAGGCTTTGGAAGTTTCTTTTTCCATAAGAGCTCTCTGATTCTAAGTACAAATTTATGTGAAGCCTTAACCCACTGTTATTGCTGCTCTGTCATAAGTAAATAATTACCTTTATGAAGAATTACGAGATATGTTTTGTAAAAAAACAAAAACCAACAACACACACAATTAGATTAGCCAGTGGGTTTTTTTAATGTAAGACAGTAAAAACAAATGAGGACATCATCAATCTTGTATCCTACTATAACTCATGAGCAATTTAATCCTATTTAAGATTTTATTCCTATCTAAATAACAAAAGCAAATTCATTAATGCCATGTCTTGCATCCTTTTTTCAGCAAAGAAATTCAGTGACAAATTTGAGATTTGTCACCCAGCTTTATTATTGTGGAAAACAATTTATAGTGTAGGGTTTATGAGATAATTATTGTAGTTGTTAAGACTGAATGTAGGCCCTGCAGGAGTTGTGGTACAATAAGCATGCTAGGATTTTATCACTGCTATACTCTGACATTTGGAACATTTCTTAGTTAATGTCAGATTGTGATAAAGATAAAATAATAATAAATGACAATGACAATGCCGAGCCTTCAAAGTGGATGATTAAAAAAAATAAAGGCAATTGAAATGCACTTAACAGCTGGAATAATATCTAGGTTGGGTAACTACATGCAAAAACTGGAAATAAAATGGAAAAACTCTATTCATTTGAGCAGCACATGGTACATAAAACAAGTGAGCACACAGCTGGATGGACACATATATAAATATGATTGAAATAAACAGGGATCTTTGTGTGAGCGTGGCTGGATGGAAAAGGCCTGATTCTTTACAATTATCACAAATAAGTTGCTTTGTAATATCAACTAAAAAGGAGTATGTGAAAATGAAATCCAAAAGAAGAAAAATACCAAAGATGGAAATTCCTTATTTTTAATTTCTCTTCTAAGACTTCTATTGCTGTGTACAGAGAGACACAGAAATAAAGGCTGAAGATTCTGTAAATGAAATATGGTAGTTAGGTAATGTCATTTTAGTGTTTGTAATCATAAATCAAAGTGCTCATTATTACCTACTAGCTAAAGGCCTCTTATGTGTGATGGTACTCAAAGACGGGAGTCATCACTTAGTATTCTTAATCTTTTCTGTTGTTGTTATGTGAATTTTAGTCTATTCTACCTTATGGTGATCCTCTCATAGGGTTTTAATGGCAAGATTCCTCTGTTAGAATTTGATGGGACATATAGGGGGGTTGCAGACTGCCAGAAATAGTGTGAATTCAGTCCACTTTTAGGGTTAGGGTTAGTGCTAGGGAATCATGGGAACTGTTATTTTTCTGAGACATTGAGCCTTCTCTGTCAGACAACTCTGATGCCACAATAAAATACAGTTCCCATGGTTCCCTAACTCTAACCCTAACCCTAAAAGTGGACTGAATTCACACTATTTCTGGCAGTCTGCAACCCCCCATAGTCAATGTTAAAATGTTGAAATGTAAAGATGTGTGTCTGTATTTTTCCTTGCTGAGAAAAGTTGTTTTCTGAGGCCAGTTTCACAATTATCAGCCCAGGTGTGCTTTAGCCCAAACAAGCAGTTAACGAGCTACAGTTCTGTGAGAAAGAGCTTTGTTTACAAAAAGGATTCATAAACATGGGAATGTTATGGGAACTGCAGTCACATGATTTAATATGGTAATTAAAGGTTGGGCTAACACACATCATGCATCATCAACCAATCAGTCTGAAAGGGCTACACCCAAATGGGTGGAGAATTAGGGGCTGAACGTTGTGATCCTGAAAAGTTTGTCACTTGTCTTTTAACCTTTAAGCTGTAATGGACTAATTAAAATATTTTTCCTGATGCTGCAACTAACCAATTTTGAATCATGTAGCAGTTAGGCTTTGTTCCTGTTTAGCCTTCTGGCTAAAGTGAAGATGGTATTATTATTATTATTATTATTATTATTATTTGTTTTTTTGCTCATGCTGATTTTGCAATAAAAGAAAGCTTGCTTGAAGATCTGGATGTCTTGATGACTTGACTTCATGGACAGTAAGCTGTACATTCATCATCAACACATTTTATCAACATCCTCAGAGGAGAATTATCATTGCATTTCTCTGAGAATGAGAGTATGTGACTTGCTGAGAAAGAATTCAAACCCTGGTGTCCCAGAATCCTAGCCCAGTTTACTACCCCACAACATAATCCTGCCCTTTTCCATCCTTATTCTTATCCTCTCATTCACTGAGAGTTATTGACACAGGCAGGGTAAAGAATGAAAATTGCCCTGCTCCAGGGCAATTGATAACTTCCATGTTATTGAGGTGGTTAATCCACTCTGGATTTCAGCCCAGAATTTAGAGGAGCTATGCAAGATACTGACCTCTATCCCCAAAATAGGTTCACTATCTTAGATTTCTCAGTCTAAAACCTGGGAGCAGCAGGATGAAGGAAGAAGCGTAATATTGTGATGAGGCAGGTATCTGGAACAGTGGAGCCATGAAAACATGAGCCACCATGTTTGAATTGATTGAACCCATTTTGACTTTGGTCCACAGCACTTCTCTCAACCAGACCAAACTTGAAATAACCAGTACCATCCTCTTCACCTTTTTGTGTGTCCTCTGTGCCAGTCCTTCCCTTCACCATGAATGAAATCTCTCCTTTAGATGAAGAGAATGCCAGGCAATGGGAAGTAAAAGAGTGATCTGGGACTGTTCTTTAGTCTTTTTGTTGAAAAGCACTGTTGTTCAATGAGCTCCAGCCTCCACTCCCAAATCCTCCCTGCATCCTAACAGCAACCAGTCTGGGCCATGCAAGGCCCAATATCCAGTTCTGGTGCAAACTGTCCAAAAGACATATGGACCAGTTCAGCATCAAATCCACAGTATACCATCCTTTAACTGATTTAAATAAACTCACTTTCTGCTCTGGATCTTCTGGCGTGATGGAAGGCAGCTGTTTACAAGGTGACCCACAGTGCTGCCTGCCCCCGCCAGTGCAGGTCACTCCCTCTGAGGTCAGAATAAGCCACCCATCCATGTGATCGTGCTGGGTGCCTCATCTTTGGCGTCAGAGAGATAGTGACTCATGGCAGCAAGTGTCACAGTGGGACCCATGTGCAAGCAGCCACCCACTGTTACTCTGGAGTGCCCAAGAAATGAGGGCACATTGGGACAGCACTGGAGCAAGAATACTCCAAGCTGGTCCCAGAATATTCTGGCCCATGCAGACACCATCTCAGAACAGTAGAAGTAGCAGAGCAAAACATCTTTTAAAAGCCTCTGCAAAATATGTTTCATTATAACCTTTAAAGTTTTCTAAAATTATGCCTCTTCTTAGATTTGGGAAGCCTAGCCTGATACATATTAATTTGGAAATAAACATCTATGAGTTTATATTCAAAAGTTAATTATGTATAACATGGCTACCTTAATTACGAATGTATTGCTGCATGAAAGTTAACTTGTCTGATCTATACATTTTTAAAATATATATAACCATTTCCTTCTCCCACCTCTGCCAGCAGTCCCATGTTTTTCTTTTTTCTGGCTCTCTGTCAAATGATTTGCAAACGCTGTCTCTTTTATATGGGAGTCTTAGAAGGGTTTTTCTTTTCTTCTGCTGCATGTCAGATGTTTTCTGTTACACTTGTAACCTACTACAATATTTATTTATGATTGCATTGCATGATTGCAGTAAACAACTTCAACTGTCTGTTTCTCCTGATTAAAACCTGTATCATTAGATAAATAAAAAGGATAATAATAAACTGGGCCATTCCCCCCATATAATGTATGGCTTTCATATTTCTGACACTTTGGAAGATATATGAAATGCAGATCTGCAGAAGAAGGCTAGTAAATCAATGCAAGTTGGAAAGGATTCCAATCAGCTTATGAGCAAAGGGTCATCTTTACTACTCTGTCATCTCAGGGTGCTTTAGAATTTCACTTGGGCACTAGCTATACTTGTCTAGATATAATGATGACTGTACTTAAAAGACCTTGCAAAACAAAGGTAAGCTCTAAGAGGTAAGGTAAAACACAGGTAAGTTCTAAGATAAACAGTCTCAGGCTATGCTGGAGAAAAATGTGCAACCCTGCTGTATGCTGGACTAATTCACAGACTGCATCTCCAGTAATTACTTCTGTAACTCCAATACTGTGTTCAGCTTTATTTGAAATGCTTGGTTGTTGTTTCTTGCAGAGTTACAAATAAGGTGGCAGGATTTGAGATGCAGGGTGGAAGGGCTGAAAATTTCAGCAGAAGAATACATGTTGAGATTTCTCCTGTTTAGATCATTGTAGCTTGAATGATTGTATCTTTAAATTATTTAAATAACTAGATCCTCCATAGTGATTAAGATAGTTTATTATTTTAATCACTACATTCACACCTACATTTTGTGTATGTCAGTTTTTAATTTTTTAATGAACAGAAAGCCATCAATTGACATTGTTTTCTTTATATGCATTGTGTTGCAACACAGTTCATGAGACCACAACACTGCAATTCTTTGCTTATCTCACAGTGCTGTATCAAAAAGGGATGCTGTTAACACTTTAAAATTATTCAGTCCTACCATCCAGTAATACTGAATAGACAAAGTAAGCGTAAGGGTTTTGTCCAGTGGGATTCTTTAATTTTAAGTCAGGGTAGGACTCATGAAGCTCTCCAGCTGCCGTTGGACTGCAACGCCCATCATCTCTAACAATCATAGTCAGCATTTGGAGAGTTTCATGATTCCACCCCTGCTTTAAATGAAATAATAATAATAATAACAATAATAATAATAGGTTACTAAGACAAGTTATAAACATAATATATCCAGAGATCACTGAATTGTGCATGCATTGTGATAACTGAAGAGGAGAACATGTGCACATAGGTTTCCTAACAGCGCTTGAAAGTGTTAATTTTTGAACAATAATTCCCAGAATCCCCAACCCTGGCTTATCCAAGTTCTGCTTCCTGCTTAGCTCTTCCATTTATGCCCCTTGCTTTTCCACTTCCTCCTGCTCTGGTAAATATGAACAAAAACACACTATGCATAAGTCTTGATGAAAAGATATAGATGTGTGTGTTTGTATTCCCTTTTAAATCCTCAGCTTCATGTTGTTATGTCAGTCTTTGCTAGTTTCTGTAGGAGAAAGTAGAAGAGGAAATGGCAAGATAGAAGTAATAACAAACACAGTATTTGACACAGTATTCAGTTCTACTGTGGGTTGGCAACACATCCTGATGTTGAAGAACCTTCTGGTGCTGCATTTGTCATCTTCCTGGTCATTTCTGATGGTTGCAGGATGTCACATGAGAATTATCAGAAATATGTCCTCTTACTCTGGTACTTGTAAACTTGAGCTGCATCTGCACATCAAAAATAATGTAGTTTGACATTCCTTTAACTGCCGTGGATGAATGCTTTGGGATCTTGGGATTTGTAGTTTGTTGTGGCACCAGAGCTTTCTGACAGAGTAGGCTAAATATCTCACAAAACTACAAATCTCAGCATTCCATAGAGTTGAGTCGTGGCAGTTAAAGCAGTGTCAAACTGCATTGTTTCTGCAGTGCAGATGCAGCCTTAGAGAGAGAGATGAGACAGAGCTCCCTATGGCTGCCCATAACTAGGAATGGGTTTCTCCCATATTTGAATTATGTAAATTCAAGTATAGTCTGATCAACAAGAATCCAAAAGGGATTTTCATCCATCCCTATCCATACCTGCATTTTTTTATTGCACCGATTTGGAGATGTTGGTAGTGGCACTAATTATCATGACATACACAAACACAAAGAACAGTCTGAATCATGAATGACAAGATTGGCATTTTTGGAGTCACAGCTACAGGAGGTAGCTACAAAATAGGAGACAATTTGTTGTGAGAATGGGAAAATGTGGGTAACTATGCTTCTGCTCTCTTCAGCTAATTGTGCTCTTCTCCCTATTCTTTATCTGTTTGCCAAAGACCAAGCTGTGTATGCAATCAACAGAGCTGGTTCAAAATATTTTGTTGCCTGCAATGAAGAAGATGGTGTCCCCGATCTCTGCTTCCATTCCATGTAGAAAAAGTTGACTGAATTGTTAGTTAAAACTTTGTTTCATTCTGACAATTGGACTCTATCTACACCTAAAGGCAATAGGCTAGGTTAGGATCTGCTGAGCAAACCACCTATATACAACTCACTCCTCCAACAGAGTCTATTATGTACAAAGGTCTGACACATCCTTCGAAACAAATCCCATACAGATTCTCCCAGGTAAAGGTAAAGGTATTCCCTGTTGACAAGGTTGTCAAGTTGTGTCTGACCGAAGGGGGTACTGCTCATCTCCGTTACTAAGCCAAAGAGCCAGCGTTGTCAGAGACTACTCTGCGATCATGTGGCCAGCAGGATTGCACAAAACACTATTTACCTTCCCATCAAAGTGGTACCTGTTTATCTACTTGCATTTGCATGCTTTCGAACTGCTAGGTTGGCAGTTTCTCCCAACTGCCCAACATTTCAATTTCTGGAAATGGCCCAGATTCAATCCCTTGGTTTTATTTGTGCATGCGGTGTGATGTTATTTTTAATGTGTAGTAACTTCTTCTTCTTTTTAAAGAAAAGCTTTCAATTATTGATGAACACCACGCAAACAGGAAACCGTTTGATTATGCACACTGGTACAAAATTAGTAAAAAAGTCTGAAAACCTTCTAGGCTTATGGAATTCTATTGTTTCCAAAGAATAATTCCATCTATTTTAACTTTTTCATGTGTAATTCCATTGGCAACTGCTCTTCCTTTGATTGTCAACTGCCTTAATTGAAAGGCGTGGTACAATGTCTGTTTTGGCCGTTACACTTATATCTTTTGTTTCAAAACTCCAAGTGTTGGCTTTCCTGCCTGGCCTTCCTTAGTATTTTCTGTTTTGGTGATGTGATGACAGACTTACAGTGTGTTTCCTTGTGTGTATGGTAACAGATGTTTATGTGAATAACAGACTTTTTTATGAAGGCATACACTTTATAGCCAAATACTAATTAAAAATAATTGCATGTAAGCATTTTTGTTTATTCCCTGTTGTGCATCTTTAATCATTTGAAATCACCTGCAGTTGAAAATTGAGGCAAAGATTTGATACTGCAATTATAAGAGGCCATCTGACTCCAGACAAGGGAGGGGGGGAGTGTATGGAAAAAAATGTTCTTTAAAAAATATAGCAACACTAGATCACTCTGATTTTGCTTTAATGCTGGATTAAGATACTAGGGAATTGTTCTGGGAAAGTATTAGAAGTTTTAGGTTAGGATCCTGTGCAAACTTACCTGGAAGTCAGTCTCATAAATGTAATGACTTGATATGCATAGGATTGCACTGTAACTTACTGTATCTTTATACCTGAGCCCACACGCCACCCCAAAATCCTGAATTAGATCCTAATTTATATTCTGTGCTCTAACAAGCTCTGTATAAATTATTATAATTATGTACATAACACATAGTTCCAAGCAAATAAATGAAGTTTTCAATGAAATATCACCTTTCAATGGTTGAAACCCTGGACTGGAAGATGTATCACAAAGTTTTGTATGATGAAACTATGGAATATCTCTTCTCCAACACTCCAAAATCCACCTTTCATCTGTGGCTATCCTCCACCCAAGACTTGTGAGTTTATTGGCTGGTAACAAGTAAGAGAGAACATCCAGCCATGTTCCTATAGCTGGATGCACAACAGCAAGGCATCCTTTGCAATATCCTGAAGGTCTTCCAGAGGTCCTAGAGCAGGGGTAGGCAACCTAAGGCCCGGGGGCCGGATGCGGCTTCCCAAGGCCTTTGGACCGGCCCCAGGCCGGTCCTGCCGCCGCCCCCCCTGCTGCCCCTTGACGCCGACGCCGCCTGCCATGATGATATTGATTATTGTTGTTATTACTTGTTCTTGGGGTTTTCTTGGCAAAATCTCCACAGGGGTTTTGCCATGGTTTTTCTGGGCTGAGACAGTGTGCATGCATATATATTTTTTTATTTTTTTAAAAAAATTAAAAAATTATATATATATAGGTGCTTCGGCCCCCCAGTTGTCTGAGGGACAGCAACCCAGCCCCCCGGCTCAAAAAGGTTGCCTAACCCTGTCCTAGAGGATGGTGTCAGTGCTATGCCTCCAGCTATGGGAATATATCTGAATGCTTCTCTACCACTCCTCTCCTCTTCATCAGGCAGTAAATTGTTGGGGAAGGAGCTACAAAAGCTAAAAGATAGGCTGGGGCAAATTTCCTTGGTGTGCACATTCTGCAGAGAATTAAGACTTCCACAATGACAAAACAAATGGCTCACTGAGGCTAGAGATACTTAATGCTGCATAAGCCACTACTAGGATGCTAACCAATGTGTAGTTATGCAATATTGGGAATACTTTCACTATTTATGTATATAATTCATATTCAAAATGGAGGGCCATGGCATTATCCTTGCATCAGGGAAATCTTTCTATTTGGCCAGTCTTTGCACATTGTGGCCAGGGAGGAGATGAGAAGATGTTGCCAGCATTACCATATGAATGTACAATACACAAATTCAAGGAAGGACAAAGAAGGGGAAAGCCATATAAGCGAGTTACACAACCATCCATGTCCTAGTGTCATCAGTTTTTTCTGGCATCTACGCTACCTCTCCTATTTCAGGCAGGGAAGCTGCTCACCTACCAAACTGAGCAGATCTTTTTTTTTGGGGGGGGGGGGCTTCCCTTTGTGCTTATCCACAGATAACTTTGGCTAGACATGCTTTCTTCACCTATCCTATTCAGGAGAAATGGTCAAGTTTCATGGGTGCAGAGTGAATTGAGTTAATTGGTCATATGTGTTTGGAAAGGAATAATGGTCCACGTACAGGCATAGGCAAGGCAAGGGCTGTATCTACATTGCAGAATTAATGGAGTTTGACACCACTTTAACTGCAATGGCTCAATATTATGGAATTTTGGCATTTGTTGTTTTGTGAGCAATTTAGCCTTCTCTGTCAGAAAGCTCTGGTGCCACAGCAAGATAAAAATCCCAGGTTTCCATAGGATGGAGCCATGATAGTTGAAATGGTATTTGTTGTTGTTAACTGCCCTTGAGTTGATCTCAACTCATGGCAACCCTGTGGATAAGACATCTCCAAGACCCTCTGTCCTCCACTTCTCTATTTAATTCCTGCAACCCCATACCTGTGACCTCCTAAATAGAGTCCATCCATCTGGCATGTGGCCTTCCTCTCTTCCAACTTCCCTCCACCTTCCCCAGAATTATTATTTTTTCCATAGAGTCCTCTCTTCTCACGATGTGTCTAAAGTACGACAGCCTCAGTTTGGTGATCTTGGCTTCCAGGGAGGTTTCCAGTTTGATCTGCTCTAGGACCCATTTGTTTGTTCCTTTGGCTGTCCATGGGATCCTCAGCACTCTTCTCCAGCACCACATCTCAAATGAATTGATTTTCTTCCTATCATCTTTCTTAACTGTCCAGCTCTCACATCCATACATGGTAATACGGAATACAATGGCTTATATGATTCTAACTTTCGTGCTGAGTTGTATATCTTTGCATTTTAGAATCTTTTCTAGTTCTTTCATAGCCACCCTCCCCATTCTTAATCTTCTTCTGATTTCCTGATTGCAGTCCCCATTTCTATCAATGTCTGATCTTATGTATGGGAATTATTTTCCTATTTCTATGTCTTCATTGTCAAGGCTGAACTTGTGAAGATCCTCGGTGATCATTATTTTTGTTTTCTTTATGTTCAATATTAAGCCTGCCTTTGCACTTTCTTCTTTGATCTTCCTTAGTAGGTATTCCAGGTCTGTGAGGATTTCTACTAGTATTATGGTGTCATCCACATCTCAGAGGCTGGATGGCCATCTGTCAGGGATGCTTTGATTTTGAGTTCCTGCATGGCAGGGGGATGGACTGGATGGCCCTTGTGGTCTCTTCCAACTCTATGCTTCTATGATTCTATCATTCTTGTTGATATTCCTTCCTCCTATTTTCACTCCTCCTTCTTCTGGGTCCAAGCCTGCTTTTCTTATCATATGTTCTGCATACAAGTTGAACAGATAGGGTGAAAGGATACAGCCTTATCTGACCCCTTTGCCAATTGGGGACCATTCTGTTTCTCCGTGTTCTTTTCTGACAGTAGCCTCTTGTCCTGGGTACAGATTCCTCATCAGGACTATCAGATGTGTTGGTACTCCCATATCTTTTAGGGCATTCCATAGCTTTTAAACTTCATTAATTCTGCAGTGTGGCAGCAGTCAAGGTTAGGTGCAAGGTGTCTCCTAAGACCCCCAGAAGCAACAAGAAGGAATTGCTGTTGAAATAGCAGCAACAGCAGCTACTAGGAGAAACAATGGCATGGAATCAGATTATTCAAGTGAATGTTCACAGGATGCATTTGGGTATTATTTCTAGCTGCCGCCACCAGTCTCAAACGGTCCATTGCTATTTTTGGCTTGGAATTTGAAACTGGAGAGTATTCATGTATCCTGAATTGTAATGCAGTTTGCTATCTAGTTCTTTTCACAATTACAAAATTAGAAAATTCTAATAAATGTGGTGGCAGGGGAAAGTCACTACACAGAGACTACGTTTCTCTTTTAGAACTTTATACCAAGGCAGATTAGCATGCTGGAGAAAAGGTGCTTCAAGGAGTAAGTAATGGAGAGAAATGAAGAACTGAGTGAACTTTATGTGAATAAGTCTATTATCATTTCAGATGGAAAGGTACCATATTTTGTTGATTTTGGCTTCAGGGTGGAGGAATACTGTGTGAAATGTTGTTTTATTTAAACACAATAACAAAGTTAAGTCTTAAGTGGATTCAAAAGTTATTTTGCTTTTTGAAATAAAAAATATGATTGGCTGGGATAGAGCATTGCTTTTGCCAAGTTTATACTACTTGTTTTGATAAGCACGCTGCTTGAGTCCCAGTTTGGCAAGGCAAATCTCATAATCATGAATTTCAAGAACTCATTATTGTCAAAAAATGACTGATCATGTGGAAAGAATACTTGAACCAAATATATTTTTAATGACACCGCTCCATGCTTAGGTCTCATTTGGCATATACCCAATACATTAGGGTTCTAGAAATTGCCTGCTAAAATAATCCCATAACATTTTGTAAGAAGAGCTCCTTCAGACTTGTGACTGGTATATATATATATATATATATATATTATGCACATTTTGTATATTTGCATATATTTTGGGTTTGTTTTCCTGGTGAAACTGTCTATTACTTAAAAAATATATTCCAAGTTCGTTTTTTCAAGGACTAGGGAAGAATAGTTGGAATTTCCTCTGGATAAAAGAAATGATAGAAAAGTTAAGACCAATGCAATGCAATTCTGTGCTCTTTTATTTTGAGATAATTCCTTCTGAGTGACTTGGGCTGCATCCACACTGCAAAAATAATCAGTGTTGACACCTCTTTAACTACTATGGCTCAATGCTATGGAATTCTAGGATTTGTAGTTTTGTGAGATATTTAGCCTTCTTTGTCAGAGAGCCCTAGTGCCACAACAAACTACAAATACCAGAATTCCATAGCATTGAGCCATGACAGTTAAATTGGTGTCAACCTGGATTATTCTATGGATGCAGCCTTGGTACCTTCTGTTATGCAGACACAAGAAAATCTGCATAACACTGTAACAAAAGGTGCATCTACACTGTAGAAATAATGCAGTTTGACACCACTTTAAATGCTGTAGCTCCATCCTATGGAATCCTGGGATTTGTAGTTTTGCAAGGTCTTTAGCCTTTTCTGCCAGAGTTCTGGTGCTGCACAAAACTACAATTCTTAGGATTCTGTAGGATGGAGCTGCAGCAGTTAGAGTGGTGTCAAACTGCATTATTTCTACAGTGTAAATAGTCCTATACATATTTATTCAGAATTAACTCCCATAGGTTTCAATAGGGTATCTCACAAGCAAATTATTTCAGTAGGCTTTATTTCAGATGAGCAGCACAAGGACCTTGTGCCATAATGTAGAAGTAAGCATCCTATACATGCTTACATTTACTGGGAAGAAAAACCATAAGAAGTAATAAAAAATCTGCAATCTAAATCTTAAACCAGACAAATTCTTGGAGAACTAGCTTGCTTTTTCTCTTTTCTTTTATTTTTTCCCCTTTTCTTTCATTAACTCCATTAAGTGTTCATTTTGGCTGTTTGTCAAACTATGCTAGGAACATTAAAGCCATAACCCTATATTACAGCCAAGGTGGAGAGCAAAAGGGGAAGAAAGAATCACACCAATTCCAACTTAAAATACTGGTTCCTGTTCAGCATTCATGGAATCAAGGACCTCTTCAACATTTCTCAACTATGATCTCAGCAAAATGGTTGAAAGCTGATTCTACTTGTTGTTTTTCCCCATTAGTGAAGTTCACTGAAACCTCTGCAAGGAGGAGAGCAACACATATTTTCTTTAAAAAATAAATCTACTGAAAAGCAGGGTGTTGTTTTTTTAATGAACTCTTCAAACTCTTGAAAAATTCATTCTCCAACTATTAATCAGCATCTGCGGTTTTATCTATTTCTTTTATTAATTATTCAGGTTTGACATTGTAAAAGAGCGCCCCAAATCTCCAAACCTCCTGACAACAGACTTCAAAATAAACAGCCCCAGAAGCATCAGTACTAATGCACAAATAAATTATCTCTACCCAGCCAGCAGCTACAATCAAATCAAATGCAGGTACCAAGTCACCTTATAGAAAACACTTTTTAAAAAGGAGAAGGGGGGAATCAGCCCAGCCTTCCCACACTTTTAGTTACCATCATATTGGGCTCTTCCCCCAAACCTTGCACAGCCAAGTGCCACTTTTATACGCCTTTTCCACTGCTGTGTGAAGCCTCAAGCTCCATTTCCCGTCAGAATACCTCTTGCTGGCTACAATCTCTGTTTTCCCTATTGCTTCTTTGGCCTACAGCTTTTATTCAGGGTCTCTGACAAGCTGCAGTCTCTTGTGTTCCTACCCCTACTGCTGTGTTGGCTTGCAGTTCTTTCCCTTCAACATTGTTCCCACAGGTTGCAACCTCTGTCTTTCCTGCAGCTATTCCGCTTAAATCCCCTGTAATTCACATTCCCTTTCCCAGGCAGGCAGCTCCTGTTATTTCCATAGCTGTTGTGGCCTGCAGTGCCTTCCTCATTCCTTCCTTCTTCTAGGTCGCAGCAATTTCTCAGGCTTTGCTCTGTTATCCTCATGTCCTGAAACCATCGCTTTTGCCTCGCATCCTCTTCAGAAACAAGAGTCTTGGAGCTGAGGCTCAATTTGTCTCCTGCAGAATGAGAAGGACTTCAATCGCTGAGACCAAAAAAAGCCAGACCACTGCATAGGTTGCTATCAAAACATATACAGACACACACACAAAAACACCTCCCTCTCTAGAGAGCATTAATTAAAGGAAAGGGAATTCAGAAAATGTTTGTGGTTTTTAAATAAAATGTCCATAATTCTGCTTTTTTTCTTCTTTTCCTTTTACCTTTTCCTTTCCTTTCTTTTCTTTTTCTTTTTCCTTTTTCTTTTTGCCTGTGTTATCCACCAATAAAGATTGAATGTTCTTGCAAGAAAATACTAACAGGGAATAGTGAAAGGTATCTAGGTATTCTAGACATTGCCTTCTTGTTTGTCACTTTCATGGGAAATTCACATGAATGATAAGATGTGATCATTCCCTTCTAAATGAGAAGGACTTCAATTGCAAATGCCAGACCACTGCAAAGGAGCCAGATCACTGCATAGATCAGGGGTCGGCAACCTTTTTTTACCTGGGGCCGGTCCCTTCTGGCGGGCCGGGGGGGGATGGCGGCGTGCACGCCCGCGCACACCCACCACCACCACACGCACCCCCCGCCACCGCCGCACACGCCGCCGCCGCCCCTGCGCATGTAGAGGCCCCCATTTTGGAAAACAAAATGGCAGCCGTGACTCATTTGCACATGCGCAAATGAGTCAAAGCTGCCATTATGGAAAACAAAATGGTGGCCGCTATTTTGTTTTCCAAAATGGTGGCTGCAACGCGCGCAGCCACGCGGCCACCAAAACGCATGGCGGAGGTGGCGGGCGGCAGCGGCAGGGGGCGGCGGGGGGTGGTAAGCAGTGGTCCATGGGCTGGAACCAGCCCGCGGGCCGTAGGTTGCCGACCCCTGGCATAGATTGGTAGCAAACACACACAACAACAACAACACTCTCTCCAGAGAGCATTAATTCATAGAAAGTGAATTCAGAAAATGTTTGTGGCTTTTTTTAAAAAAAAATCCCACAATTCTACTCTATTCTAGACATTGCCTTGTTGTTCTTCATTTTCAGGAGCAATTCTCCTGAATGACAAAATGTGATCATTCATTCTGAATGGGTTGCTAGATCTAAACACTCAATCACTTACCAAGTGATAAGAGCTTAACCAAGGTGGGTATCCTTAATGAAGGCTGCATCTACACTGTAGAAATAATGCAGTTTGGCAACACTTTAACTGCCATGGCCCAATGCTATGGAACTCTGGGATTTGTAGTTTAGCAAGAAATGTAGCCTTCTCTGCCACAGAGTTCTGGTGCAACAACAAACTGCATTAATTCTGCAGTGTGCCAGCAACCTAAGCAATCTCTTGTCATGTAGTGAGAAGATCCTTGCCAGTTTATTTCCTCCTTGTAGCATTTTCTTGAATAGGTCTAGTGGGATGGTCCTGCTTCCTCTCTCATTTCTTTCTCTTCCAGCCACTGTTTTGTGTTTCTGATAGTTGCAGAAGTGTGGCAAGATACTCCTAATAATTTGGGAGGGCTATGGAAGCCATCTGGAAAGCAAGTCTTAATGTAACAGCTGTAGAGCATCTCCTAATGATTCCAAGACCTTCTTATACCAGGAGCTCTTAAACCTTGTAATACTTTCTCAATTACAATAGATCCATGCCTGTACAATTATTCTTTATAATTTTTTGTAGAGTGATACTCCTGCAGATGTGAACATTTTCTCATGGATGCTGAGAGAAGAGCAGGCCATTCAATGGTTGTTGAAAAGCCTCTTTCTATGAAGCAGAGGCTTACAGGCCAGAGGATGTCAAAGAAGGCTAGAAAGAGTTCTGCTTTGAGCAATCCCATTTATGATTCAAATTTCAGCACTCTTTCCACTTATCACATTTTTCAAGGTCACCCTCTAACACTGTCTCCCCACTTCCCAAATCAATAAAAAGAAACATCACACTCTTTCCAGGAAAGAGAGTGAGAAGAAGAAAGATACTCAGATTCAACAGAATAGAGCAGAGTTGCACTACAGAATCTTGACCAAGAGCTAAATTTTATCCTTGTTGAAACCAGTAGACCCACAGTAAATCCATATTTAAATAGGTAGAAGATCAGAGTGTAAAAAGGCGTCAACAATGCACTAGTGCTATGTAAAACCATCTGCCTTCCAATCTCATTGAATTTTTTAAAGATTGAAATCAGATATTGGGTGACAAAATGTAGGTATCGTATACTCGAGTTTCACAATTTCATAGAATCATAGAATCATAGAGTTGGAAGAGACCACAAGGGCCATCCAGTCCAACCCCCTGCCATGCAGAAACTCCCAATCAAAGCATCCCCGACAGATGGCCATCCAGCCTCTGCTTAAAGACCTCCAAGGAAGAGACTCCACCAAACTCCGAGGGAGTGTGTTCCACAGTCGAACAGCCCTTACTGTCAGGAAATTCCTCCTAATGTTGAGGTGGAATCTCTTTTCCTGGAGCTTGCACCCGTTGTTCCGGGTCCTAGTTTCTGGGGTGGCAGAAAACAAACTTGTTCCCTCCTCAATATGACATCCCTTTAAATATTTAAACAAGGCTATCATATCACCTCTTAACCTTCTCTTCTCCGGGCTAAACATCCCCAGTTCCCTAAGTTGTTCCTCATAGGGCTCAGAAAAGAAAATTTGTATAGCTCTAAAGCAAAAAAACACAAAAATCTCCAAAGGACTAATTGTTACAGAGAATCTATGCCTACCAGTGTCTCTCATTTTAAGAATTGGAGCTTTATAAGGTACTACCAGATGTCTATAAATGGGGATCACTGTGTTACAGTGGCCACAACAATGGAGTTGCACTTTGAATTTATTATCCATACCTTATGTATATAATATGATGTTTGTCATCCAAAGAAGACTTGGGGGCATTACAAACCGGCCTAAAGGGCTGGCCTGCGGGTGGAGTTGGGGCGGAGCAGCTGCATGCTGGCTGCCCCAACCCCACCCCAATTCCGTCCTGACACCGTGCGGTCATTTGCACTGTGCATGGCATCAGGAAGCCCTCCCGGCACAGCGTGCAGATATGCTGCACTGAAAGGGTGCGGAAGAGCTGCAGTGCTGGATCTTAGGGTGGTCTTTTGCCATCCCTAGAAGGAGCGGCATTTTGCTGCTCTTTTAGGGGCGGCAAAAGGAAGGATCAGGGCCGCAGCTTGGGGTTGGCGTGGTCCCGATCCGCCACTAGCAGGGGCGGCCCAGAACCACCCGTCTGCATAGCCCCTTATAGTTCACTTTAACCATGGCTCATAGTTGAGAAAGTTTCACTGCCTCACTTTTGAAAATTGCAGCTTTCTTCACAGGATTTAAGTGAGGAGAAGCAGCACCAGGATTGTAATAATAAAGAATACAACTGCAAAGGCAAAAGGACATGAACATCTAGCATTTTTCAAGTAAGCACTCACTGCTACACCCTCTCACATGTCCCATAGACTTCACCAATTTTTGTATACATGTGTTCCTGGAAGAGAGAACCAGAAAAGAGTAGTAAACACTTAAAAAGTATATTACAATACAATATAATAGCACAATTAATGCATTACAATATAATAATATAAACACTACTACCCCTTGTGGTGATTCATTTATGTGGATAGCTTAAGGAGAAATGCACCTGATTTTGGAAACAATAGGCCTAAGCAGACTGCCAGAAATAGTGCACATTAAATTGAGGCACTGCCCTGGCTCAGTGCTAGGGAATCATGAGAATTGTATTTTTTTCTGGGACATTGAGCCTTCTCTGTCAGAGAGCTCTGGTGCCACAATAAATTACAGTTCCCATGACTCCCTAGCACTGAGCCAGGGCAGTGCCTCAATTTAATGTGCACTATTTTTGGCAGTCTGCTTAGGCCAAATGTCTGTGTCCCTCCAAGTCCAAACTGATGATGTGGATGAGGATATTACTCATTTATATCCCATCTTTCTCCCAATAATGCCTCCCAAAGATAGCTAACAATGTATTTAAAACAATACAATTCAATACACGGGTATTATTAAAAATTATACAAAATCTTAATGAAAATATCAATAATATTTTTTTAAAAAAATTATCAAACAATTCATAAAAATTAAAACATTAATCATGTAAAACATTAAAATTCACTAAAGGACTCTCTACAAACCTTAAAAACAGCACTGCACAACATTAAAACACCTCCCCAGTCAGTTTCTAAAAGCATGATGGCATAAAAATGTTTTGAGTTGCTGATAAAAGGACAACAAGGATGGAGTCATCCTGGCCATTCTGGAGAGGGTGTTCCAAAGTCTGAGAAGGTCCTTGTTTCCACCAAACAAGCCTGAAAAGGTGTCGGGACAGAGAGTGAAGGGCCTTTCCAGATTATTTTAGAGCTCTAATGGGCTCAGAAAAGGAGCTAACCCAAGCCATGCAGTTTTGCCTTTATAAGTCAAAACCGGCAGTTTGAATTGCGCCTAGAGGTGGAACAGCAGCCACAAGGGAGTTGTATGTTCTCAATAGCCAGCCCCATTTAACAACTTCATTTGGAGCCAACTGACGTTTTTGAATACTTTTCAAAGACAATCCTACATAGGGCACATTAAAGTAATCCAAACAGGATGTAACCAAGGCATGTACCACTGTGGCCAGATTTGACCTCTTCAGGAACAGTGAAAAAGCACTCTTAGGGGCTATGCAGACAGGCAGCTATGGGCTGCCCCTGCTAGCAGCGGATCAGGGCCACAGCAACCCCACACCGTGGTCCTGATCCTTCCTTTTGCTGTCCCCTTTTAGAGGCAGCAAAAGGCCGCCCTAAGAGCTGGCACCACAGCTCTTCCGCGACCTTTCGGTGCAGCATGTCTACATGCTGTGCTGGGAGGGCATCCTGATGCCGTGCGCCATGTGTACAGGTGCATGGCGTCCGGACGGTGTCAGGCTGGGGTCGGGGCAGCCGGTGTGTGGATGCCTCGCCCCAACTCCAGTCCCAGGCCAGCCCTTTAGGCCGGTCTGCAATGCCCCTTAGTCACTGCAGAAACCTGGGGCTCCCGAATCCAGGAGTACCCCCAAACAGCAAGCCTAAATTGTAACCACATATAACACAGGCTGAGCCTCTGTTCTTAGAGCTGTCTTTCAATTGATGATGAGTACCTCTGACATACTTGGATTAAACTTCAATTTGTTGACCCTCATCTAGTCCAATACAGCTGACTCCTAAGGACAATTTTACAAAGTTCCGAACTGGATTCAACCTGTTTTGGAGGGGTCCTGATTTGATCTGCATTGCCTTACAAAACTGTTGGACTCAATCTGATCTGGTTCAGGATTTGGAATTCATCTAAATTCAATGCACATTCCTGCTTTCAAGAACAATCACCTCTTCACATGCATTGTGAAATGGAGAGACATTGTTTGAAATGTGTTTATCTCATTGGTTTCTTTTGTAGCCCCCTGACCCACACATATAGTAACACTGTAAAGTGTTATTCCTAGAACTTTATAGAAGTCAAATGCTCTCTTAATAAGAACAACTATTACATCTGCTGATTTTGTATATAATCCTCTTATCCAACATGGCTTCTTTTTTAAAACACTACAATGTCCAGAAAGCAAATACAAAACTCAGGCTGCTGCCACACTGCAGAATTAATACAGTTTGACACCACTTTTAACTATCATGGGTCCATCCTATGGAATCCTGGAATTTTTAGTTTGTTGTGGCTGAGTTCCATAGCATTGAGCCACAGCAGCTGAAGCAGTGTCAAACTCTATTAGTTCTGCAGTGTAGATGTCTCTTGCCTTTTAGTGACAAGCCAACTGATATAGGCTACTGAGCCTTGCTATTAGATAACTAATCCAAAGATGCTAAAACATTCCACAGTTTCTCCACATCTCACAAGGAAGGAAATGCCCAAAATAGTGAATCATGAATGGTATAGCAATGCTGATAACATATGTCCATGCCAAAGCTTGGAAACCTGACTACCATTCCCAGAATCTCCAATCCAGCATAGCAGATGGTGATGTTGACTGATGGATTCTAGGAGCTCAAATCCAAAAAGTCAATCTTCACAGCTCCATTCCATAACATATTTAGGAAGCAGTTCTTTATATATTAATACATATGGATATATCCGACTGAACTCAAAAACCAAGGCTCTGATGAGACATGCACATAACCATACTTTACATATCTTAAAGGTGACATTTGCAGCCACAGTACTGCCCTCCTGTTATTTAATCTAAGTGACAAGCATATAGAAAGCATATAGACCAACATGGAAGTTCACTCAAAGCTTTACATAGTGCTGTATGGAATCAGTTCTCCGAAGTTATGTTAACAAACATTAGCTTTAACATACAGTCAGCCCTCCGTTTTCAGGGGGGATCTATTCCACCACCCTCATGAAAATGGAGACTCACCAATATTCAAGCCCCATAGGCTTGAATGGGGTGTGCCCCATGGAGGTGCACAGGCGCAGGCCTGTGGGGGCACACCCCATTGATTTTAATGGAGGTCACCCCTCCGTGAATATTCAAAACCGCAGATCTCCAGTCCGTGAGAACAGAGGGGCGACTATATTTTACAAAGAAATAAAATGTAGATTTAAAAAGTTTGACTGCAGTCTTTGAAATACTTAACACATGATTAATTGTAAAGGCATAATAGGATTGGACTACTTGTGACTCATGTAGCAATTACAGTGGTTAAGCTCTTGAGTGGAGAATCTTGCCTCTTTCTTTAGCCTATAAAACAGTACAATAATGATATTTATAGCAATGACAAATAATTTCATCCTTGAGTTGGAAAACCTATTCAGACAGAGTTGCTCCACAAAGCAATGTGTCTTACCTGCACTAAAAGGCTCTGTCAAAGCATGATGTTTTTACAAAACTAAATCGTACATTTATGGAAACATTTAACATGTTGTTTTTATTTTGCAGGCAGAACACAGAGGCTGGAGAAACAGTTGTGCTTATTAACATAATAATTTTATATTATTGGAAATCCAGAGGTAGAAGCAAAGCTTGGAGATGCTATTTTTTGGACTACAATTCCTAGCATTCTGCAGCTAACATGGCCACACTGGCTGAGGACTTTCAAGAGCTGTAGTCCAAACAAGAATGTTTCCAACACTGATCAGTGCAGATGTCTTTCTCTTACTCTGTAGGAAACTATTCGTTTAAGAAAAATACAAGTATACTTCAGTTAACTGTGCATAACTTCTCTAGTGGTGGGGGTTGTGTGCCTTCATTTTGTTTCTGACATATGGTGACTCTAAGGAAAACCTATCACAAGGGGTTTGTGGCAAGATTTGTTCAGAGGGGGTTTGCCATTGTCTTCCTCTGAGGCTGAGAGAGTATGACTTGCTCTAGGTCACCCAGTGGTTTCCATGGCTGACCAGGGATTCAAACACTGGTCTCTAGAGTTGTAGTTCATTGCTCAAACCACTACAACACACTGGCTCTCCAAAATTTGGTACTGGGAAGAATATGGAAGGATTCCTACACCACAAAAAGAATAGCAGCTGAACATGTTTCAAAACTTTTTTATCCAGTAATATTAATATGTACGCATGAAATGAAACAAACAAGCCAAGTAAGCCTTACCTAAGTAAAGTCAAACATTTTGATCTCTCTAGAGGCCACTTAAAATTTATTCCAAAATTCATCCAGGATTTTTTTACTCCCTATCACCAACATCCATTTTTCTTATGATTTCCATTTTGGTTGCCAAATTTATATATCTATGCTTTTTTAAAAAACATTCTGGAGATAGCTGGTGCATCAGACTAATCTGCTTTCCCCTTGATCTCTGTTATGCTGTTTATACATGCTCAGTATGGGTTCTGGAGCATCTGCTGTTTACCTTGCCTTTTGTGGGTAAGGCACACACAGCTACAGTAGGACTGACTAAACAGAATCCCACTCTTTTGCAGCTCAGGTTTTATTGCATTTCTTACTGCAGACATGTTGCTGCAATCTGATTCTGAGAGTCTTCATCCCTCCAGCATTCCTTCACTATCCTTCTAATACAGATATTGCTTTTTTAAAAGCCCTTCTAGCTAGGTGGAAAAGATGAAGTAGGGGAGTGTAAAAATACTTTGTAAAAAGCAGCTTCTTTATCAGCATTTTTGTTAAGTGAGATATGCTGTATTGGTATTTAAATGTTTTCTTTTCTACCCCCTTCCCACTGCATGATAAACACTACACCTTCTAATAGCTTCAGGAAAAGAAGAAGAGGTGGAACTCAATTTGACCTCTGAACAGAAACAGAAGGGAATGTGCTGCAATTCTATTTCTTGTCTATGGCTGCATCCGTGTTGCAGAATTAATCCAGTTTGACACAACTTTAACTGCCATGGCTCAATGCTATGGAATTCTGGAAACTGTAGTTTGTTGTGGCACCAGAGTTCTCTGATAAAGCTGGCTAAGGGGGGATGCAGACCAGGGCATCAGGGACGCCCTGGTCCGGAGCGCCGCGGGACCTCGGCAGCCGGACTGCGGCGCTCCTGCGGTGTCCCTGGAAGGAGCGCAAAATCAGCGCTCCTTCCACAAGACAGGGAAAGTGCACCCTAAAAGCGTAGGGTGCACTTTCCCTGCCTTTTCCGCCGCAGCGCGTCTGGTCGCTGTGGCGGGAGGTTGCCCCAGAAGCGCTGGCCGTGCGGAGGGCCGGCAGCTCCCAGGGCAACCTCAGGAAAAGGAAGGAGCGCCGCTCGTGCGGTGGCTCCTCCTCTTCCGGGCCTCCAAGACGGCTCAATAAGCTGTCTGCCAAGGCCCTAAATGTCTCACAAAACTGCAGTTCCCAGATTTCCATAGCATTGAACCATAGCAGTTAAAGTGGTGTCAAGCTGGATTATTTCTGCAGTGCAGATGCAGCCTCCAGTTAAACTACAAACATTTCATTAAAAAAAGAATTAAAGAACAAAAAGAAATAATATAAGGTCAGCCAATAAGAGTTAGGTTGTATTCATGTGTCTGCTCAGGAACAGTCTGATCTTCTGCATGCTTACTCAGAAGTATATTCCACTTTGTCCATACTTTGGTGTTTGCTCTGATGCATGTGTACATAGGATTGTAAACTAAATTAGGCATTAAGCAATTTTTACAAATAAATTACAATGAAGCAATGGCATGGTTGCCCCTGGTTTCAGTATGTTTCTAAATAGGCCACAATGCCCCTTTAATTCACTGTGCAGAAAGCAGAAAACAAATGCTGGTATGACTGATAATATTTGAGATTAAATTCATTATGATAAGATGAATGGATTCAGTGGGTAAGAAAGGCACATAGCAGATCTGTGAAATATAACCAAACAACAACAACATATGAATAATAAGTATTTAGAAAGGTTGGTGCAAACAAGATTTGACAGCTGGGATGAAATCAATGTAAATAAAATAACTAATTATACATTATCTTCCCATTTGTCAGATAGCATAGCTTTAGCTTTTTGTTTTACCATAATCTATTAAGGGGTCCCTTTTGATGATGAGTGGGTCTCTTGGCTGCCAACCTCTAAGTATGGATTGAAGATCTCTGCTGATAACAGTCTGTCAAGTTTCAGGCTAGGTACTTAACAGTGTACTCCTAAGCTTAATGGGGTTTACTCTGTAGCAAGTGTGCCTAGAGATTGCACTGTACAACAGGCAGTGATGTTGTAATTATGTGAATATACTTTTCTTTATATACATTTATATCCTTCCTTTTCTCAAGGGAGCTCAAGTCAAGGTGGTGTATTTCCCCTTATCCTCATGACAGCCCTGTGAGGTAGGCTAATCACCCAATTAAATTTCATAGTTCAATTAGTACTAGAACAATTGTGTGGGAATCGTGTGGCTTATGGTCTACATGCAGCCCCTTGGGGTCCAGGTTAGTCACTGATGACCCCATCACCCAAGGCAGCCATTGATGACCCCCAAAGCCCATAGCTTCCTCCAGATTGGGGGCAAAACATGTTTTTCTGACAAAAGCCCATTACCCTCTGCTCTAAAATGTTCCCAAATGCTTTAAAATGGTGTTTCAGAGAGCTCAACCCAAAACTGCAAGACCATCCCCCAAATGTTTGTTAGATTGTCCATGGCTATGTAGTGCAATACTCTCTAGAAGAATAAAATGGTGCCAATCAGTTCTCTGGGCTCCAGAGCATGCCCTTGATAATAGAACATTTTGTAAATCCTGGTCCAACTTCCTCATCACTGGTTCTGTGTTAGGGCCTTATCAAACGCTGGCCAGGAAGCGGAAAAAAAGCGAAGGCGGCAAACCTCCGCGGTCTTTCCATGGCCGTTCCATGGCCTTTCCGTGGCCATTCTGGAGGAGGCAGAGGCGGCGGCGGCGGGGGTTCCCTCCCGCACCTCGCCCTCCCTCCGACACTTGCCAGGCCTCCAGCCAGCCAAGACACCGGCTGAGAGGCAGCTCTGGCCACGGAGGAGGCGGCGGCGGAGGCTCCCTCCCGCACCTCGCCCTCCCTCCGACACTTGCCAGGCCTCCAGCCAGCCCAAAGCACTGGCTGAGGAGAGGCGGCTCTGGCCACGGAGGAGGCGGCGGCGGAGGCTCCCTTCCGCACCTCGCCCTCCCTCCGACACTTGCCAGGCCTCCAGCCAGCCCAAAGCACTGGCTGAGGAGAGGCGGCTCTGGCCACGGAGGAGGCGGCGGCGGAGGCTCCCTCCCGCATCTCGCCCTCCTCCCAGCTGTACTTCCCCAAAAAACCGAATGTCAAAAGATCCCCTTTGACTTCGGTTCAGGGGGAGAAAAAACGTTTTAGCTTTGGATTGCCTTCAGATATTGTGTGGACACAAGGTAAGGAAAAACGTTTTAGCTTTGGATTGCCTTTGGATATCTTCTGCTTGGGACCCCGTGGGATAAGGTCCTTAGTGTAGTTTCCTATGAGCTAGGTTAGCTTAGATACAGTGATATGCTCAAACTCATCTGGTGCCCATTTACACTTCACAGTTAAAGTGCTATGGTTCCACTTTAACTGCCATGGCTGCTTCCTATGAAATCTTGGGGTTTGTATTGTGGGAAGGCACTAGAGGAATTCTCTGAGTGAAAATTCTAAATGCTCTAATCTGCAAATCCTAGAATTCCATAGGATAGAACTATGGCAGTTAAAGTGTAAGAAAAGTACTATAATTATGAAGTGTGAATGGGTCCCTTTTGAGCAGGGATTTCAGAAAAAGTCTTCTCCATCCAGCGTTAACATTTTATCTCCTAATATGTTACACTATACACAGGTTCTTCTGATCACGTCTTCAAACTTAGCTTTTATCTCCATATCTCCCCATAATCACTAGTTTTCCAAATTTTTGTAGAAAGCTTGGTAGTACTGATATTGATGGAAGCTATAGCCAACTACTTCCACATGCAATAGAAGCTTTTAGGTGACTGTTGAATGGATACTGATTGCCTGAGAACAAGGAAGAAACAGAACTAATTGAAAATTATGTCAGGTAGCTTTTCGTTGGGAGTCAGCAACTTTTGCATGCCGATTCAGTGGTAGTTAGTCTGCATGCACTCTCTAGAAGTTTAGATACTGATGTTTATGGTCACTTCCTATTTATTTGTTTGTCCCACTTTCTTCTTGGGTCACATAAACATTCCTTTGTTCTCTGAGGTCACTTGATCTCTGCCTCTCTGCCTGCTTTCCATGAAGCATATAGTCAGAAAAGCTCTCTCCAGATGAGACACTCAATCTTTCCTAAAATCATGTAGTGCTCAATTTTTCTTTTTCTTCCTCAAAAAGGTGTTTATGCACAAGTACTTGTGAATAAAGCTACTTTTATAAATCTTATAAAGAAGACTAAGGCCTTTACAGACTGCCAGAAATAATGCAGCTTGAGGCCACTTTAACTGTCCTGGCTCAGTGTAGTTTTTTCTGGGACATTGAGCCTCCTCTGTCAGAGAGTTCTGGTGCCACAATAAACTACAGCTCCCATGATTCCTTAGCACTGAGCCAGGATAGTTAAGGTGGCCTCAAGCTGCATTATTCCTGGCAGTCTGTAAAGGCCATAAGTTTGATTTATTTCTCTGCTAGATAGTGTGTCTGGGGTGGAGTGGATCAGGAAACAGTTCAAACTTCTGTCTAGTGCATGAGATGCAACCATTCCTCCCCCTCCCCCACAAAAGTTGTGACAAAAAGAATAGACATAAACATAAATGGTAACATGCCGATTTGCTACATAATTATGAAACAAAACCAACACAGTGGAGGTTGGGACGAGACTCAAGAACAAACTGACAAGTGTACATCAGAGCAGGGGTGAAATACTCCTCACCTAACCGGAGTGAAACCTACATCCAGGTCACTCTGGCCAGGCCCACCAGCCAATGAACTCAAACCTAGTTTTAAATTCATTGGCTTCCCTCCAGAGCCACACCAAGATGTGCAGGACCTGGGAAGAAGAAGCCAGCTACTGCCATTGCCAGAAGGCGTTTTCCATTCTGCTCCCCACTCTGATCCACAAATTCTTTGCATGGTGAATCATGCAATGTGTTTTTCCCATACCATGCATAATTGTATCTACATGACTGATATCTTGCTCACACCAACGTGGTGATGTATGGGGCAGGACTGACTAAACCTACCAAAGAGCCTTCAATCATAATATGGCATTTCGGGGGGGGGGGGCGGAATCTATCAGCTTTTGCAGAGCTTTTCAAAACAGAATCCTATTAGAAATCTTTGGTTCCTGAATTATCTGTGTCCAAAGTTCTTCCTGTTCCTATTTGCTTGGCAATCTGAGGTTACCATTTGGGGAAAGCATTCACTAAATCTGCAAGAAAGGAACAAAGCAGTAGGTTCTAGTGAATGCCGGGAGTCAGGAGGGAGTTACAGCAGGGATGAAAAGCTGTTTGTGGTGCTTGGAGGATTGCAGGGCCATCAGGGAGCCATCTGGGAAAAATCATTTTATTTATAACTTAAGTAATAGCACAAACCATGTAACAAATCGATTTGCTGGTGGATACTGTCTATTGTCTGTTTGTCCAGACAAACAGCATCCATTTTTAGTGGACTCCAATGCAGTAATAGGAAGAAAAGAACACACATTTTAATTATGTTTCTTGACAACTGGATAAATATTAAGACACACTTTAAAAAGAAAAAAAGAAAAAAAATGAAGACTAACTTGCAGTCGAAAATATGTCATTAAAAGCTATGAGTGTGATTTTCTACTCTGCTGCTTGGGATATTAACCAAAATGATAAAGCATTTATTCTTTGAAGGAAAATAAGTGGAGGGAAATAAATGCTCAAGGTCTCAAGCCAGATATATTATTAGAAAGATACTACACTGAGAAAGTTCAATGCCCTTCACTTGCTGCTTTCTGGTAGGCTGTGAGAAAAGTATGAGAATGACGAATTTTGGAAGTGATCTGGGAAAACATAAATGACAGATCTCTGCAAGGAAGTCAAAAGCTCCGTCAATCCTTTTTCTCCCCCTCTTAGTACAAATGACGCTTTGTTTTCTGAGTTTTTCTCTTTCGATGTGAACATGAGCAGCATGTCAGTTTCAGCTGCTGCAGACACTATATGGATTTGACAAGAAATGCAAGGAGGTGGGCTTTCATATCACAAATGATTCAAATTAATTTGTGCTTTTCTTCACTTGTTTCTTCCCTAATTCTACAAGCTTGACTTCATACCCAGTGAAACTTACATTTATTTGTAATCTCACTGCTGCTTACACTCTGCTGAACAATAAAAGAACAATAAAGTTAATAAAAAGCCCAAGTGATTGGAAATTGCTATGGGAATGGCAGTCCAGTATGAAAGCTATAAATTTACTTGTATACTCATGACATTGTCAGCTAATTTTTATGAAAAGCCCATCACAGAACATTGCTCCAAAACACTGTGATCACTTGCATGTCACACATCATACTTCCCCTGATAACAAAATAGAGAATGCATCATAAAATGATGCTTCGAACCACAAATTCATCATCAAATACTCACTATATCCAGTAATGTTCTTTTCCTGACCCTGCCTTGCACCTGAGCTTTGAATCAATCATTTTCTTTCCTCTAACATTAAGGAATACCCAGTGGTCTTTTTGATGAAATTTAAAACAAACTAAGAGACCACGATCATATAATGCCATTAGCTCTTTGGCTGGAACTGCACAGCTCCTATCTAGACAGTGTTCCAAACACTGGGTTGGATTGAGATTTAGTGGTGTGCAACTGGACTGATACCAACAGGCTTACTCACTTTATCATCCTAAAGGTAGCCATTCCACCCCCTTGAAAATGCTAATTAGAGATTTGGAGGTCCCTCCTGAATGGGGTAGTATTGTGTTGTGAGGTGTGGGAGAGGGGCCCCCTATAAATCTGCATCCAGTCAAATCTGGATAACCTCCCTTTGTCTGCAACCACAAGTCATGCTATTCAGTAGGACTGTAACATCCTTGGCATGCTTGATGGGCTGCTATGGGGAGGAAGGAATGTGGAATCTGATCCCATTAGTCCACTTGCCCATGCCTAATTCTAGATCCCAGGCAATATTTGCAAACTCAAATGTAATGCTGTTTTTGACACTTGTCTATAACCGCCAGGTATGAAACCTACAAAGGGGGTACTCCTGCTGATGTGTACTTCCCACTGGGTAGTGGCAGCTGGTGGCTTCCATGTCAGTGTACGATGGTGAATAATAATAATAATAATAATAATAATAATAATAATAATAAATTTTTATTTGTAGCCCGCCCCTCTGCAAAGCAATCGGGGCGGGGAACAGCAGTATTTAAAAACAGAACAGAGTTAAAACATTCCCTCTCCCCACAATCCCATCCTCCCCCCCTCCCCATCCCCTTAAAATAAAATTAAACCATGAACTGATTAAAATACAATATCAGTTAAATTAATAAATTAAATAACAAAATTTAACATGAGGAGTCAGACAAATGGGGCCCTTCTATGGGCCGCCAGTTATTCCGGGAAGGCCTGCTGAAAGAGATCCACTCTGAATTTCTGCACCAAACTTTAAAGGTGCTATCCAGAGTCTAAATTTATGTCTACAGCATGCGGCCTAATTTGGGGTTGAATCTGTTTCCTATTCCCTGATTTTTATATAAACCAAGCTTGATATAGCATTCTGGAGAATTCAAAAGTTCCCTTTGGGGGCAGCTGAGCCTGTTCTAGTAAAGGTATTGTTCAACTTCAGATTCCTGCCTGCCCCCATCCCTCTTGGAAGGTGACAAGCATGCTTGTTACACAAAGGCGGAATGAAGATGCCTATAAGTAAATAAATAAATAAAGGACCAGCACAGGCTAGAGGCCTCTAGGAAGTGTTTTTTCCTACACTGGATGAATTCAGACTATCGCTTCTTCCTGGATGGCACTGCATAGTAATGTTCAGTAAATACACAAATCCTTCCTCTATTGTTTCCCATGTTCTTGTGTAGCTGTAGCTCAAGAGTTTAGGATCAACACTGTACACGCTGCTGCCACCACTTTTTAAACTTGGAAGCCAAAATAGAACACATTTTTTTAAAAAATGTCCCTTCCTAATTGCCTTTCCTTTCTGAATTTAAAAGGCACAAACAATGTAGGCTTTCATTATAGGGGAAGTGCTTTGGCACTCTAATCATATTGGTTTCCCCTTTTCTGCAGCTTTGCTAGTTCTACAACATCTCTGAGAGACAATTGTTTGAAGAATGACATACAAATCCTGTAAGTAAGTCAAGGGTGATTGGGAGCTAAGGGAGTGGAGAGTCAATTAAGGGCAGTGAGTTTGAGATCACAGGCATGCTTGGGTCTAAAGGGACCCATGTATCCCCCAGAATTCTAAAGGCCATGGAAACCTTTGTGATCTGTGTTTGGAAAGTTCACAAGGCTGGCTATAAAGATAAAATGACATAAACTGCCCCATCCATACCTAAGGGTGATTTCATGACCTCTAAAAGTGCAACGTATATTTTTAAAAAGGATATGTGTATCGTGTGGGTTGCACCATAAGGAACTGAATTCTGCAAGATAGATTGTGATCTGGTGTAAGGAAATGCAACATTTGACAAGGCAATCTATCAATGAAGCTGCTAGTTTCTTCTTTGCAAATATCTGAAAGTCCTGCACAAGAGCTCAGACACACTAGGGAGCAGCACTCTACCGCAGGACAACATTAAGGTAAGACCAAAGTTTCTTCATCCTCTGGGCTTTGACTTTCCAACTGGAATGATCTAGTTTGTTCATCAGATTGTTTCATGTCTCTAATTCTGCAATGTCATAATAAGGTTATCCTTGAAAGTCAAAGAGCAAATCTACTGTATAGATAACACAAGTTTGGGTTATACCCCAGTATATTTCCATTCAGAAAAAGAAAAGGTTAAGAGCAGTTCATTGTCATCTATATAGGATGGCTGGTTCAGCTGGAAATTGAGGGGGGTTGCAGACTGCCAGAAATAGTGTGAATTCAGTCCACTTTTAGGGTTAGGGTTAGTGCTAGGGAATCATGGGAACTGTTATTTTTCTGAGACATTGAGCCTTCTCTGTCAGACAACTCTGATGCCACAATAAAATACAGTTCCCATGGTTCCCTAACTCTAACCCTAACCCTAAAAGTGGACTGAATTCACACTATTTCTGGCAGTCTGCAACCCCCCTGACTTTCTTTTTCATTATAATAGGTTTGTCTCTACCTTTTGTAACAATGGCCTATCTCTTTTCTGTTGGATGTCCTGTATGAGACGAAAATTTTCATCCTGCCCTGCCAAATATAAATTGTCTATGCAAATAAAATGCCAGGGAATGATGATGGGAAAGTCATTGGTGTAGATATAAACAGTCAGTGTAGAATGACCTTTGAAGTACAAAAAGAGAATCAGAGGTTGCTAAAGAAAGGATGCCCTTCCTATTACAATAGTCAGTCTCCATTTCATGGGGCAGTGAAATAAATCACATAGTGTTGCAAGAGCTGATGCCCAAATCACATGAATCTTCTCATAGAAAAGATACCATCTTCCTGGTCCTGCCCTTAGACAGAGAAATGACCACCTCAGATACAGACATGAGAGGAGCAACAATGAGGTATTGGAAAAGAGCTACAGATGCTCCTCTGAACAACTCTTGCCAAGAAAACCCCATGATAGGGTCTCTTTAGGGTTTCCATAAGTCAGAAATGAAGGCACACAATAACAATATCAATAACAACAGATACTATGCAGCCTATTCTGTATTTTCTGTGCCATCATCTTGTCCTCAAGTGCAATGGAAGATGCAGTCCCATCACTAGTGTTGAAATAAGATTAATTGATCATTATAGTAGAATTTTGTGTGTGCACGCACGCACACACACACACATGGTCCATTCTCTCATTTGTCTCAGGCAGTAAAATGTCTTGGCTCAGTCCTGAACTTGCAGTATTCATGAACCTAGTGTGATGGGACTACATCATTAGGGAAAGAATTCTGATGTCAGTATATGTGTGAGAGAGAAATGGAAACCTTAGACAGCATAACATGTAACAACTAGGGATATTCCATAGTTGTGTGTTTTGGTTAGTTTGAAACTTCTGTTAGTTTATATGGCCTCATAGCTAAACACAAGTTTGTATCCTTCCTAAACCTTGCTGGAGGAACTCTGCTGTACATATATGGGACCCTAAATGAACAGCAGATTGCAAACCCAATGGTTGAGTGATTGGAAGCCTGTGCTAGTATAAAAATAGTTGCACATTCATAGAGATTTCACACATATCTCCTAGTGCAAACAATCTTTTCACAAGCACATACACAGCCTTTTCTCTCAGTTTTGGCTTGTTTGGTGTAGAGTTAATTAAAATTGTGAGCTCGGGACCTTGGTGCCCATTACACAATGAGTTGCACATACAGTAGTGAATGAGCATTGGACTACAGCTCTGGAGATCAGGATTCAGTTCCCTGCTCAGCCATGGAAACTTGTATGAGTCACACACTCTCAGCCCCAAAAATTGCCATGATAGGTTTGCCTTAGGGTTGCCATAAGTCAAAAACAACTTGAAGGCAAACAGCAATGACAAACAGCAGTGCATATGTATGTTATGCAGAAATGTATAGGCTTTGGCCTCCATGCACAGTGGGACCTACACAAAGTTTTGAGACAAAGACCTGCTATAGAGGCTTCGTTCTTATCTCACTTAACAATTTTCCACATTTTCCCCAAAAGCTAGCACTTTGATAATGTAATCCTACCTGTGCCTTTTCAGAAGTGAAGACAAAGTTTGGTAGCCACAGTCATGGTGGGTGAGGGATTATGGGGTTTGGAGTCCCAAAAGTAACATTTTCCAGGCTCTCAAAGGTAGTTGCAATCCTACACACATTTACCTGGGGTAAGCCCCATTAAACCAGCAGACACAGTACTTCACACATAGGATTGTGCTGTAAGCCATGTGGATGAGGGTATTTTCTCTGACATCTGCCAGAACTTGAATCCCAAAGTGATGCATTTGATTTTTCTGCAGCATGCTGTGAACCACTGTTAACAATGTATTTCCATCTACAGGGTATATTTTTTTAAATAATAATAATAATAACATTAGTCCAGGAAAGGATTAACGTTAAGTGTTAATGAAATCGCTTATTTGGCTTTTGAAATGGTTCCCTTTAGGATGAGTACTCTTTATTCAACCTTTCAATGTCAGTTATCATTTTTAAAACAGCTTGACCTGGAAGCATACAGCTAAAATTGTGGTGACTGTTAATGACAGTTTTATTGGATACTATGCTTATAGTTCACATTTTGAGGTCTGTATGTAATTGATCTTTCTACCCTACGAGAGAAACACTGCAATAAGTTGGTTGCAGCACCACATTATAGTATAGAGAAATAATAATGATGTCACCTTGAGATTCAAAGATCGTGGAATAGTAATAGTCTCCTAGCTCATTCTCCCAACTGCAATGACCTCTCCAGTACTAAATCTTAACAGTCTCAGCATTATTTTTGAATTATTCATGCTAGCCTTTTCCCTCACTACAAAATCAAGGAAAATGAATGCATCATGCTCTATCAGCTCCACAGGTATTTTTGGTTGTTTTTTTCTAAAATGTTATTTGGTTTTGCTAAAAAGAAAGAAACTGTACAGAAGTATAGGTCACATGTCTAGCTGAAGCAGGGGTAAAGGAAACAATCCCGCATGCAGAAAAGGGTGAAGCACTTTCTGTACTATCCAATATTTATCTCTGTTTGAATCTGTATAAACTCCAGGATGCTGTGTTATGTCTTAATGGATTGTGTTTGTCTAAAAGCTTGAACGATAAATCAGAAAATTATCCAACATTTCTGAGTTGTGCTAATTGCATTTTGCTGTATTATTTTTATCTACCCTGGGCATATTTGGAGAGAAAGGAAGTTTATCTGTTTGAATAGGTAGGCACATTTATTATTACACCTTAATTGCCTTTTTTTAAAAAAATCAGTGATATTAGGAACAATGACATCTTGAACAAAGCTAAGTGCAAGAGAATAGAATTGTATAGCTCCAGCAATCAAAGGTAAAGAAAAAGCAATAGTGCAGAGTATATTTCATATCATTCTTTCTCTACAGAGGATCGGAGGTTAAAAAAAATAACTCTTGTTTGTTCTTAAAGTCCGTATGTTGACAACTCTTCTAGTTTATCCAGTCTAGATAATAAGAGGATACAGTTTTATCTGAGTGATGGATTTCATTAAAGAAAAAAGTGCACATGGGAATAAAATAAAATGCATGTAAATGTAAACTCAGGCAGGTATCCTGATTCATCTGTAGCTGGTGACCTTTAAGTTCATGATGAAAAACAAATGTCAAGCATTCAAAAGACAGGAGTATCCCTGGCTTTGCTGAGGATTTTGTATGCTATCGCACAGACTGTATTAATTTAGTCTGGCATCAATAACCTTGAAATCGGGATTTTGCACTAAAAATCCAGTTTTATGTTTATTCAGAAAGCAAAGATAAAAGGTGACTTTATTTAAGGGCTCTTCCATTGGGAACAGGACTAACATAATGTAACATTACTGATCTTACCCCACCCCATCCTTACCTTGCCATTCAATGCCAGCTCCCATAGCAACAGATTTTATATGACTATCTGGAATCTGATGATCTTCAGGTTACTTTGCATAGAATTTTAATTACAGCCACAATAAGCTTGTGGTGGAATTCTATAATGCTACTGCAAATAAAGAGTCACAGAAGGGGGAAAATGTTTGTCAGAGATGGAGGACACCCATTTTAATTGGCTTTGCAATTTTTTACCCATATAAAAGAAGGAATAAAGTTGTATTTATAGATACAATATTTACTCAAGAAAATTTCTATACTGGAGAGATCCAACATACTAAAAATTTCTGATTATGTCAAGTTTAACAATGTACAGAGTACTGATATAATAATAATAATAATAATAATAATAATATTTATTTGTACCCCGCCCATTGGTAGTCCAATCCGGGTGGCTTTACAGTTAAAAGATACAAATTACAAAAACATACAATGTAAACTCCCCCCTCCCCCCCTTAAAACTAGATTAAATTAAGACAATATAAAACAATAATACAATCTAAATCTATTAAAATATAAAGCCATCCGGCCCAGAAACTCCGTGAGGCTGGTTTGACGATCCTCCCATCACATGATGGGGCCACGTGAGGATCGTCTCATGGAGGATTGTTAATCTAGGATGGGAGGATCAGTTCAATATACCTAGTCTGGAAAGGCCTGCCGGAAGAGATCCGTCTTGACAGCCTTTTTAAAGCTGTCTAAGGATGTTAAAAGACGGATCTCGTCCGGCAGGCCGTTCCAGAGCTTAGGCGCAACAACAGAGAATGCCCCCCGGGAGGTAGCCATAAGCCTCGATTTTTGTGGCTGAAGCAAATTCCTCCCGGAGGATCGAAGAATGCGGGGAGGATTGTACGGGAGCAGGTGGTCCCTGAGATAGCTTGGACCCAAGCCATCTCAAAATGGTCTAAAGTTGTCTTTCATCATCTTTGAAAGTAATCAAATCTAGGCCTTGTACATGAATGAGAGACACAGAAAGATCTCCGAGACTGAACCAAAAGAAACTTGCAGTCATATCTGTTTGCCTTTCTGCACTTTCAAATGGATTAATAACAGTATACTTGGGATCAAGAATTCTGAAACTTGAAGAATAATTACTTAATGAGGATGTATATTTTCATTTGTATTCTAAACACATACTGGAATTCATTCAAATTGAAGAGGAGTTAGAAATGCACACAGGGAAAAGAATGTTTAAGATGTGTTTTCTTTTGTAGTTACATCTACATCTTTTCAATTTGTGCTGTTCCTTCTTTGTTCCAGATTTAAAAGGAACACTTTTCCTGTGATGAAGGCACTACTATATTTTAGAGGAAACAAAAAGGCACTCACATGTTGAAAAGAACGACAAGCGCACTAAAACCTCACTGGTTTTAGCCTAATTGAACAGCAACCAGGACTGCCTTTATGGCAATTCTCAATGCTATTAACATATATAGCAGAATATCCCAGCAGGTGGAAGGAAGTGTTTGACAAACAGACTAGAAAGAACTGTTGAATTGGGATGAACCAAGAAATTAAGTATGATTAGGCCATGCTTCCTTCTTATTATCACTACAAAATTGGGTCAATTATATTTTCACTTTCTCTAATCCTCTGTTTGCACCATCATCTTGCCCAGATAAAATGTAACAAGCAGTTTTACAAATGGCTTAAAGGAGAAACACTGTGGGTTTTACAAGAAATTGTAGTATGACTTCAGTATTATAGTTTAAGACACAAACAACATTTTAAGAAAACTAATGGGGAAAAAATTGGTTAATATTGCGGAAATCCCAAACTGGAAGAATTAGCTGTAGTTTTATTATAATGCAGTGTGGTAATGCATAGACTCAGCCACAGCCACTGAGGTTTCAGAAGGCCTAAGCAGACTGCCAGAAATAGTGCACATTAAATTGAGGCACTGCCCTGGCTCAGTGCTAGGGAATCATGGGAACTGTATTTTTTTCTGGGACATTGAGCCTTCTCTGTCAGAGAGCTCTGGTGCCACAATAAATTACAGTTCCCATGATTCCCTAGCACTGAGCCAGGGCAGTGCCTCAATTTAATGTGCACTATTTCTGGCAGTCTGCTTAGGCCCTAAATCTCATTGCTTTCAATGGGACTTAAGCAGGCTAATTGTGCGCAGTCAGGACTAAAGCCAGCATGTTTTGAAATTGTGCAGAATCTCTCACTAAGTTTAACTTGTGTGAGATATAAATTTTCCCTTCTAGTGAGGCATGCACATGAAAGGGAACCACTATCAGTTTACAAAGAAGCAAAGTCTCAGTTTTTATCCAAATATCATTGGTCAGAGATAGCATTCTGATTTCCCTTTTGTCTCAGGAAGTCTGTCCTGGCAGCATGAACTGTTGAACTGTACAGATCCGTGGTGCAATCTTGAATTGGCAACAAGATGGGTGGGATGACCTAATAGGATTTGTTTCATCTTTTACTTGCATGGTTTTATTATATCCTGAATTTATGACATCAAGTGATTAGAGAGCATTTCAAAGTGTGTTGAGCATTGTGACAAAGGAGGAATAGTCAAGAACAGTAAAGAAAAAGAAACTAAAAATAATGTTTTATAGCATGGGAAAATGTGAGAATTGCACTCTGATATCAAAGAGGATGTGCCAAATTCTTCATGTGTTTACCATAAAATATACTGGGGCAAAAAGTGTGCATTCATCTTATATCACATTAGCAACAAACAACAGCAACATTGTTACTGAACCAGCTACGCCATGTGTATAAACATTTAAACTTTGGCACTTTCCTATCCTTTCCTTGAAATACCATGTTGCTCAGTGGTGGATCCAGAATTTCCAGTCTACAAACATAATGCATCATAAAAAGTTATCCTAGCAGACATACTATGGGCCTTTGCAGACTGCCAGAAATAGTGCAAATTGAGTCCACTTTAACTGCCCTGACTCAGTGCTAGGGAATCATGGGAGCAGTAGTTTATTGTGGCACCAGAGCTCTCTGACAGAGAAGGCTCAATGTCTCAGAAAAAAATACAATTCCCATGATTCCCTAGCACTGAGCCAGGGCAGTTAAAGTGGACTCAATTTGCACTATTTCTAGCAGTCTGCAAAGGCCCAGAGTCAAACAACAAATTAAAAAAATTGGCCCATTCAGCATCACTGGCATCCACAAAAAGGAATCAAAATGGCATACCCTTCAACATTTCACAGGGGGTGGGGAGGGGAAACAGAACACATGTGGCCAAACAACATCAGAAACAACATTGGTGTGGTCAAAATGGCTAAAGTTACTATGAGGAAAAACACACAAGCTAGGCGTGGCTGCTGCGCTTTGCTTTTTCCTGAGCCTCCTGGGAAGGGCAACATTTGCCCCCATTCTTGCACCACTACCACCACTGAGGTAACTGACTATGAACTACTTTTTCACTTTGAACAGTTTGCAACAATTGAAGTAACCTGAGAATAAATGAGGGAAGTGGGAGGAGGAGACAGAAAATTGGGATATTTTAAAAGCCATTGAAAAGTGGGGTGACAGAGGATTAATTGGAACTGTTGGAGAGTATGGCATGATGCCACTCATAAAGTGATGTGCCAATTCTATCTGTATTTTGAATCAATACATAGTCCTTGGGGGTTGGATATAGCCCTTGTGGGAGTATTGTGAGCATCCTGGCCCATCCAATAAAGCTTTCCAGGGTCTGGTCTGGAAATAGCAACAGCAATAGCAAGTGCATTTCTATACCACTTATCAGTGCACTTAAGCACTCCCTAAGTGGTTTACAGTGTGTAAGCTAATTGTCCCCAACAAGCTGGGTACTCATTTTAGCAACTTTGGAAGGATGCCATGCTAAGTTGACCCTGAGCCCCTGGCTGGGATTGAATTCACAACCTTGTGGTTTGTGAGTGAGTGAGTGGCTGCAGTACAGCCATTTAACCCAGGCAACCTTTCCCCTTTAAGGGCCGTGGGACTTCAGCTCCCAGAATCCCAGGAGCTATTGGCCAACATGGGACTATTGGCCAACATGGCTGAGGCTTCTGGGAGCTGAAGTCCCTCAGCCCTTAAAGGGGAAAGGTTGCCTACCCCTGATTTAACCCATGCGCCACCAGGGCTCCAATGATCTAGAAATTACTATCTTAACTATTACAAATTCTACTCCAACCGACAAACATTTCATTGAATATGTCCCCCCCCCTCCTTTTATCCTAATACCATCCTAAGAAAAACAACAAAAAGTCACTTTGACAATGTGTGGCTGAACAAAGCAAAGTCGTCTAATTATCTAACTATTGAATGAATACAAACATGCTACTGGACATGAATATAAAGTTAGTCTTCTGCAAATGTGATCTCCTATTTCAAATATGGAAAGCAAAAGATGGAAAAACAAATTGTAGATGGAATAAAAATCTTTCAAAGGAAGAGGAAGTGTGCATTTTTCCAACATAGGTCAAACAGGTCAGATCTGCAGCCCCTTTGTAATATAAATGCATTGACACAAGCAGGAGATGCTGGCATTTGCCCAATACAAATACTGCTAAATGAGTCAGATGGAGCTTTTGTGTGAGAGACTACCTGAAACAAACATACCAGGCATGACTGGTTGAGTGATTATCCACAAGCCTTTAAATGTCCTTCATTTAGACCTGTACCTATATAACAGCTACTTTCCCTCTTTTACTTTGGGAATATAATAGCAGCCATGGAAAAGCTTCAGGTCCAGATGGAAAATTTATTTTGATGAACAGTTCTGGAGAACATGCTCCTCAAAGTAACAGTGATCCCTTGCATTAAACCACATCACAAAATAATTTCTGAGTAAAGCTGTAATGTATTTAATATATACTTTAATAGGATTTCTTAATTTCAATATGGATTATAATCTTCCTCTTATCCTATGTAGATCATGGATGAAAATTGTGCAGGCCTTCATATGTTGTTGAACTGTATCTCCCAGTATTCTTCACCCCAGTTATGCTGACCAGGGCTGCTGGAGGTTCCAGTGCAAGAACTTCTGAAAACTCAGACTACTCCCATTCCTGGTATAAATGAGCCAAAATGAAAAGAAAATCACACCTGGATGCTCAGGTGGGGATGATGTCTAATAAGTTTACCAGTCTGTCATTTAATCAGAAGTTGTATTTTCATGGTGGTGACCAAACAGGCACCAGAAGGCTCCATGCTGTTGACTCAAGCCCTCAGTCTGATGGTCACGTGGACAGTTAACAGAATAATGGCAATCCTGCTCATGTCAGCTACTTTCTTTCATCTGGCTGAATCTCCTTTCTTGAGGCTAAGAAGTCATTTGACTTGTTTCTCTTCAGCAGAACATGTCGTGTTGAACAATACTGCACCACTCATCCATCACAGAAAGGATGTGACTGTCATGTATATGAGCATTAAAATGGCAACTTTTTCTTCTCCTGCCAAATGCATATTTTCCACTCAGCTTGGAAATGTTTTGATGTTTATTTTGTCTATAAATCCAGGCATGCTGGTTGATGGATTTTGGAAGTTCTAGTAAAATTATGCATTTTCTGCAAGAAAAAAAGCTGCCATTTAAACAATTATATAAACAAGTCACATGCTTTTTGCAAAAGAGGGTTTGGAGATCTTAGGTGGTGAAGCAACATCACCACTCTGTTTTACTTGACTTTTACCTGGAATTTCTAAGTACGCTTGCTAAAGCTGAGAAATGTTTACGAAGGTATCGGATATACAAGAGGCTCTTATGGTGTCTTGTTTCTAGATATCTCACTTTTTACCCAAGAAGGGGAATATTAACTACTAACATGCTTCCTGTGATGATTTCCTGTTTAATTGTATGTCCAGTATGCACCTATGGAGAAAAATGGGCTCCCTCATATATCCTACATAGTGCGCACATGAGCCCTTAGAACTCAGTGGTAAGTTCTGTTAAGTGCCACTAATGCCACTTATGTGGTACAGGATAGCAGGTTTACTATAAAATGATGTGGACATTTGCTAGCAGATCTTGTCATAATGTGTGCATAAAGGAACTTTAGCCCTACTTCCATTCCTCAGGGAGTAAAATCAAAATTATAAATCAAATTGGAATTAGTCTTTCCTTCTGATGGATGGATATGGAAGCAGATCTAGGCCCATTACCTTATGTACCTTATGCTACATGATAACTGAATATGAAACATGAGGAGAGAAAAAGGCAATTATCACAGAGAATGCACAGGACTGCATGGGTCCTTAACATGTCATGGAATGTCACCCCTTGTGCCATGAAGCTGAAGAAAATGATTGGTGTACAATCTACTAGCAATTACATCTGTGTAAAATGACTGCGCTCACTTTGGTAGGAGGAGAGGGAGTTAACAGGGAAATTTCAGTTTCAAACTCAAGATGTTTTTCCCCCAATAGTCCCCGCTCTTTACCCAATTTTCCAGCTGAGCTGACTGAGGCACAAGGAGGTGAAGAAGCTTGAGCAAGGTCATCCAGGAAATCAATGAGCGAGGCCTGTTTAGAGAGAGCAGTCTTCTCTTTGCAGCTTTTCCTTTCCTGTGGCTGTTGGATCACTTCTCCCAAGAAAATTCCCCATGCTCTAAATGTTAGCTATGAGGGAATAATGATCATAACAAAAAAAAACTGACACATATGTGTTCTAAGAACAATTTAAAAAAAAAAAAGACACCTTATTCTCACAAGAGCAGAGGGGCTTAATTAGTGCGATATAGTAAAACATGTTTCAAGAGGTTACTCCTTTTCCACAATGCATTCGCTATCAGATATGACTCATAGATTTCTGTTAAAAAGATTTATTTATTTATTTATTTATTTTTACTTCCATGGACAATATGAATTATTCTAAATTAAATTCTTAAAATGCCAACAATCTGATTTTGGCTAATTCTTTATGTCACTGTAGCTGGTCTTGGATAAGTAACTCAGGATTTGCCCCTACATGGCATATTATTTACTTCATATCCCTAGTAATACACTGGTGGATTGGAGTACTAATTAATCTAAAAGAATGGCTCAGCTACCTCTGAGGAGAATAGGTTATTTTATTTTTTTAGAGTGATCAGCAACATCAGGCTAACTTTACTAAGGGCTCATCCAGAAGAGAAAAAATGTCCCTGGAAGTACTGACAGCTTCCATTTCTTTTTGTTTTGATTTTACCTGCATATTCCCAAATTTACATCCAAACCCATACAGGGAGATACAGTCTGCCATATAGCCTGGCCCTGACCCATGTAGGGCTTTATAGGTCATAGCCAATGCTTTGAATTGCACCTGGAAACATACTGGCAGCCAGTGGAGCTGTTTCAACAGGGGCATAGTATGGTTTCTGTAACCTGCCTTCAGTTAATGGTCTGGCTGCAGCTCTTTGGACCACTTGAAGTTTCTGAACACTCTTCAAAGGTACGTCAAGTAAAGCACTTTACAATAGTCCAAATGGGAAGTGACTAAGGCATGTACCACTGTGGCCTAATCTGATGTCTCAGGGAATAGGCACAGTTGGCACACAAGCTTTAAATGTGCAAAAGTACTTCCATCCCAGCAAGGCAGCCCAGAAGGATACCATGGTTGATGCTATTTAAAGCCACTGAGAGGTCCAGCAGAACCAACAGGACCACACTCCCTCTGTCCACTTCCCTGCATAGGTCATCCATCAAGGTATCCAAAGCTGTCTCTGTCACCTAGCCAAGTCTGAAACCAAACTGAAATATATCTAGATAATCTATTTCATCCAGAAACCCCTAGGGCTGAGAGGCCACCACATGCTCTAACAGGTTAAAAAGATAAAGGTTTTCCCTTTGACAAGGTTGTCAAGTCAGGTCTGACTGTAGGAAGCAGTGCTCACCTCTGTTACTAAACCAAAGTGTCAGCATTGTCAAAGACAACATTGTGATCATGTGGCCAGCATGACTGCACAGAATGCTGTTACCTTCCCACTGAAGTGGTACCTATTGATCTACTTGCACTTTTACATGCTTTCGAACTTCTATGTTGGCAGAAACTGGGACTAGTGATGGGAGCTCACTTCATCATGTGAGACTTGGACCTCAAACTGCTGAGTTGCCGATCTTGCAGTCGTCAGAGTCAGTGTCCTATATTTTGCCCAATAATGGTACTATTATTCATTATAAAGTGATTCAGGGATGACTTTTTTAAACAAAGGCTTCACAACTGCCTCCTTTAGACAAGGTGGAACTCTGCTTTGCTGTACGGAGACAGTGACTACCTCCTTCACCCATTCAGCCAGTGGCCTGTTTGATAAGCCAGGAAAAGCAGGGATCTAGCACACATGTGGTGGCACTCACCTCTCCAAAGATCCTGGCCACAACCTCATGCTGCACAAATGCAATAACACTGGACAAGCAGGGACCAAGGTTATATTCACTGGCACAGCATCAACTACAGTATCCAAGTCAGCATGGATTTGAGTGACATTGGGCCTTTACAGACTGCCAGAAATAATGCAGATTGAGGTCACTTTAACTGCCCTGGTTCTGTGCTAGGGAATGATGGGAATTGTATTTTTTTCTGGGACATTGAGTCTTCTCTGTCAGAGAGTTCTGGTGCAATAAACAATAAACTACAGTTTCCATGATTCCCTAGCACTAAGCCAGGACAGTTAAAGTGACCTCAATCTGCATTATTTCTGCCAGTCTGTAAAGGCCCATTATCTGCAAATTGTTTTGCAAGTTCTTCACAGTGGGCTGTTGAATGAGCTGTATTTTCTACTTGATGACCAATGGGTAATAGACCTCTGGCTATTCAAAACAGATCTTCTGGACAGCTCCTTATAGGTGTAATGGTGGCAGGAATAATGATTATTTTGCTGCCAGCACTACCCTGGAGTAGGCCTTCAAATAGGCTCTATCTCATATTTGAGTCTTCTTCCAACATCACTCTAGTCTCTTCCTCACTTGTTTCATTATCACCAACTCCATGGAAAAACAGGGGCCTGGTTTGGCTCCACTGCATAAGTGGGGATGCTCAGGAGTGATTTTGTTCACTGCCCTGGCTATTTCCCCATTCCAAAAGGCATCCAGAGCTTCAGCAAACGCATCTGCCAAGGTGACAGGAAAATCCCCAAGAGCTATCAGGAATCCATCCAAATCCATCTTTCTTCTGGAGCAGATCTAATAAGTCCCTTAACTCTTCAGAGGTTCCAGTTCCCAGGGAATCTAAGCCTGATAGGTAATAATCTGTCCACAACAGTGGAACTGCAGAAAGATCTTTCACACCAACATCACCATTGCCCCACCTAGCACAAAAAACAAGTTTCAGAATGTGCCTAGCAGCATGAGAACTGCCAGATACTACTTCTTAGGGCATACCCATAGTTGCTATGGATGATATGAAGTTCCCAGCCACTACTGACAGTGCTGTCTCAGCATCGATGTTGAAGTCCCCTTTCATTGCTAGCCTCAGAGACTCCAAAACCAACCCTGAGACAAACCCAGCTAGCTCAGATGGGAGACTGTTCAGCAGCAGGGTGTGTGGTACACCAACAGAATCCCTATTCTGTCTTGGCTACCCACCTTTAAGTATATATATATTGTAGACCGTGGGAGAGGGCATTTGGTCAAGGGAATGGAATCATAACAACCACTGCAACTCTACCTCCTTGCCCCCCATGACTCACCTGCTGCAGCACAGAAAAACCTAGTGGGCTGAGGTGAGAGAGATTAGCTCCCTCAACCACATCCAATCAGGTCTCTGTAATACAGGTCAGGTTGGCATACTCATCGAGAATCAAATCTTGAATGCTATTTGTTTTCCCATTCATCAACCTGGCAGTCATCAGCAGCATTTTCAACCCAGGGGGACTGTCACCAAGGTTATACACACTATTTGATCTGGGAGACAGCCTGTGGGCAGCAAGCACCCTCTTACACTCCCCTCTTCCATGATATTGTAATTGTACCCTCCCTCCATATTTCCTCTGCCCTGTATGGCTCCAATGGTTCCTCTCTGAATCTATGCACACCCTTCTCTCCTGAAAAATACATCCTTCCCGTATTGGGAAGACAAAGCAGTAGCTATATATAGACAGGCAGATGTAAAAGCAGATAACAAACCCTTGCCTCTGTTGGGCAAATGTCCTCCCCAAAAGTTGCTTCCCTAAAATGTTGACACCTGTTGGTGTCACCCCCTTCAGAGGTGACCCCACTGATGGTGGACCCACCCCCTCAAGCCCCAGATAGGCAAAGCATCCATGCTGGATGAGAGCAGTATCTGCTTATTCAGGGCCTTGGTCCTGCCAAAAGCAGGGTCCCTCTGGTGAAGCTGAGGTCCAAGGCAGCAGCAATACCAAACAGCAAGCTATTCCTCCCTAGAGCTTCCAGATGGTCTCTGTGGTCCTCGCTCTCTACTCATGCTGTGTTCTTCCTCCTTCCCTTCCCAGTGATCATGTGCCACATCTAGATTCCTGCAAAATTTCAGAAATTGTCTCTTTTTCTTGGCCCTCTTTTTGCCTGCTTCTTTCTCTCTTCTGCTTTTCTTTAAGCTTCCTTCTGATACCCCTTTCTCTTCCTCTTCCCTTTATATTCACCACACCATTTAACTACTATGTATCCTTCCATCCCCATTTTGTCTCACTGTTCCTTAGATTCCATATTACCTGTACTTGTACCTCCTATACCAGGGGTAGGCAACCTGTCCCCTTTAAGGGCCGAGGAACTTCAGCTCCCAGAAGCCTCTGCCATGTTGGCCAATAGTCCCATGTTGGCCAATAGCTCCTGGGATTCTGGGAGCTGAAGTCCCTCGGCCCTTAAAGGGGACAGGTTGCCTACCCCTGTCCTATACCTTTATCTGTTCTCAAAATTATCCTTTATCTAGAACCCATATGGCATTTCAGTCTTTCCCTTTCCACAGAAGGGTGTTACATTGCAAACATTCTTACAACTTTGTTCCCTGGGAAGTTTGGATGTTTGTGAACTTCCACAGTTAGATTAATTTAAGCACTATCAGAGTTTTCACCACCAAAGCTCTATATGGAAAAATTAACTACCTAGGCTGTATTTAAACAGAAGGATGAAACCCATAATTTTAATAATAATAATTGGTGCTTTTTAAATAGCTTCCAAATTATTCATTTTCAGTTGTGTTAATATATGCTTCCTTTGATTATTGCAAGCTTCAAATCAAAGTAATCTACTTCAAGTCCTACGAAAACGAGCATAAGGAAGAAAACTGACTTTCTTTTGCCCCATATTCTTGTGGAAAAAAATGTTCTGTGCCTACATTTTGCCATTATTCCTTCTTTTAGAGTTCTGATAAGCTCAAAACAAACACACATTAGTAATTGTTGGCAACCTTCAGCAATAAGGAAACTACAGCTCATCAGTTCTAATCTACAGATCAAAGCAATTCAGTGGCAACATAAAACAGTTGTGTTTCAGAACTGACAGGATACTCCTTTAAAAACATAACATCAAAAAAGTGAGAAAAATGAGTTTATATTTAAAGATGCCAAAGTGGTGGGTAAGAAATGAGAGGGGGGTTGATACAGTATGCTCATAATTCTTACAACTGGAAAAATATCTTATGTGCCAGAATAGGATTTTTTACTGGTGAGGAAGAAACCAACCCATAAAAATCCATCCATATTATGCAGAGGTTTTATTTAGGCCCCAGAAAAATTATATTGTTGGACTATAACTCCCAGAACCCCCTGGCCAGATTCTGAGAGTTGCTGACAAAAAAAAAAACACCTTCCTTTGCTCTAATATTATTATAGGTGGATGATGGACTTGCATGCAGGGGGCAATGGGTGCAGATATAGATGAGTAAGGTCATACATCATGTGCATAATAATGCAAATTATGCAATACAATTCCAGCACCTTTGTCAAGATAAATAATAACAATAAAACTGCCAATCTTTTGATAGATTTATAAAACTCTTATCTGAAAGCAAAGAAATTCATTGTCATCCATAAGAGGAAAATAATAATTTTAAAATAGGTCAGACTTTATTTATTATGTTTTGCCTTTTCTCCCAGAACAGTTCACAACATGGTGTTTGTTTTTTGTTTTTGTTTTTTGTTTGTTTGTTTGTTTGTTTCTTTTGTGGTGGTGGTGGGGAGACAACCCAAGTTTTAAAATACCTTTCTTAGGAACAACTAGCATGTCACAAAAGGGCAAGCAAGCTTATTTGTATGCCATCTTTCTCCCAGAAGAGCCCCAAGGCAGCTCACAAATAAAAGACATTTTTAAAAACATTAAAATAAAAATTCAAAGCAATTAAAATCATCTAAAGACAGTATAAATTAAAATCATCTAAAGACAGTATAAAGGTAAGGGTTGTCAAGTATAAACCCACATAAAAATATACAAAAGCTAAAAGGCACGACCAAAACACACACACCCCACGAAAGCCACCTTGGCATGATTATATATTAAATGTCTGCTTAAATAAAAATGTCTTAGCTTGCAGATGAAAGGCAAGAGGGAGGGTGCCAGCCTAGCCTCCCATGGAAAGGAATTCCAGCGGGTGAGGACAGCCACCAAGAAGGCTCTTTCTCATGTCGTCACCAAGTGAGCCTGTGATGGTGGTGGGACCAAGAGAAAGCCTTCCTCTGAAGATCTTGGTGTTCTGGCAGGTTCATGTAAGGAAATAATGGTTTTTCAAATAATCTGGACCTAAGGTGTGTAGGGCTTTATAGGCCATAGCCAGCTTCTATATTCTTAAAAAGTTTTTCCATCAGGTGGATGTAGGGAGAAGAGGCAGACATGACTAAGAAGCCACAGGGCCAACAGTTTGTCACAATTTAGGGCCAAACTAATTGTTATATAAAAGATGTGATGCACAGTTGACCTTCTACTTTTGAAGTAGCCACAAGTAGGTGTGTAGGGATATGGTTCAGATTAGGAAGACTGCTAGGGATTCTCAGAACTAGGGGGGAAGAGTCTCAGGGTGAGAGTACTTCCTTGGAAAATGTGTTATGTATATATATTTTCCTCACTTATAAGATTTGTTTGTGTGTAATAGCATTATCTGTGCAGCTGTGTCTGATTGTTGTTATAAACTATTATCATGCCAATGTTGAGTTAGGGCTACCCTATGAATGAGAGATCTCCAAGGAGACTATTGAATTATGTTATAAACTGGCTTACCTGAGCCGGCTTAAAATTAGAAGTGGGCAGCATCCTGATAGTATCAGATGCATTTAGCCACTGAAATCGCCACCCGGGTGCAGCCCAGCTGCACTGCTGCTCCAAGGGGTGCTCCTTGTGCCTCTTTTTGAAGCTGGGAGTCTTCTGGCCTGAAAAAAATGGTCTCCAGAGCACCCCTCTGAGCAGCGATGGAGCCGGGCTGCACCCAGGTGGCGATTTTGGTGGCTAAATGCATCTGATACTATCAGGATGCTGCCCACTTCTAACTTTAAGCTGGCTCAGGTAAGCTGGTTTATAACATAATGCGATAGTCTTCCAAGTCTCCCTATCACCTACTGCACAACAGGACCATGGCTTTCTAGATTGAGTCTGTCCAGCTGTAAGGCAGTCATCCTCTTTTCCTGCTGCCTTCTACCCTATCAAACATTATTGTCTTTTCTAGGGAGCTGCAGTTCTTACTGAATGTATAATGCTTAATGACATAATCAGGAGCTACCTTTGTCAAATCACCCTTGTAACATCACAAAGGCCTGCCCCCTATGATAATCTAAGAGGGCATCCTCAGATGCAGAATCCTCGGGATCCTTGATACTCCTAACCTGGCATCACTCTCAACTACATATTAAGAGAGGTGGTTTGAACCCTTCTCTCCATTCGCTTCCTGATATCACCCCATCATGAAGGCAGTTAGGCTATTGTCACCAATGGAAGCTTCTCTTTTAAGTCTTTCATCAAGGGGGGGTTGAGATTTGGACAAAAGCACAACACAAACGTTTAAACCTCCCCACCTTGAATGTTGTGGTCCAACTCCTGATTAGAGCCACACAGTTTTGAATAACTAATGAGTAATTGGACATTGGTTTCCTATGTCTTTAACGTAATATATAATCTGGCCCTTAAAATGAATGGGGGGGGGGGGGGAGAGATATGAGTACTAATCAAGTACTCACTAATCAAGTACTGCATGTGAGTACTAATCAAGTGCAACAACTTGGATATGTCTTTCTTTCTTTCTTTCTTTCTTTCTTTGGCCAAGATTCAGTGAGCACATTAGTAAAGTGCCAGTCCCTCCAGTATATGTGTTCTGTCATCTAGGAGAAGGGATGCCGTATGAGAGAAAGGTGGTATATAAGTAAATAAAATGATGGTGATGATGATGATGATGCAAACTTTTGCCTGTTTCCAAGTTCCTCTCCAGGTGCTGTCTCCCCTTAGTCACAAGTTGGCTGCAGGGCTGCACCCAAGCATGTTCCAGCTGCCCTTGCACATGCAAGGAAGAAGGTGTACTGCAAGGCTCTCTTTTTCCCAGGCCCTGAGTGGAAGCCTGCTCTGCTCTTCCTCTTCCCCATGTCCCCAACTACATGAAGGCAGTTGGAATTCACACACTTTAAACAACTGGTGGCTGAGAGGACTGAACTGCCTGCAAGCTCCAAATAAATAAATATATAAATAAATGGTTATGCTTGCTGTGCCACCAAGAGAATTTGTCCTCCAAAGTGAGCAATTAAACTGGACAGCTTGCTTTCTTACTATTAATAGACAATAACTTATTTATTTAAAAAGTATATAAATTATTGCTACTTTGGGAAATAGAATAGGACATATAGTGTGGACATAAGCATATTTACTTAGGAGTAAGGCTCATCATGTATCATTGGTGCAAGCCTCATGTTAAAGGATTTTACTTGTCTTAGGGTACATAGCTGCAATGCCTTCATGTACAAAGCTCTCCTGTTGATGATAAACAAAGTATTTTTTGTCTGCAACTACAGAACATTGAAGATACTATCCTATGCACACTTATCTGGAAGCAAGTTTCATTGCACACAGTGGGACTTACTCTGAGTAAACACAGATAGGATTACACTATGATCAGTTCCCAGATTTCTGGGAATAGCGCCCTAAAATGCAATGTGCCAAAAGCACAGTTTATCGTTTTTCTGACTGGCAAGCCCTTAGAATTTGCAAGCTTCCTCTCTCCTTTTTTTCCTACTTACATTTTCACATTTTTATCAAACCATTATCACAAAAGATTCATTCTCTCAACATACTCATTTTCCCTCTCATTAGCTATGGACCCAATTTTTCTTCAGTCAACCATAATACTGATACTCCCCCCTCCCCCCCCCCAAAAAAACAGAACTTCCAGACTTTTTTTATTGCTGTCCATTGATGTTTTATTAATTTTCTCTGTAGAATACTAGCATTATGGAACAATTAAGAGTAATATCAGCTTTCTATAGCCTGAAGCATTTTGGAAAATCTCTTGCTGCTTTACAGGACTAGAATGAGAACAAGTCTATAAAAAGAACATTATCTTAAAGATCATATGAGTTTGTGGGGCAGGTTTTTGTTTTTTTTTTAATGAAAAGGCATTTTTCTGTAGAATATGGCACCAGTGAGCATATACTACAAACAGAAGCCAGTTTACATGCATTATGTGAGCACAGGATTGGTGTACAGTAATTTATAATATAAGCTCTTTTGACAGGTGGTTTCTGTGCTCATGTTCGTACTACATGTTTGCGTTGATACAATCCTTAATATTACTTTTGGTTTCAGTAGCACAGTCTTGTGGCAGCCAAAACAGCAGCTAATCTTCTACAAGGAAATGGAGCCCCCCAATCTTTTCTGCTTGCTTCCCCAGCTCCAGACAACCTGCAGGCCTGCTGCATAAGTAGAGTCACTGTCCCTGCCTCATCCTGTTATTGGTGCCATCAGAGCCTTGCATGCTTTTAGATACATGACACCAAATCAATGGGATTGTGCTAGCTAGCTATTTTTCACATCTGGCACTAGGAAACAACAGCTGCTGCCACACTGTAGAAACAAAGCAGTTTTACACCACTTCCCTGGCTCAATACTATGAAATGCATTATACAGAGATGCTATGAAATGCTAGGATCTGTACTTTGGTGGGGCACCAAAACACTCTCTCAGGGAAGGCGAAATAGCTCATAAAACGGCAAATCCCAGAATTCCATAGCACTGAGGAGTTTTTCACACAGGGGAAATCCCATGCGGAAACGGGGCTTTAAATTAAACAAAACTCGCAAAAGTGGGTGGGTTGTTTTTTTTTTTTTCAGACGATGTCGCTGTTAAAAGGAGGTTAATCCGAACGGAAATTAGACAAAAACTGCTTCTTTTTACTTTCGGAAGATTAAATGGAAAAAAACCTACTTGGAAATAATGAGGAAGAGACATAGTGCCACATAGTGCCACCACGGCACTGCCAATATCGGAACGGCCACATCAGTGATGTCTCACACCTATGGGGTAATTAAAAAGAAGAGTGATTGGGAGCTGATTGATGGGTTTTCCCTGTCAATGAAAATAGATACTGAAATGACACTTCAGAGATACAGCAGCTATAGGTTGGGGGTGATACCATGCAATAAATATTGCTAAAGGCACTATTTACTGACTGTAATTGCATTTTAAAAGCCATGTGTAGTAATCTACTTTAAACATAGTATTTTGTACTTCTTCAAAAGCTGCTAGCTTCATTAGCCCAAGAAGTTACATTTTATGCTAACACATTGCAATTGTAAGTTTTGATGGGTTACATTGTTTTGGGGATACCATGTAACTCCCACAGTGTTTATATGTTGTACTCTGCAGTAGCTTTTTCTTTTCACATTTCAGTATTGTAAAAGACCTGCCAAAAGGAGCTACTATCAAAAGACGAGACACTGAAAACATTCATACACATCTAGACAGAAAATTGCATTTTCAAGACGAAAACCTCAATAGTTAAGGCTACATTTGGGACATCGCTATGACCGTCTTATTTTCTCATTATGCTGTCAAAGTTGGGATTCATGTCAGGTTTTGAAGCCATTCAAACAAAGGATACTTTCATAAACATCCATTTCATAAACTACAGCATATCTAATTCTTTTGAGTTCTGAATGCAGAGTTGAATGTAGAGCTTGTAGTCTATAGAGAATTTGCCTGGAAAACATAAAACAATCTACTAGGTAAGTTGGAAAGCTGTTGACATAGGAAATGGAAATGGAAATTTGCTAGTAGTCTCCTATATCCATAGTTTTATACTCTACTTTGCCTGATGTTTGCTGATTGGAGCAGTATATCTTGATGTTAGTATCCCATCTCAGAAATGTTCTTGACATTATCTACTTGGCAGTTTGAAAAATAGTATGAAACTCCCAATGCATTTGAGCACATGTTTCAAAACAGCAATTGCAATATCCATTTCCACTGATATAAGAGGAAAGTTAGTGCCTGCTTCAGGAAGTTTTGTTCCTCCGACTACAATATATGTTTGATTTGTGGGATGGAAACTCTTACAACATAACCATTAAAAGATTACAATTACTTACACTTAATTTTCAGATACCTATTTATTCCCAGACAAAATTGTTCCCTCCTCCCCAGGCCAAAACATGCATATATCAATGCCAGTAGGATTTATACTTTTAAAGTGCCAGTCTGCATTCATTGTTTTGTGGAAAGCATTTCCACAACATTATACTTTTCAAATTACTCTGGTAACTAATTACAGAGACACTGAGATAAACTGAAAGCCAAATGTACTTTAGTTTGGTACCTGTGACAATTGCCCTTCTGACACAAGTAGTAGTTTCAGGGGATTGTTGTTATTGGGATCAGCAGCATGGGGTGAAAGAAAAATTCTTGGCCTTTTTTATGTAAAATTCTTGGCCTTCTTTACTACTATTATGTAAAAGGGAGGGGGAACAGTGTGTGTGTATAACAGCATATCTAATTTTTTTGAGTTCTGAATGCAGAGTTGTAATCTACAGAGCAAGGTTTAGAGGTGAGGCTCTGGCAGGCCAGCTTGCCACGTGTGGTTGTTGCATCAGTCAGCAACAACCTGATATGTGACAAGCTATTCCTGTCTCCAAAGGCTTACATATGTTGTTGTTATGTGCCTTAAGTCATTTCCAACTTATGGCAACCTTAAGGTGAACCTATCATGGGGTTTGGCAGGATTTGTTCAGAGGAGGTTTGCCACTGCCTTCCCCTGACTCGATGAGATTTGCCCAAGGACACCCAGTGGGTTTCATGGCCAAGCAGGGATACTCACAGAGAGAGAGAGACAGAGGCAGGCTTATATATACTACAAGTTTAAGGGGCCCTTACCAGATCTGACAAGTTGAATCTGAAATGCCATGAGACTGCTTAATAAAGAGCATAAAAATTTGACTATAATTCACTTTTAGCTCCTTTTATTATGTGTCAAGAACTCATTGTGGGTTCTGAAGACCACAACACAGAACACTTTGGCAGTACTTGGAAAGCCTAGGGCTCTCCTTCCTCCCCTCCCTCCCTCCTTCCATCTTACTGGATTTTCCTTATTTTCCTCCTGGGTGCCCCACCATTATAAAGGGGAAGGTTTATGCCAGCATATACATGATGTGGGTCCAAGTAGCCTTGCCTCCTCATTTTTCCCTTGAGTCACTTGCTTTAGGCAAAGGAGAGAACAGTTAACATTATGGTTTCATTATGCTTGTGGAATATTAAAACTTTTTAAATATTGGCTCAGCAAGGTTTGCCATAACATAGCTTGGGCTCCTTGGATCTAACAGCACTGCAGTTGCACACATTATAACAAAAGCAGAAATACAGTGTTAAATCCATTGTTCTTCAGCTGGCTAGTATAGTTATAGAATAACAGAATAATCATACCTTTGAAGATTTTTGCTCCTAAAATTGCAAATAGACACCATGTTCATAAAGCTAATATGCTTGAAATGACTTCTATGGTAACTATATATACAAGAGAAGAGCCTGGAAAAGTTACTGTTCTGAGATAAAACTTCTACAATCCCTCAGTTTAGCATGGTTCATATTCCACTAATAATGGCTAGCATATTCTGTGATCATTCTAGCACAGAAGAGGAAATTCCCCAAGCTCTACAAAAGACACATACAGATGTAAAAGAAGAAAGGTGATATACATATGTGTCAGGCAAAACAGATCAAAATTATCTGTTTGGTGGTGCAGTGGTTAAATGCCTGTACTGCGGCCACTCACTCAAAAACCACAAGGTTGCGAGTTCAATACTAGCCAGGGCTCAGGCTAGACTCAGGCCTGCATCCTTCCAAGGTTGTTAAAATGAGTACCCAACTGTTGGGGGGCAATGAGCTTACAGTTGTAAACTGCTTAGACATCCCATAGCACGATATGAAGCGGTATATAAATGAAGCCGCTTTGCTTTTCAAAATTTGAGGACTATTCTTGGGACCTTGTACTGTTTAAAATCTGGGGTTATAACAAAATATGATTGGTTTATTACAGTGGACTTTCAATAGTCATGGGCTTGCCATCCATGAATTTAAGCATCTGCGGATGGCAAGCCCAGTTGTTTTCAATGGGGGCATGTGCATGTGCATTAGTGTCTGCATGCGTGTTGCACCCACCATTGAGGACAATGGGATTCAAAGTCCCATGTTTTTTCTTATCCATGCGGGGGGGGGGGGTCCAGGATGGATCCCCACATATACGAATGATGGACTCTACTAACATTTAGTTAGTATATTAATTCAACAATCTTAATGAGATCATACCAAGATTATTTTGATAAGAAATTATTAAATGATCTCCTTAGGTCTTCTGTTGTCTGAGCTCAATCATATCATGACACCAGTAGCATCACTAGGGTTGGTGTCACCCCAGTGCAATGACTCGTGCTGTCACTCCCCGAGGCTGCTTGGGCAACCCACGAGGCATCACCTTCACCAGCCAGGCTGCCTCTACCATGATGGGGATGTGGTACTGCTGCTGCCCAGCAGCCCATTCTGGGTCTGGTGTGGCTGCTCACCCAGTGACTACACCAGACCCAGCAGGCAGCCCCTTTCTATCAGTGGCTACTGATGGCTGTGCAGGGCTGCTGCTGCCTGGCAACCCATTCTGGGTCTAATGCAACTGCTGCATAAGTGAGAAAGGGGCACCTTTTCTCACTCACCCAGCATCCGCACCAGAACTGGAAGAGACTGCTAGGCAGCAGCAGCACCCTAACCCCACAAGCAGTCACAGCTTATGGGCAGCAAAGGTGCCCTGGCTGGTGGAGGGGAGCAGATGGGGAGAACTTGGGACAGACGGGGAGCATTTTGGGAGCAACCCTGAGGTGTCATCTGGTGCAGTCCACACTCCCGCACTCCCTTAGTGAGGCCCCTGCATGACACAGTTTTTGATCTAGCACAGGAAAGTCAGGATATGGTTCATCTGGACAACATCTTTGGAGGTCTGACACAGGGATGGAGAATATGTAGCCCTCCAGATGGTGTTGCATTGGAGGTTCCATTTATTCTCACCATCATCTATGCTGGTTAGGGCTACTGGCACTTCCACCCCAACACCATATTGTGAGACATCTCCTCCATTCCTTTCTAAACATTAAACCTCTTGATGATGAAATGATTGATACAGTTTGAAAATGAATTACTCTAAAATGAATTTTAACCCCACCACTAACAAATTTTCCTCCTCTTTATTTCTCTGCTTTCCCCAGCTATTCTATATACCTGTGGCAGGCAACCCAAGATAAATCCAAGAGTGTGTCACAAAGGCAGTGTTTTCAGGAACAGGAAATCATAAGTATACTCAGTTTAATCTTTGGAATTAACTTCAGCAAGGATTTTTTTTAACAAAAAAAGAAAAAAAAGAAATAAATCTAAAATCAACCTCCTTTAATATCCATCTCTTTGTTAAGAGTTTCTGTTTAATACCGACCTGGAATCTGTTGGCATCAATCCCAGTCTTTGTTCTCATAAGGAAGTAAGCTTAGTGCTGTGGGGAATATTATGCCAAATGTGCTCCTGAACTTGGGGGAAATGACTGTTTTGTATTTTGAGCTCTCTTATGCTAAGTGAATTCTAAATTCTAGTGTTAATAATAAATAACCAGTGGCAGTTGGTATTTAAAATACAGAAGTATGAAAAACAATTAAGTCTGATATAAAGGCCCACTGTACAGCCTAAGATAACAATTTTACTATCTTCCTACATGCCATACTGTATGGTTCTCAGCAAAATAATGGAAGCCTTCCCTCCTACTATTAGCCCAGCAATACCTTGAAATTTAAATATACTTTTATAACTTCTTGAAATTACACAGATGAATGGATTAACAAGGTTCTCTTTAAAGGAGCTAAAAGGCCCCCTATTAAAGTAAGGCATCCCTTTTCTTTTACAACTATGGCTCAATCCACCATAGCATTAAGAGAAATCACCTGGAAAATGTTGTTTCTGTACAATTGTATTCCATAGACCTAGCGGTACGAACCCCTTAGTGAAGCTTCCTCTTGAGTAAATATGCATACAAAGAAGCATGATTAACCTTGTCAGAGAATTACCAAGGGCATCCTGAGAGTGAAAAACATAACCCTGGCTTACAGTAACAACCCATTTCTTGGTCACTTTATCTATGCCAAAATACACATTCAAAATTATGATTCTTTTTCTTTATTTTTGTCTGTACTGAGATGATCTCCACCTGGGAACTAGATGAACAGCCTTTTTCAGGCATTTTATTTTAATTTTTAGTGTTGTGTCCTGATAATTTTATAACATTAAAAGAAGCTGGTACATCTTAGCATCATGTTTTATGGCATTTCTTCAGAGAGGTATAACAGGAACTGATACCTGGATCACTGCTATGTGTGAAGAGTGTCTTAGCAAGTTGATCCTTTCAGTGTTGCTGTGCTGGAAGCTTTGCCAACTTACAGTCCATCACAAAAGAGCTGCCTGCACTGCTGATAGTGTTACATATTTGGAGTGCCTCTACACTATGCAGTTATAACAGTTTGATGCGACTCCAACAACCTATGGAATGCTAGGATTTGTAGTTTGGTGAGGTATTTAGAATTTTCTGCCAGCACTTAAAGCAGGGGTAGGCAACCTTTCCCCTTTAAGGGCCGAGGGACTTCAGCTCCCAGAACCCCAGGAGCTATTGGCCAACATGGGACTATTGGCCAACATGGCTGAGGCTTCTGGGAGCTGAAGTCCCTCGGCCCTTAAAGGGGAAAGGTTGCCTACCCCTGACTTAAAGTGTTGCAATGGGCTAGAGCTTTTTAGTACCCTGATAAACGAAAATCCTAGGACTACATACGATCAAACCATGGTATCAAACTACTATAACTTTGCAGTGTTGATATACCAGTAGTCTTAGATAGGACAATACACTGTAAAGCACATTTAATCTCAATTCAAGCTGACAGATGCACCTGATGTGCATCTCGATCTGGACCCAATAGTCACACATATCAAAACACAACTAACAGCCTTGTCTACTCAGAAGTAAGTTCCACTGTGTTTGACAGAACGTGCTTCTGAGTAAATGTGTTCAGGATTGCAGCCTAAGGCTGGACCGGGGCCAGTGTCATCATTCCTTTTGGGATGAAGTCTGTGCACAATCATAAACTGAGAAATGGCTCTCAGTGTGAAAGACAGCCCTGGAAGAGGAATATTGATAGCAAAACTTGCAGGACTCAATAAAGTGAGCTTTTCCTGCTCAGAGTGAAGAAAGATATGCTGTGTATCCATGGTCTGTTGATGGAATACTTGATAAATCTTGTCCCCAAAATAAATAAAAAAAATCAGCTAGAACAAGCCAATTTCACAGAGTGGTTCCCCCCCCCCCCGCCTGCCATCAACAGAGTGAAGGGCTCAGTGTTAGCTTTCCACAACTTCCATTATCCAGGCAAAATGAACAAAGATTTTTGTTTCTGTATTGGTATTATTTATTTCTTTATTTTGTCTGTTTATTTACTATTTTTGAAATTTTCTAAAGGAAATGAAAATTACCTAATTAATCTCCCATTCAATGTAAAGTCACTAGCTTTATTGATACAAAGAATAAAAATGGAAAGAACACAACCTATAAACCAAAACTGGCAAAAGGCTTGAAGCATTTCTTTGATTAGAAAGGCCAGCTCTTGTGAATGACTATGCAGAATTAGATTGGAAAATGTATCAGCTATTACGTGATCTATGAGCTATTACTATTTCCCTTGGCTAAAAAAAAAAAAAGAAGAGCACTGTATCTTTCCCTTACAAGTGATAATAGTTTGATCCTCAGCGTACAATCCTAAATAGACAAATAAAGACTAAATCCTGCTGAAATAGCAAAGCTTTCTTCTGAGAAAACATGGCAGGATTGCACAGTAAATTTAGATCAACAGACCCAGCCTAGCCCAGTGGAATTATTGGCATTTTTTTTCAGAGTCACTTAGGGGGCTGTACACACAGGCCAAAAAGCTCATTTATCCCCCAGGCCTGGCATCATCCTGTTCAGATGAAGTAGGCCAACAGTCCCAGGTAGACCAGATGCCATTTGGGTGGATCTACACCAGTGATGGCAAAACTTTTAAGGGATGAGTGCTCAAACTAAAAGGCCTTCTGGCACCGAATGTTACCCGGAGTTGCAGGCATGATTTCAGGGGGGGGAAGGGAATGGGGCTTATGGGTTCTGGTACTTCCACCCTCTGGGGGCAGTGTTAGCAACAGTGCATTTTTTAAAATTTCGGTGTGTGTATGAATTCCACATGGCCCCAGATAGACTCTGCAGTGAACCCCAAGTACCACCATGGCAAGGCAAATGCCCAGGTCACTTGGAAGACTGGAAAATCCTCAATCCCCAGAGCCAGGCAGATAGTGTGGGAGTTGTAAATGGACCAGCATCACTTCCATAATCAGAAGGATGGGCGATAATGGCCTAGATGTCTCACTTGATGGGCCAGCTAATGACTTAATCCTCTCCCATTTCCTCTTGGATATTGCCAGACCCGATTACCACATCCAAGCAGTCTCACACCTTTGTCTTGCGGCTAGTTTTAGCCCTTAAAACCCCCTAGATTTCTCCCCTCAATGTTGCTAGTCGGAGTTCAGGGGATCCTGCGTCACTTTGTACTCTGATCTAGTTACCGGCACCTCTGTTCAACCCATGCTCTCAGAACGGTTGAGTTTCACACCACTTCACCCAATTGGATCCTGGAGAAAGCTTCATCTATAGTAAGTATCACCCATAGCTTTGCCTCTAAGGGCCTTTGCAGACTGCCAGAAATAGTGCAAATTGAGTCCACTTTAACTGCCCTGACTCAGTGCTAGGGAATCATGGGAACTGTAGTTTATTGTGGCACCAGAGCTCTCTGACAGAGAAGGCTCAATGTCTCAGAAAAAATACAATTCCCATGATTCCCTAGCACTCAGCCAGGGTAGTTAAAATGGACTCACTTTGCACTATTTTTAGCAGTCTGCAAAGGCTCTAAACCTTTTCCAAGCTAACCCCTGATTTTCCCTGAGTTCATACGTGTTTGTGATTGCTGTGTGATTTCCCCCTTTTAATAAATAATACTTTAATTGGAGAATTCTGTCTCTGCATCAGTTCTTAGATCCACCAGACTCTTGGTATACACGTGAGACACAGTAGTGCAGGGTCCTTGTAGCCAACCCCCTCTCAATTTGAGCTAAATAAAAATTCCCCATACTAAACTTTTGGCTACAGCAGGACTCCTTCCCTCCACCCCCACCCCCCAGGCCTTCAGCTGCCTCTCCTGCCATAGGCTTGCCACCACAGATCTAGACCAACTGACACTTTTGCCCACTTTAAAATAATTGGTTGTTTGTGGCATTGTTTCTCAGAAATCCTGCCATGATAGCCAGTAGTACAGATAGCTGCACACCATTGTACCTGCCGCTGCCACCATTCTGCTTGAAGGGAGCACCTGGCTACATGGGTGAAGCCAACCTCCCCCCCCCCCCATTTCTATTTACCTTTACAGGTTATGACAGGAGGCTCCACCGAGAACGGTGGTGGCAGTGATTGGTGAGTTGTCATTGTTGGTTCCACAGCAAGTTGGTGGGTGAGCATCTGAACACCCGCCTGTTGCCATGCTGGACCAGGTAAGTGCTGGAGCAGGAATGGGCTGAATCTGCAGGCAGAATACAGTGCGGTTGGCCAGTTGTATCCTGCCTATCCATTTGCACCCTTAGTATCACTTCAGGCATGTTGACAACTACTCCTGAAGGTTCCCCTCTGTTTCCCAACATATTTCCCTTGCAGCAAGAAGATTGCTTCTAGGGAAAATCTTCTAAAACTCCTCTTGGACCAACAGAACTAGTTTCACAATTCTCTAAAATCCTGGCTTCATATGGCACCTTGTCAATTCCAGTAGGAAAGAAGTGCAGGGTGACCAGATGTCATAACCACAAAAGAGTACTGTGCACTGTAAAATGTAGAACATTCAAGAAAATGTAGGACATTACAAAACAAAAGTGTAGAAAACCTAATATAAATATAAATTCATGCTTCTCAGTCATGTTCAGAATGGAGGACATTTTGGAATTCCTCCTGGAGAGAATGCGGAAATGTAAGACATGCCCTGGAAAAGGAGATTGTGTGGTCGCCCTGAAGAAGGGGGAACCATTTTGAGTCAAATTCCAGATTTAAAATGGCCTCATGGGACACAATCCAGACATGGGTGGCGCTAACAGTAAAGTGGGAGGGGAAAAAAAGTCTTTTTAAAAATTTATTCTTGCAGCAATAAGCACCACAGCATCCATTAAGGCCCATTATTGTCATGGTTGTAGTACAGGACTATGATTTGGTAATCACACTTATCTGTCCTCTCACTCACAGACTGTGTTGCTGCTGTTTTTGTTTTAAAATTAAATTGCAGGGCTTTTCTTGTCTATATAGATTTAAAGCAGTTCTTTTGAGTCTGATTAGAAAGAGTTTTGTGGTCACACTCACCCCATTTTCACATCCTGTGGACTCCCATGGACTATACCTCCCATTTTTATTTTCAAACCTGTAATTAATTGGATTGTGGGGATGCAAATCATGAATTGGTTCATGCTTGCTTTTGGAAAAAAAATTCATTACTATGAGATGGTGAGTTTTTTTCAGACAGTCTCTGAGCGACTTTACCCATACATGAGACTGATTTTTCTGCATTTCTGTAAATATATAAACTTGCAAACTAGAATGGCTGCCTTGTCACCTGCATCATCACATAGAAAAGTGTTGAATGGGTTGTGTGCATCTTTGTGATCAGACAGCTTTTTTGCTCACAGTATATGTGTGTGTGTGTGTGTGTGTCTGTGTGTATGCTTAGCTTCAAAAAGGGGAGAAACTGAGAAACAGTTATGCACAGAATGTGTATGCAAAGTTTTTAAAAAGTTATTTGGTCTCTTGCTCCCACAATGGAAGCAAAAACTCTCACAAGGCCTTGAGGATGCTCAGCAGGCTGTCATGCCATGTCAAGAGAGTCCGTTTCCACCATTGGCAAAATTTCCTCACACATCCTTAGTTGATGCCTATGTCCAGTTTTGAAAAAAAAAATGAAGGAAAAGGCTATTTTAAGTCTGCAAAAGTTCTGTCACCCATCCCAGGTTTAAAATGGATACAAGTGCTGCCTGAAGGCTTCTGGGAATATGATTCTCCCACTAAGTATGTAGTAAGTGGTGCCTAGTTTCATTGCAGCCACAGCTCGGATCCCTCCCTGCCCATACATGAAAACTATCTTTCAGCCTAACAGATTTGTTATCTGGATAAAATGCTGCTCTGTGTTCCACAGATGAAAGGTGACATACAAATTTAGAAATAAATCAAGTTTATAACTTATTTTGAAAATGTAAATAGGCCATACTGAGTTGCTTTCTTCAGAACTTCTAACCATTGCTTTTGAGTGACACTGGGCCTTTGCAGACTGCCAGAAATAGTGCAAATTGAGTCCACTTTAAGGGTTGGGGCTAGTGCTAGGGAGTCATGGGAATTGGTTTTTTTTTCTGAGACATTGAGCCTTCTCTGTCAGAGAGCTCTGGTTCCACAATAAAATACAGTTCCCTAACCCTAACCCTAACCCTAACCCTTAAAGTGGACTGAATTTGCACTATTTCTTGCAGTCTGCAAAGGCCCACTGTCTCACTTGTATTTCACTTTGGATCCCACCCTTGGGAGAAATGCAGGGTATGAATTCAATAAACAAATGAAATAAAATGGATTTCAGCTCCTTTGGTCTTTCTTTTCCACCCCTTGAATGCAGAGCTACCAGCTTTCGGTGGGCCTCTGTCACTGTGCTTTTAACTACAGCTTGATATAGAGGGTGCCATTCTAAAACATACCATGCTTTGCTTCATAAATTCAGAAATGATGTGATCACGAAGCAGTTTGAGCTCCTCCCTTTCATAACATTTAGTGACTGTAAACCATATCCTAATTATTCATGATTAGGAGAGGAAAAAATGGTTTAAACTGATCCTCCACGCAGTTTAAGTGTTTATGTAGAACCAGATGCTATTTGTGTGGTGAAATGAGGACTTTGTACTATTTCTCCATAATACTATTTGACCTAGACTGACCGCATGAACCTGAGCATTGTTCACACTGTTAATTTATATGCCTATATATCAGTCAAAGACCAGATTTTCATGAAAGTTTCTTCTGAGTAGGCACAGAGTATCAAATCTGCACACGTTATCTAAAAGTAAATTGCAAGTGATGGATTATATTCTGAGTTGTGAAAGAAGTGTTTCTAAATATTTTCAGGTCTGCTATTGTTAGGACAGCCTTTATACAAAGTGTTTCTTTGCAGTTAAGCTGAAATGTACTACATTTTACATATTTATCATTAAACGGATAGTGTGCTTTACTATTCAGTGATTCAAATTATTTGCTAAATTTCAAAACTAATTGGTACAAACTACCTGGAGTTTTAATTATTGATTTGAAATATTGATTTACTAACTCAGTGTTTTTTAATGGAGCCAAGATTAACATGCCTTTTTACATTCAGCAAAAATTACGCTTGTCATTATTTTCAATTGTAGCAAAAATTAAATCTCCTGTACTGAGTGAATTAATCATCAGGCTAAAATATAGATAGTCCTCAGAGAAGCTCTGCCCACTTCCATGTGTGTGTGCACAGACAATAATCTAACAAGCTCACAGCCCAAACCTATTCAGACAGGCACACAAAAACTACTGAAACCGATGGGCTAAAATATGCCTAATGCTGCCCTGTGTGCCCATTTTCCTTCCCCTTCCCCTGCCTTTTTCATAAATATATCCCTATTTTGTTTTAAAAAAAAACAGAAATTGTGCTTTGTTGTTGTTAACCGCCTACGAGTCAATCTGACCCATGGAGGCCCTGTGGATGAGACATCTCCAAGACTTCCTGTCTTCCATGGCTCTGCTTAGTTCCTGCAAACTCATACCTGTGGCCTCCTTAATAGAGTCCATCTATGTAGCATGTGGTCTTCCTCTCTTTCTACTTCCCTCCACCTCTCCTAGCATTATTGTTTTTCCAATGAATCCTCCCTTCTCATGATGTGTCCAAAGTACGACAACCTAAGTTCTAACATCTTGGCTTCCAGGAAGGTTTCTGGCTTGATCTGCTCTAGGACCCATTTGTTTGTCCTTTTGGCTGTCCATTAGATCCTCAGCCCTCTTCTCCAGCACCTCATCTCAAATGCATTGATTTTCTTCCTCTCATCTTTCTTCATTGTCCCGCTCTCGCATCCATACATGGTAACAGGGAATACAATGGCTTGTATGCTTCTAACTTTCATGCTGAGTTGTATATCTTTGCTCTTTAAGGCCTTGTTTAGTTCTTCCATTGCTGGCCTTACCATTCCTAGTCTTCTTATTCCTTGACTGCAGTCACCATTCTGAACAATGTTCAAGTTACAGGAACTCCATGACTATTTTGATTTCCTTATTGTCTAGGTTGAATTTGTGTAGATTCTCCATTGTCATTCTTTTTGTTTTCTTAATGTTCAACAGTAAGCTTGTTTTTGCACTTTCTTCCTTGACCTTCCTTAGTAGTTGCTCTAGGTCTGTGATATTTTCTGCTAGTTGTATTGTGTCATCTGCATGCCTTCTTAGATTGTTGATGTTCCTTCTGTTCCTTGTCAGATTCTAGCTGTTTGAGCACAACGTCGTGTGAAAACCATACGCGCATTTGCACTGAATACACTGGGTAATCATGGGTCTTATCCGTTTAAATTTCCAATTTCCCCCGTGTGTGTATAGGGCACGGGTGAGTATGGAGAAGGAGAAAAGCAATGTGTAGAAAAGAAATGTCCATAAATCTTGTGCTGCAGAAGTCTGCCTTCCCCAGTGCTTCTAATATTTGATAGCTTTAGTATACTCAGGATTGAAGTTTTGTCTCTTTCGTAGGAAGAGTATACTTTTTTGTGCATTCTCTAATTTCAATTTAATGAGCATTGGACTACGCCCCAGGCTCATTTTTGTGGCCCAGACAGTAGCCAGAAAAAAAGAGATGGGAGAGAGAATGAATTGATCTCCTATCAGCCTCTGTGAAAAGCTTGGTACCAGTCATCTGCACATTAGAGGATAAACAATTGCCAGACAACCACATTAGATAGCCTGAGAAGCACTGTCCTATAGGACAGGTGATCATGGAAAAGAAAGGGAAGCTTTCACCTCTCTTTCTTCACGTACATTGCTTTTACCTGTCCCAGCTTGGCAGGTGCATTCCTGATTAATCCTTTACTGTCCCACTTTCCTAGCTGCTTTTAAAATGCCCCAGTCTCTCCCTCTAATCTCCCCTTTGCCCTCAGCTTACTTCAGTTGCTGCAAAGGGCCTTTACAGACTGCTAAAACTTGAGTTCACTTTAACTGTCCTGGTTCAGTGCTAGGGAATCATGGGAACTGTATTTTTTCTGAGACATTGAGCCTTCTCTGTCAGAGAGCTCTGGTGCCACAATAAACTACAGTTCCCATGATTCCCTAGCACTGAGCCAGGGCAGTTAAAGTAACCTCAAGCTGCATTATTTCTGGCAGTCTGTAAAGGCCCTGAATTCAAAATACAAATGTAGCTTATCATCATCATCATCATCGTTATTATTTTTTACCCACCACTCCTCATGGATTGAGGCAGTGAACAACAGCAAATCTACAAGTGACCTCCATCACTTAAAACACATTAATTAAAACATGCAACGGTTTAAAAGGACAAATAAGACATACACATTTTAAAACAAATGCATCTGAGGAAGCAGACTTAAGTCTACGAAAGCTCATGTTGCCAATGTCTTTCTTTCAGTTAGTTTCAAAGGTTTCTCTACATACATTTTAAAACAGTCTGCATTTAAGAGTCAACATCTTAATCCAGAATTTAAAAAAGTTCATAGTGCAAATTCACAGTTTGCACTGGAATGACTGGGTGGGTGAAGAGGAGAGAAAGGGACAGGATCTTGTCCTTCACACAAAGCTTTGACTCCTTCTTACCAATTAATTAATAACCTCATAACAATTAATAACCACATTTTGATGTTGTTTTCCCAGAACTCTTCTCTAGTACCACATGTCAAATGAAACCATTCTTGCTGTTGTTGTTATGTGCCCTCAAGTTGTTTATGACTTATGGTGACCCTAAGGCGAACGTATCACGGGGTTTTCTGGGGCTGAGAGTGTGTGACTCACCCAAGTTCACTCAATGGGTTTCCATGGCTGAGTGGGACTCGAACCCTCGTTTCCAGAGTTGTAGTCCAATGCTCAAACCACTCTGCCACACTGGCTCTCACCCAGGCCTATTCACTTGCATTTATTGGGAAGAACGCTCTCAAGAATACTCTGTAAAATTTTATTCAAACAAGTCAAATGTCCTCCTAATTTGTTGTTGTTGTGCGCCTTCAAGTCTTTCTCAACTTATGGTGACCCTAAGGCAGGGGTAGGCAACCTTTCCCCTTTAAGGGCCGAGGGACTTCAGCTCCCAGAATCCCAGGAGCTATTGGCCAACATGGGACTATTGGCCAACATGGCTGAGGCTTCTGGGAGCTGAAGTCCCTTGGCCCTTAAAGGGGAAAGGTTGCCTACCCCTGCCCTAAGGCAAACTTATTAAGTTGGCAACTTTCTTCAGAAGGGGTTTGCCATTGCCACCCTGACTGAGGCTGAGAGAGTGTGACTTGCCCAAGGTCATTCAGTGGATTTTTATGTTTGAGCAGGGATTCGAACCCTGTTCTGCAGAGTCACAGTCCAATGCTCAAGCCACTACACCACGCTCATTCTCATAAGAACAGCTATTTAAATCTGCTGATTTTGTATACAATCCTCTCATTCAATAAGGCTTCTTTTTTAAAACACTAAAATGTCTTTTTTGGGGATGGTTGTTGTTGTTGTTATGTTTTGTCCAGAAAGCAAACACAACACTCAGGTTGCTGCCACACTTCAGAATTATAATGCAGTTTGACAGCTGGGATTTGTAGTTTATTGTGGCACCAGAGCTCTTTGACAGAGAAGGCTAAATATCTCACAAATGACAATTCCCAGGATTCCATAGCATTGAGCCATGGCAGTTATAAGTGGTGTAAAAGTGCATTAATTCTGCAATGTAGATGCACACACACACACACACACATATATATACACACACACATACACACTAAGGCCTATCATGGGATTTTCTTGGCCAGATTTGTTCAGAGTAAGAAACTTTGCCCTGAGGTTGAGAGAGTGTGACTTGCCCATGGTCTCCCAGGCTCAATATCTCACAAACTACAATTCCCAGAATTCCATAGCATTTAGTTATTTATCTATCTATCTAGCCAGAATATATATAGATATATATAGATATAGATAGAATATTTCCAGAATATATATATATATTCTGGCTAGATAGAATTCTGGCTAGATAGATAGATATTCTGGCTAGATAGATAACTCAATGCTATGGAATTGTAATTTTGTGATATATATATATATATATATATATATATATATATATATGGAAGAAGTTGCCTGCATCTACACTGCTGAATTAATGCCGTTTGACACCACTTATAACTACCATGGCTCAATTCTATGGACTTCTGGGAACTGTAGTTTTGTGAGATATTGAGCCTTGGTCTTATATGTATGTGTGTGTGTATCTATATACATATCCCACCTCACTGAATCCCACTGGGGGACTGGGTAAGTCACACTCTCTCAGCCTCAGGGCCAAGTTTCTTCCTCTGAACAAATCTGGCCAAGAAAACCCCATGATAGGGTCGTCTTAAGGCCGCAATAAGTCAGGAAAGAATTGAAGGGCCTTTGCAGACTGCTAGAAATAGTGCAAATTGAGTCCACTTTAAGGGTTAGGGTTAGGGAATCATGGGAACTGTATTTTATGGTGGCACCAGAGCTCTCTGACAGAGAAGGCTCAATGTCTCAGAAAAAAACACACAATTCCCATGATTCCCTAGCACTAACCCTAACCCTTAAAGTGGACTCAATTTGTACTATTTCTGGCAGTCTGCAAAGGCCCGAAGGCACACAACAGCAACAGCTTACAAGAAACGGATACAAGAAAAGCAAAAGTACTCGGATTGCTACCGAGAAAAAGGCCTGCGCGCGGAGCATGCTGGGAGTTGTAGTCCGCCATCTTGGGAGCGGAAACAAGCGGCTATGAGAACTTCAACTACAAGCCCCACAAGGCCAATCGTCACTTTGCTCCTGTTTAAGGTATTCTTGGTATATTTGGGGAGCGGGGTATAAGAAATAACACCCGGTGAGTCAAGTGTATGTGAAAAGAAAAGAAAAGATTATAGTCAGCAATGCACCGAACTGAGTATGCAGAGGGACCTTGACTGCATCCGCATTGCAGAAATAATCCGCTTTGAGACCACTTTAACTGCCATGGCTCAATGCTGTGGTATTCTGGGAATTCCATAGAGTTCTGGTGCACAGCAAACTAGTCAGAATTCCCAGAATATACAGTTTTATCTTTTTAAAATGTATTTTCTTTTAATGCTTTACTGTTTTGACATTGTATTAATTTAATTCCTTTTTAATACAGCCACATTTTAATGCACCTCTTTTCTATGTTTTTAATTGTATTGTTCTTTTAATATTGTGAAGTCCCAGTTCTGAGAAAAGAGTGGGATGCAAATAAATATAATAATAAAATAATAACACCATAGCATTGAGCCATGGCAGTTAAAGTGGTGTCAAACCGGATTATTTCTGCAGTGCGGATGCAGCCCTCTTGAGGCTTAATTGCATAAAAGATGTCTTTAGCCTGAGCTTTTTTCGCATGTGTATAAGATGGATACGAAACACAAATGAATTTAAAGTTTAGACCTGGCTATATTTCCTATGTAGATGCAGATATGTGCTCTGGAGGTTTTCTTAAAATTTTGTTTTCTTTTTGCAAAGCAGAATGCTAGAAATGATAGTTTAGGCTTTCTGTCCTACTCCCAAGGGAGCTCCCTAAACACCTTCTGCTTCTCCTCAAGGCTTATAATTTTATAATTTATAATTTTCTTATAATTTTCTGAGCCAGGAGGCATGCCTGGACTCCACCAGCTGACCACAGAACAAGCCTTGACTTGTTCTTTCTCTGCTCCTAAAGGTCCAAAACACACTGCAGTGTGTTCTGGACCAGAGACTCCAAATCAGCTCTGAATGACTCCAAATGACTTCAGATAGTATGTATATATATATATATATATATATTATGTATTTTATGTATTCATATGCATTTGAGAATATGCTCATTTAATATGTCCATTGACCTCTATAAAACTGATTGATCGATTGATTGACTCCAAATAATTCTTGACCCTAAATCTGGTCCAGTGCAGTGCTTTCATTCATTCTTATTCTTCTCTGCCTAAAACAGCTTTTCCTCAGCTTCCAGGTGAGCTCTGGTTTGAGGCCTTTTCATAGGCTGGGGAAGAAAAGTTGCCTTCTTTTATTAGAAGGGAGAAAAGGCTTCTGAAAGCAAAAGCTGGTAAGCTGAATCATTCAGAGAGTCTGCGGATAGCACTACCAGGCTGCGTCTACTGTGCAGGATTGATGCAGTTTGACACCGCTTTAACAGTGAGACTTAGGGGGTGTGCAGACAGGCGGCTATGGGCCGCCCCGGGAAGCGGCCGATCGGGGCTGCGGCTACCCCATGCCGTAGCCCCGATCCTCCCTTTTGCTATCCCAAAAAGAGCAGCAAAATGCTACTCCCTTCAGGTGCTGCAAAAGGCCGCTCTAAGAGGCGGCACACAGCTCTTCAGTAGCTCAGAGAGGTTAAATGCCCACATTGCTTGTTTGCAAGTTTCCTTATATTCCATTCAGAACTCAAGAATAAAGGGTTATTCACATCTTTTGTTTTGCAAAAATTGCACTTTTGTTGCAATTTCCCAATTTGTTGTTTACACTATTTGTTTAATCAGAACTGCATCTCTGTTCACTTCTGCAAGTTCTGTTGTTCACACGTGTCAGCACTGCAAATAAAGATGGAGTCAATGATGCGGATGTATTTGAAAGATGTTCAAGGGGCACAGAATTTCATCCCGGTTTATCCTGGATCTATCTGCATCAATTGTTCACACAGTCAACAATGCAAATCTTGCAGGAAAACAAAAAAGCAAATAAAGAAACAAACAAAAACTTCAGATCGATTATCCTAGATTTTTTGGCAACCCCCCCCCCTTCCCCAAACTTAATCAGATGCATTTGAAATTAATTTGAACAACACAGATTCAACCAACGTTCTACAAGGAGTATTTACACCATCTGAATAATCTCTAAAAAAGATTTTGGGAGGCTTGCTGGTTGGGTGAGATAGGGCCTTTGCAGACTGCTAGAAATAGTGCAAATTGAGTCCATTTTAACTGCCCTGGCTCAGTGCTAGGGAATCATGGGAACTATTTTTTTCTGAGACATTGAGCCTTCTCTGTCAGAGAGCTCTGATGCCACAATAAACTACAGATCCCATGATTCCCTAGCACTGAGTCAGGGCAGTTAAAGTGGACACAATTTGCACTATTTCTGGCAGTCTGCAAAGGCCCATAGTCTCTCCTCTCTTTTCATTCTGCATTACAGGGAAGAAAGGCTTGTTTTCTCACTGTTTGGTTGCCTCTGCTTACCTAACAGCTGTTTTGCTTTCAAAATAGAAATGGTTTTGTTAAGCAACCTTTTTCCAAATGCCCGAGGTGTCAAGGCTAGCATTTTCGCTCAGCTTTCCACGTTTTCTCTTTGAAACGGGCTGGAAAACTGTGCCCTTAAAGAGTATTTGGTTTTATTTCAATCACACCCCTCCTTTCGTTTCCCAGGCATGCTTCCTGTTGTTTTTCAGTTTGTTTGTTTTTCCTTCTTAGCTCTGCTGGTGTTGGTGATTTTGTAACATGCTGTGCATTTCTCTGGTGGAGGAAGGCAGTGTCAGGCTGGGGCATTCAGAAGATGGAACCCTCAAAAGGAGAGCTGTATTTAAAGATTGTCTCTGAAAGTTGACTTCTTAATAAAAAAGGCACAGCAGGATGGCTTAAGAAACAAACAAGCATAAATATGGTTGTCTCCCTTCCCTATAAACCTAGCAAGTTTTGTGGAACCGTCTTCAGCCTGCCTCCCTCCCAAAAATTTTGTGATCTGTTCCACCTTTCCAGAATTGCCTCTTTTCATGAAGACTGGTTGCCCCTGAAACATATACTTTTCATGACATAGCTGTACAATTTTTTCATAATTGCAAAGTAATAATGATGATGCACATAAAGTGATCACCATTATTTGGTGTGTTAGTATTCACCTCTCTCCCCAACCTTTACATAGTTATTTATCTACTTTATTTAGAATAGAAAAGTAAATACTGCTAATTGGCACAGTTACATGAATTTGTAATAGCCTTTATGTTTTCTGCAATAGTTGAGAAAGTGATAAATGAAAGGACTTCAGATTTGATGGACAGGACAGCTGTAGTTGCATATTTTTTGTTCCATATCTGCCCTGTTCACTCACAAAGCAGAGCTGCCTGGTTTTTCAGATCAGAAGGTTTCTTCAGGTGAAATTAAATGAACCCTTCCATTATCTTTTGCCTACCATTGCAATGGTGCTTCCTTCCTATCAAAGATCAAGTACTAGATATGAAGCAGTGTGTATGAAAGGTGGCACATGGAGCTGTTTGCTTTCTCTTATATACAGATTCCTTTCTAAACATTAGGGCCCCATTCAATACATGTAAATCATATATATATATATATATATATTATAACAACCAAAATCGAAATCTCTGATTTCTGCCATCCTATCTACTTTCATAAGCTATAGTTTGTTTCTACTGTAAAGGTTTTGAAACTAAAATTGGCTTATCTTACTCATTTTTTGGAAAAAAAGAAGAGGCAACAACAACTTTACAGTCTAACCAGGATACAGAAGTCAATAGGAACAAGTCACTGCGGAGTACTAGCTAAGTACTAGTCATCTCTGAAGTTTGGTTGTCTGATAGATTTCTGACTTCTTGGGACTGAACATGTTTACATGTGATTTAGTTATGCTTCAGAATCGTTTGGAACATTGTAGTGTATTTGGGGGTGTATACTCAGGGAGAGAGCCAGTGTGGTCTAGTGGTTTGAGCATTGCACTATGACCCTGGAGACCAGGGCTTGAATCTCCCCTCAGCCATGCAGGCTAGCCAACTCTGCATAAAGACATCCTAGCCCAATCAATCTCTATAGGCATAAAGTTCATAATTGTGCTAAGTTTGAAGAAGTCAGGTGCGTGGCCTTCATCAGCAGAAAATTTGGTCCCTCCATCTGCTCTCTTACATTAAACCTTATTTATACAAGTTGAGTATCCCTCATCCAAAAATCCACAGTCTGGATGCTCTAAAATCCACAACTTTTTTCATGGGTGGCTACGGTAGTTGTTTGATGGTTCAGTTTACACAATCTTTGTTTCATGCACAAAAGTATTAAAATATTGTATAAAATTACCTTCATATATAAATGTATATGGTATATATGAAATATAAATAAATTTCATGCTTAGACTTGGGTCCAACCTCCAAGATATCTCACTATGTATACGCAAATATTCCAAAATCCATTTTAAAAAAACACCCCGAAATACTTCTGCTCCCAAGTATTTTGGATAAAGGAGACTCTCATGTATTTTTGATTTGTTGTTGCCTGTTGTAAGTCTTAATATGGCTGGTTGGAAATGTATGACATAACTTATCTCGACACTAATTTTTGTGAACTTTCAAGTGAGCATGCTTAGAAATTCAGTCTTAATATACACTGAGAAGGAAGGAGGATCAGATACTGAGGTACATCCATCTAGAACTCATAGGTTTATATCTAGGAATGCCAATACATCTCAAATGAGATGGTGGAGGGGTGAAGAAGGCTTGGAAAAAAAGCTGTTATGTAAGAGAATGTACAGTGTCTTTTCACTGTAATTTCTGGTCTTGGTATCCTTTACTCAGTTCTTTAAATGATTGCTTTATATTTTCTTGATGTATAAATACTTAAGAGGATGAAAACATAATTTTCTCTGTTTTACTAAAATTGATAGTTGAATTAATTAATTTATTTTCCCTGATCTTAGTAACATGGCAAAACAAAAGATGTTACTTTGGATTTTTCCAAAGCAGTATCCTATGATTATTCATTGCCTTCATCTAGTAGCCAAAAGCTTTGAAGGTTTGGTTTGCTAAAATCACTGCACCTTTGCACAGATTCCAACTTTTAGAATAGATACATATTTTGGCATAGTTTACCAATTTGAATAGGTGTACTTACGAGCCAGCATCAACAACTTTTTATCTGCAGCCTGAATGATCCATGACAAGTTAATTACACCACTTATGCAGCAACTGCACAGATGCTCTATAGGAAGCAGCAGTAGTAGTTGTACTGTAACTTATGTTTCTGAGGCTACTTTATCTCCTGATAACTCCGTAATTAACTTGTCACCACTGTTTAATGCTTAACATATGTAGAGAATCATTTAATGGCATCACTAAAGCAATAGTAGCCTGGAGGAGAAGCTCTTGCCCACTGGGAAGGCTATCAGGGATTGCTTAAACACAAAACACCCGGGCCTGACCTGGAAAGGCATTAGGAAGCTTGTTCATTAGGATACTTTGGGTAGAGTGTTTAAAAGCATTACTGATGCAGACACGTCCAGTATGCAACTGAAAGCACAAACTTTGTAATCACTGTAATCTCAAGCTGCAAAGGACAGAAATATAATAAATGTATTTGACCAAGGGGCAGTTATCCTGTCCCCTATTACATGAGAGTAAATGCTATTTTGTTAAGTGTAATTTACCATGGAATTTACCTCTGAGTAGTCAGTTTGGCATAGTGGTTTGAGTGTTGGATTGCGACTCTGGAGACCAGGGTTTGATTCCCAGCTTGAACAGGAAACCCTGGTCAAATCACATGCTCTCAACCTCAGGGGAAGGCAGTGGCAAATCTCCCCTGGATAAATCTTGCCAAGAAAACTTCGTGATTCACCTTCAGGTTTCCAGAAGTTACAAAACACTTGAGGGTACACAATACACACAGAGAGATGTGCATATGATTATGTTGTAAATGAATTATATAGTTCTGTAGAAATAGTTCTTGTTAACATTACTGTATATGTTACTGTACAGTTAAGAATTTGCTGTCTTGGAACAATATATAACTACTCCTTATACCACTCTGGAGACTACTAACATAAAAGATGACACCCTAATGCACATGTTGAATGTTAAAAACTCAGGTTATACAGTGGTGGTTTCTCTCAATTAGATCAGAGCTGAATCATAGTCTCGTGGGAAAAAAATATAGTGTTTTTTTCCTGCTCCATTCTCAAGAGTAGTGAGCCATTCTGGTCATGATGCAGCTGTTTTATACTGAGTTTCTGCTTCTTGCTGGAAAGAACTTGCTGTCCATTAACAATGATGCATTTGCATGTTCTGAAGAAACCAATAGAATGAACTGTATCATAGATGCGTAATTGGTATAAATTCTGAACTGTGTACTGTATTTGTGAATGCATCATGTACTTTTAAAGATTTCCCATGTTAGAATAATTTCCTGTTTGTAACACTTGTGTAGTCAGCAGACTATCCAATGCAGTCTGTATTGCCCATTCCCAGAAGTCGAAGGGTGAAACTGAATGCACGTTCTACCAATAGCACAACTCATAAAAGCAAGCACTTGTTAAATCTATTTGTTTTTATTATAGATATCGATCTGCCAGTCGCAATAATGCATTTATGGACATTTTTCTGCAAGCACAGCGCTGGTGGCAGTTTTTACTGACAAATTGAGTCATATGGACAGTAGTTCAAAATAAGCTTACTTTATTGACAAATTGTGCAGTTCTGTATTTCTCTGAATGTTCTTAAGATATCTGGACTGGCAAAGAGAATGTAGCGGAAATTCAGGACAACAGGTCTAATTTTTTGAAGGGTAGTATCTATAAAATTGGTGGAGTGACTAGCAATGTTTCTTAGTTATTTCTCTTGTTGCAAAGTTTTTAACTATAATGGGTTTTCAGGTGCCACATGAATGAGAATTATGTGGGAGATAATGGTACCCAAAATTACATTCCATTTCTTTTAAGATACGTGCAGTAAATATGGTGCAGGCTTGCAGTGAAATTTCTTAGGAAGTTCACAAGAGGATCCTAAAAGTACCTCTGAGGATTAGAGAGAATTTATAAGCTTGAGAATAGTCTTTAGCAGTCAGAAAGCCCAATGCGTTTCAGTGTATGGTTACTCTGAAGGCCTTTTTAAGGAACTTTAGCTTTAAGAATATTTGTGGGCTGAAACAGGTCAGACTTTTTACCTAATAAAGATCATATGCTGCAAGGTGAAATGTAAAAGAAGTGAATTTTCTCCTGTACCCCGTGAAACCTACTGGCAACAAAAAAGAAATGATGGTATTTCATAAGTTAGTGTATTTAAATATCAGGTTATACAGTCAGCCCTCCACACCCACGGATTCTTTGTTCACGGATTGAAGCATCCACGGCTTGAAAGTATTAAAAAACCCAAGAGCATAACTTGATTTTGCCATTTCATAAAAAGGGACACCATTTTACTATGCCATTGTATTCAGTGGGACTTGAGCATTCACAGATTTTGACATTCATGGGGGACCTGGAACCAAACTCAAGTGGATACCAAGGGCCAATGGTATTTAAAAAGTTGAATGAAAGAATGCACCAAGACTGAAGACATCAGGAAAATATCAATTTTCTCACTCTTGGAGATGGGAAAAATTGCATTGCTCAGGTTACATCTTGTTCATTGTGCAGGGAGTGTGCATGCTTTCTTATTTCAACCAGTTCTTATTGGAGTGAATGATTGCTATTTTGTATCAGGGTGCTGACTAATCAGTTGCCATTATAATGGTGTGTAGGTTGCTTAATGTGGCTTAGATCAATCAGTGTAAAATGCAAGCAGTGACATCAGTACTATGTACATTCAGCAGCAATGTACTGCTCTAGTAGTTCAGTGACCTTGGATAACTTCTTTTAATATGTGGAAAAGTTGTGGAGTAGCCCCCCTAAAAGTATGTCATGATCATTTTTAGCATATAGTTTAACCACTCCTCATTGTTGCTGTCAGTAGTGACAAATACACATAGTTCGGTGATAGATCTGTAATTTCCTGGTTTATTATCACTGGCCTGAAGAGATGGTGCCATGTTTCCTACTTGCTTTCATAACTGGAGACAGCCTTTCTGGTAAATGTTTTCTTCACATACCTAAGAGGGTTTTTTTTTAAAGCCTAGTATTATCTATATCGATTTTCTCCCAGTGCAGGTAGTCCAATTGAAGATTTTGCATAACAGGGTGAACACAGATTTCAGAGAGTCAGAGATTTATATGAGGTTAAAATGTTTCTCATGGAAGCCCGTTGGATGACCTTGAGCAAGTCACACTCTCTTAGCCTCAGAGGATGGCAATGGCAAACACCATCTAAACAAATATGCTTTAAAAAAAGCCTACGATAGTTTTGTCTTAGGTTGCCATAAGTTGGAAATGACTTGAAAGCATGCAGCAACAGTTTTAACTCATAAAGACCATTCCCATGCTTTTTGAGACCTGTACTCACTTTTTCCCTTGTGGATTTCATTGGATGGTCCAGTGAAATCTAAGTAATTTAAATCTTAACAGTATGTGTGTCAGAGCCATTGAGTCTTCCCAAATACCAGAAAATTGTAGTGTATGTTTAAGTAGTTGAAATAACATTTAAAGTCAGTGCAAGAGGCTTTTTAAAATACTGTAAATTTAACCACCTATCATTTCATCATTGCCAAATACTGTCAATACAACACCATGGTTTTGTTATGGTGTCATTTGTTAACAAGGGAGAAATAAGGAATATTGTCCTATAGCCAAGCTGTGCACTTTACCTGCACCATAGATTTGGATAGACCTATCCATCTGCTATAACCTTACCTGTATTATTTTACATTGAAGCATGTTGTCAGGTCAGGACCACCCATGACTCTATCTTGCTTGCTGCTAGTGAAACTAGGAAATATTATCCCATGTGACCCATGACTTTGCATTGCAAAGATGCTGTGAGGGATTTAACTTGGGTATTGGGTCAATATTGAAAGAAGTCTTCAATAAATTTAGTGAGTTCCTGCTAAATGGAATATTTTAGCATCAGAATTAGGCCTCCAATGTAAATTGGGCATTAGATATTGGGTCAATATTGAAAGAAGTCTTCAATAAATTTAGTGAGTTCCTGCTAAATGGAACAATTCAGCATCCCAGAGTCTACACAGAACTAGGCCAGCAATGTAGACATTTTAGCAAAGTTTCATATCAAGAGTCTATAACACTTTCCTTTTCGGCCACCTGTAATGTCGTGTTTTTTTCCTTTTACAACCACAAACAGCTGGATCATACTAGCAGTTTGTATTTTGCCACTGATATAGTTCTTTTTTTTACACAATGCAATGCACTGGAAGAAAAATGCATGCCATTTTGTTGTTGAAACATGAGGTAGGAAGCAACACATTCACAATCACTTGATTCTGACTAGGAAAGATCAAGCAGAAATACTAATGTCATGAGAGGCTAGGATGGAAGGATGTGATGCAGACAATTCACTGTGGGTCAGCCTAAGACATGATTTGGGAATTTCTAGGGCTGGAGAAGGATATAACAGACATAAGAGTGCTAGAAAACTTTGCTAGAAACCTACATTATGTAGCATTCTTTACTACATAATATATAAAACATAGAGAGAGGAACAGCATATATTCATGACCTGATATAAGAGGAACCCTATCAAAATCAAAAAAGTGTGGAAGCCCCTTGACATTTTTGAGCTGAAGGCATATATTGTTTTATTGCTACTGGCTAGGTTATCTGATGGATGTCATGACGCTTTGGATAAACTGTAGTATCCAGGTGAACAATGAAGAATATATTTTGTTCCTCACAAAGCGCTTGAAGTTTGATAGCTAGGGAACAAGAATTGTGCGTAGAGTCACTGATAAATCTTCTGGGTTTTTTTTAAGGATAGGTGCAATGTGTTGTTGAGCAACTTCTAATGAAGTCAGCTTGAATCTAACATCCAAGTGGGTACAGAGGTTAATGCCCATTTCAGCAATATATGCCAAATAAATTAGTAGATATGGAAGGTAGTAGGAAAAGAGGAAGACTGCATTCCAGATGGATAGACTCAATCAAGAAAGCCACTTCACTGAGTCTGCAAGACCTGAGCAGGGTGGTAGATGATAGGATCTCGGAGGTCTCTCATGCATAGGGTTACCATAAGTCAAAGTTGACTTGATGGCAATTGACAGCGACAACAACCTAGTATTCATTGGTAGTCTCACATCGAAGTACTAACCAAGGCTGGCCCTACTGAATAAGTATCCCACTGTAAAGATGCTAATGCACAAACCTACTTATGACTAATCCCATTTATTTACCTGCTTCTTAGAGCTTGGTAAGAGAATATCTCCCTTTTATGCAGCAGAATTAGTGAAATATTGTGGCCTTACCTGCTGCTAAGCTGCTGTAGTATAAAAAGTAAGGGTAGAAATAGGGTTTTTGTAGGAAAAGGCGCTTTATAGAATGCACATAATTGAAGTAACTGCAGATATGTGTGGGTTATGGATTGCTGCTTAAGCTCTTGCTCTCTGAAATCAGAGCTAGATGGCAGGAATGTTCTTGAATACTAAGGATAGGAAGATTGCTGCTATAATTATAGCAAATAAAACAGTCTTCTGTTAGTGGATGTACTTTGTTTTATATTGTGTCATTAATACTTAAAATGTGAATTTGAATTCTTTTCAGTTATCTCCATTTAGTGGTTGTTGATAATTCCTTAGAGTCTCTAAGAATATGATTAACCCTGAAGGTCATTTTATAATGTAATTATTAATGATTGATTCTGTTTATCCTTGAAATCAATATAAAAAGCAAAATTGCTTGGCATATATTTGGGTTTGATTTCTTACCTTTGGTAAACAGGACAAACCAGTGTTGGCTTTTTATGTAATTTTTAAAATATAAAAACATGATTGAGATATCTAAAACTGTGCAGCTTAGTTTTTAAATAATTCTGGCTATATGTGGTGGTTTTTACATGACATATGTTAATATGGCCAATAGTGTTAACATCTCCTGCCACTAACAGTTAGGGTGGGGATGTATAGTAATTGATCTTCCTGGGAGTGCTGTAATGTAAAAACAATTCAGGCTGTTTGAAGTATATTTTACAAGTGTGCATTGGGCTTTTGGGATGTTACATTGAAAAACCCAATTGTACAGTTACCATGGGAACCCAATTAGAATAGATTGCTTGGGTTTTTTTTAGTCTTTTCATCTTGACCAAAAATCTAATGTACTTTAAATGTTTTCATATGGAATTTTATTCATAGTCGGGATTGATGTAATAATAGCTTTTATTAGAATGCTAAAGTCAGATAGCACAAAGTATTCTGTATCAGGGCTTTCCTGCTCAATGCAGGAATATATTATTTCAGGATATATATATATATATATATATATATATATATATAGTATGTTTCATTTTTATTGTGATATGCTTCCTTTTTATTGTCAAATACAGTGGTTTCTGAAAACTTGTTATGATTATTTTAAAAAGCTTGCATTCTCTGTTGTCTGATATTCTATGCTCTTTATCTTTTGGATGGAATATGTTGATTGTTTTCAAATATTTAAAAGTTTTCACAAAGAAGAGAAAGGAAATTCTCACCCTGTCCAGGGAAGACAGGACTAGAAGCAGTGGGATTAAATGACTGGCAAGCATAGTTTAGGATAAACATTAGTAAGATAAGTAATAATAGTTCAGCAGTGGAATGAGAAGCTTGGAGAAACTATAGGCTTGCCTTCTGGAGGTTTTCAGTGCCTAGGTTGGAATGTTTATTTTACCTTTTCATAGCAGGAGGTGGGAATCCTTGTATATCTCCCTGTCTTTTGAAATCTGAAGTCCTGAACAGTGGGCCATCAGATGAAAGTATGAAGCAAAACATGGAAGCAGAATCTCTGCAGATACCTGTGTTGTGAAAATCTGTGATGAGCAGGGATGACAGAAGTACAATACACTTTTTAAAACAACTTTTTAAATGTGCATTTTTAAAAATGTCTTTTAAATATTTCTTTTAGAGGTTGAAGGTGGATTCTGATTTCAGGCGTATTTACTGCTCTTTCTCTCATGCTGGGATCTCTCTTAGTGGCAAGCTAAGGCACTTCTAATGTCCAGCTGTGAAAGCAGAGCCGTCGCTTGCTTTGGAACATATTCCAACATCATTCCTTGATCTACCAAGCAGAGAATGTGCTTGGCCTCAGTCGGCTTGCCAAATAACAGCACAGCTCTTGGAGCTGTGTCTGGCTGTGTGAATTGTTAAAGCATCCATGACATTTCATGCCAACCAAATGGCTGAGGAGAAATTATGACTCCTCACAGAGCAATGGTATCAGTTTTCTGAAACTAAGATTCCTTTTTTCTGTTTTCATAATGTCCTCAAGCCCATATTTAGGGGTGGATATAACATACATTGCTCATAAATTTCTTTTTCCTGTGCTTACAAACCAGAATGAAGGTGGCAGATTATTCATTTACAGAGACAAGTGGATCCTGCAAGAAAATGTTCAAGATTCCATATGTTCTTATTCCAGGATATTCCATTCACTCTCCCCATAGTATTCAATTCCATTGGACCACACAATGACCACACATTGTGTCTAATGAAATCTGCTTGGGTTTCATTGAAACTATTTGGGTAGCCTCCTTGCCCCTCCATAGTTTTTTTTTTTCTTCGTGAACTTTCTTGGTACTTATGTCAATCTAGGAGCTCACCAAAGTGTATTAATATATCTCTGATCTATGTCGTGGTGGTGTTTGGCCACACAATGCACTTGGCAAACTAAGCTTGATAATAGTATATATAAATCATGGGTGGGCCATGTGTGCTTTTGTAAGTACTACTGGTCTCTTGCTCTCATCAGTTTGAGCTATCATTGCCAGTGGCCAGAGATAACAGAAGCTGCAATACACTATCTGGAAGCTAAGTTGTACCTCATTCCTGGTATCTGTGCATCTTGTTGTTATTAACTGCTGTCAAGTTGACTTTAACCTATGGTGACCCCATGAATGAAATACCTCCAAGTCACTCTATCATCAAGAGTGCTGCTAAGGTCTTGCAGATTCAGATTGCTTTCTTAGGTGAGACTATCTATCTGCAGTATGTTCCCTTGCTGGTTGTAGAGCATCCCCACACTTGGTTTAAATTTCTCTTTGATTTCTCGGATCCTGTGGAAACGGTTTCTTGTTCTTCCTTTGTAGAAGGAATGTAGACTATTTGATTTCTATATTGGCCATCAGGTGATGTCCATGAATAGTTGGCCCTCAGTATCTGCAGGGGATTGTTCAGGACACCCCCGCAGATACCAAAATCCACAGATGCTCAAGTCTCATTGTCCTCAATGGTGTGGCCACACGGCCGCACCACTATTAGAGACAATGATACAGTGGGCCCTTGGGGTTTGGTTTGAGGACTCCCCCATGGACAACAATCTATGGATGATCAAGTCCCATTAAATGCAATGGCATTGCAAAATTGTGTCCCTTATATAAAATGGCAAAATCAAGGCATGGTATTTGGAATTTATACTTTTTTTAAAAAATATTTTCAAGACGTGGATGCTTGAATCTGTGGTTAAAAAAATCCGTGAATAAGGAGGGCCAACTGTACTTCATCAGCCCTAGTGCGGATGTTTTCCTGCCTTCCTTCCTCCTTCCCGGCTCTCACCTGCTGCAGACAGACGGCAGGGGGTTGCTGCCGCTTCCTCCTGTTCCTCCCTCCTGTTCCTCCACCTCTTCCTCATGCCTCCTCTTCTTCCTCTTCCAACAGCCCTTGTCCTCCCTCCCTCCCCTCTTTCACCAGCAGTCAGCTGGCGGCAGGGGGCCACCACTTCCGCTTCCACTTCCACTTCCACTTCTTCTTCCTTCGACCTCTTCCTCCGACCTCTTCCTCCTCTGCCCCCCCCCACGCATGCTTGCTGTCCGTGGATGGCAAGTCCATGGATACCAAGGGCGGACTGTATACAGTCACTTCTTGGGCTGCTTGAAGAATGTGCTTGCAGTGAACAAACTGTGGGTCTTGCAAAATTTAGTCAGTTGGTATCTTAATTTCTTGATCCAAGGCCAGATTTTCTTACAATCTTTCGTTCTGCTTTGTTTTGTAATTTTGCATTCCAATCACCTATGATTAACAAGAAATCCTGTTTTGGTGTATGATCAATTTTCTGCTGGACTCCAGCATAGAATCTTTCAATTTCTTAATCTTCTGCCTCTGTAGTTGGAGCATAAACTTGGATTATGATTATATTGATGGTTTTCTTATCTGTTCCAAAATCTTTAGATATAAATATAGATATATGCCAGCTCTCTTATAAAGTGGCTGTGGTAAGTGGGAGAACTTTCCGTACTGGTTGGAGAGTTGGCTGTCTGCATTAAGAAGTCGGAAGAGGCTGTCATGGTCACTTTGAGTTTATCTTGTGATTGAGGAGGCCAATACATGTATTTTAAGATGAGAGTAACCTAGGCAAGATATGGGAAATAATCTATTTCCTTTGTCTTATTGGGTCTTGCTATTCAAGAATAGCAAAGAAATCTTAGCGAATAAGAGGGGATGTTTGGAGAAGGGACCACAATATGGTGTAGAAAGGTTAGTCCTAATTTGATGGTGATACATTTTGCCTGGACACCTCAGTGTGTTCTCATGCTTCTTGGTGGTCATGAGCAGAAGAGCTGGTGAGCTGGAGCTACATGCTTCATGGCAATACCTGTTGCATATTTGTTTCTAATTCTGTTTGTCTCCTCAGACTGCAGTTGCCTTTACGTCTCAGTGGTCAAACAGGTGCCTATGTGTTTTATACTTTTGGTTAATCAGTTTTCATTGTGGTGATATCTATTTCTGGACTTCACCAGTTCAGAAAGCAGGCAAGAGTTCTCATGCTGTAATTTGAATATGAAATGGTTTTTCTAGAAGATGAGCAATTCAGGCAGAAGGATTGGCTGGGATTCCTGTCTTTGATGTCTGATTTTCCATGTAAAGAGTAAAGTTCTGCAGGAAACAACAAAGGAGTTTATTGCATGCTTAAAAAAACCTGACTTACCCCTGCTGTTTTCAAGTCTCTTACGGGATGCAGGCAGGTATTATCACACAGAAAATGCCGCCGATGTCGCCCCTGACTGCATCCTGCCTAGAACCTGCCTACAAGCCGCACTCAGATGGCCAATTTGCAAAGTCAGGAGCTTTTCAACTTTGTAAATCGGCCATCTGAGCATGGCTTGTAGGCGGGTTTTAGGTGGGATGCAATTGGGTGGCAGCATTTTGCATGCGATAATACCTGACTGCATCCTGTAATAGACTTGAACATGGCAGGAGTAGGTCAGGCTTTTTTTTGTAATGTGATAAACTCCTCAGACTATTTGGCCATATAACTCAAAAGAAATGCAAAACAGTTGTTCTGGTCATCTAAACAGTGGCTTCTACCTTCAACTGCAAAGCTTATGCTTTTGAAGAGGGTTGATAACTAACCCACTGCCCCTTGAGACATTTGGAGGAGCATTCCTTCTCAAAATACTCTGCTTTAGTGGCAGCTACATCCCCAATGGAGATGTAGCACCTCTTTGAGACCTATGTATTCTTCTAAATTCTGTACCATGTATTAATATGTTTACACCATTCTATTTGTGTGTGACAAAAAGTTCTACGCTTCTGCTACTACTCCTTACTGTTGTATACTTGCACCAGTAAGGAAAATCAGGAACACTGTATGTGAGTAAGCTCCCCAACTTGGCTGTGCTGACTCTCAAACAGATCACTGCCATAGATGCTCCAGTTGTTACATTTACAGTATAGTAAATCAGGGTTGTGGTGCATTGAACCTGGAGATGACTTTCTAAGATAACACTAGAGAGGTGTTAAAACCATTTTCTCCCTCATTTCTGCATGCCATATTTGGGTTTAATGTCTGAATAACTTATAAAGGGAAGGAAAATATCCCATCGAAGGAATTTGAAATGCTCAGATGTTTCTCATAACCTGTTACCCAAGTGTTTTAAAGTTCACAGATATTTGAATCTTATAGTTTATTATAGAACAATGGCTCCACTTCAAAAATAAATGTTCCAAAAATTACTTGAAAAGGTCTTTTCCTATACCTCACTATAAGCTGGCCTCATCTGCATTCATCTAGAAGCACCTGCTACCTCCAGAATACATACTTACCCTGTGGGAAAGTAGGAAAGGAAGTGGATCTTAATGATATTCAAAATCATATTTTCTCTTCGATTAGTCAGAAAGGCTGAAAGGCAAAAACATCCTTCCTTGAGCCCACCTCTTCACTGGAGATTTGATCTCTGGTCATTTGACTTCTGGTATTCCCACTTCCTATCAGCCTGCCTTTAAATGCTGTGTTAGGGCACAGGGAATTTTTAAGACAATCTTCTATTTCTTTTGGGCAAAGGTTTGAGGAAATAAGAATTTGAGGCCTTCGTTAGAGCAACATAACAAAATACGAAGTACAATAACCTGATCGTTGGGCAGTGTTTAAATAGCATGACAGTTGATGACAATTTATTCCACCTCCCTTCCCTGCATGACCTGTCTTGAAATAATGTGTAATTTTGGGATGTTATAGATTGTTTGCATTTTGTTTTTAACGTTTGTTTTGTTGATTTATATGTCCTTGCATTTTTAAAAGGAAAAAGTACAGTAGTAGAAGAAAGTTATTAAATTATCAACTGTAATACACTGCTTATTGAGCATGAGGACAATTAGATTTCACATTAAAATTGTTGCTCACTTCTGCTATATTATTTTAACCTCTCTTTTTTCCCCACAGTGGCATGTGAAAAAAATCCAAAGAAGAGTGTGTGTTATGAGAAATAAATGCTGATCAATTTGTTATGTTGCAGAGTCAAAAAATTATTGATCTTAATGTGGGGTGCTAGAGCATTTTGACCTCTTTCGAAGTGTTAGATAGCATCATTCTGGCTGTTTGCTCTCAAAGGCAAATGGTGTATACTTGATACCTTCACCTTTAACTTACTACCACTTTAAAACATACATTAGGTGAGATGGAGACTTAAAATTAATAAAGACTTTTGGGGGAGAGCAAGTAAAATTGAAAAAAAGTAGAGCCATGGTTGTATGACAACAGCACTTCTTGGCTACAGAAATTGAAATGAATTGGAATTAAAAGAAAACAAATATTGCAGTTTTATTACTGAAAATAATTTCTGTTCTTACAAAGTATGCTTCATTAAGCAATCACAAACAAAAAGTTCAATCAATTTTGAAAGCGATGTTCCTCCCTTCACCCCAATTTATCTTTGAAATCTAGGTCTTGGCTGATTTTGCTACCTGTACTAAATTGGGTTAGCATGATTGAAAGGGGATATAATTTCTATTCAAGCTGCTCAAAGCTCTTTATTTTTAACACACATTTAACTAAAGCACTTGGGAGAAGTCCACTTCTTGTTAAGACTTCAACATCCCCACCCCTCTAATTAAGATCTGAGAATACTCCCTGTACACATGTCTGACTTAGCAAAGAAAGACCTCCAGCAAACAAAATGAAACTAAGCTTTGTAATCCTAATTATTGAGAAACCTTGTACAGATTATTTTTTGGGGGGTGGAGGGTATTTTATGGTACCAAAACTGCATGCTGTAAGGGCATGATCCACCAGTATGAGAGCCATGGTTACACACATTGGTTTTTTTGCACATGCTTTTGTACTGTTGGCTCTCACTGGCCTTGCTAGATCAGTCTTTTAGGACATGGTTTTCATCTCACTTCCTTTGGATTACATTCTACTGAAATAACTGGACTGAGGTCCCAAGTGGTAACTTTTATGGTGTGTTAGTTACATCCACCTGTATTATTTGCCATGTGGAGAGAAAAATCTTACTTCTGTGCCTGTTCAGAAATCTAAAGAAGAAAGCAGTAATAAAATGTTTACCATTATCTGCATGGACAATTTACATAATCTGGTTTCCCAGTAAAAAGTTACTGGCTTTCCCAAATATGCTTTTACACTGTTGTCACTTGAAAAAATGTCTGTATTTATCCTTAGTAGAAAGTAAATACAGTTCAAGATGCGTTTTAAAGAAGTGAGTGAGTTATAAACTGTAACTTTATCCTACATGTTCCACTATGAAATTATTTCCTATACTTCATTTTCTTAGATTTCATGGAAGTATGCTCAAGATTTCAAAATTAAGTCCTTAGTTGTTTTTAGTTGGAAAAAAAAATCTTAGTATCTAAATTTGTGTGATAGCCACAATAGCTTTATAGAAAAATATCTTAGCACTTCAGCTTAATGTTTGTTTTTCTTTTTACATAGTTCCTTGTATCTCAGTATATGTACTGTACATCTTGTTTAATCTAAGGAAGGAAACAAATATGGATAAGGAAAAAGAAGACCAGCATTTAGTAGTTCATGCACAGTATATTTTAAGCAATATTTTTGCAGGCTTTCGGATGTATCTTAAGCTATTCTGTTATCCTGTAGATCCATATTTTACAGGGAAAGTGATGAGAGAAGTCCTCATAATGTCATCTGTTGATTATGACTCATTACAGATGATAGATGACCTTGTGAACCTCAAAATTCCTGTTTGTTCATAAGACTAGAAAAATTCCCATCCACTGCTTTGTATTAAACATACTTAAAATATACAGTCTTTTGTGTGTGAGAGAGATTTCATGTTGTAAAAGAGAATAAATAATAGAGCTCATTGCTATCTCTGTTAGCTGCTTTTATTAAATTTATGTTTTTTTTCCTAAGAAGTTCCTTTTCCCCCCCATGTTTGTAGGCTAAGCTGCTTCGTGGGCTTAACATGGCATCAAAACTGCATCAAAAAGTAAGTTTTGTGTGTGTGTGTGTGTGTGTGTGTGTGTATGGGGGGGGGAGCGAGCAGATTTAGGTCCACATACAAAGTAATAATACTGGAGAAGAATTCACATAACATAGTTGGCATCTTTCCCCAGTGTCCAGCAGTCAGTGTTAAGAATCCAGTTGACAAGATTGATGCTGCATTGTAAATCTCAGCAGCTCTGTCATGGTTGGTAACAGGCAGCAGTGGCCCTTTCCGCATCACATATCTATCTTCCACAGAGCATAACCTAATTGAACGTTGCTGTATTTTTAGGGTTAACTGAACAGTTTTCTGCCATTCTGTGACTTGATGAATATTTTTTTTTTAAAATCCAAAACAGAAGCACGATAAATAACCAATCTAACTTAGCATTTGAAAGAGTGTTGTGAGTTTAAGGAAACACCATAAAATCAACTATTCCTTTGATAAATCTAAACTTCATAGAAAACTATATTTTATAAAATGTTAAAATAAAAGCTGTTATTTCATTTACCATTTATCACACTTTTGTGGCAAGCTTTCTCTTTTCGCTTACTTTTGTTGTGTGATTGTTCTTGTACAGTGCAAGCTACATAATACCCTTACCCAGCATAGATAAGCAGGTCTTCTTGTTTACTAGTATATGTTTTTTTCTAGCTCTGAAGAAAACTCAAGATATGGCCTCCTAATCAAAATTAAATAGTCTTAAGTAATAGCATGAATTTGTTTTTCTTCCAATTTCTTCTATTAATGTTCTTTCATTATGGCCCTTGTGGTCTCTTCCAACTCTATGATTGTATGATTCTAAGTCCATCTTTATACAGTCTCAACTTATTTATCTTGTTTTCTAAATATCAACACATAGCATAGATTTCTTATTTTGGGGATATGCAAATCAGGGCTAATTGAGTTCTCTGTAACTCCCATTCAATTTTCTGGAACAACATAAGCAGTTGGCATCTGGAAATCTCTCTCAAAATGTCCCGTCCTCCCCAGGTTTATTATCTGTGATAATTATGAGTTTTGGAAGTAGTTTATAGAAGCAGTTAATAAGCATGAAGAAATCTAGAACTATCAGTTTATAGCCAGATGATTATTGAGCATTCTGTTAACAGAACCCTGATCATTAACAGTTTTGATACAGACACAATGCTTCATTTTCATCCGTTTTGAATATATAAGCAGCCAGTGTATTATGCGAGGGTTCTGCTCCTGAACCTTTGTGTAATATGCCCTTTGTATACAATCTGGAACACGTTTTCTCTTACCTGAAATGATTAAGGAAGTATTCTCTCTAGACATTTTCTAGGTCCTACAGCAATACTCCCTGGTCAACTTTCAGCAGAAGCATACCATAGAATCGCACTGGAGAATCTAAAAAATACCTAGAGAGAACATATTTTTTAGATGTGTGAAAGTGAACCTTTGTTATACGAACTCATGTAATAAGCGGGCCACCTCTATATATCTAAACTGATGAAGGAAGATGTTTGTTCTGTATTTGCTGAACAAGCAATATACTGATCTATTGAAATTGCACTACTGTACTATTCCAATGGGGAAAAAAAATCTCAACACTGTAATTCCATGTTTTGTGAAACCCTGCCTCCAGTTCCTATCCTCATTTCTTCTGAACTGCTGTATTTGGTGAGACACTTCCAAGTTATTGAGTGCTACTTTTCTTAATAGTTGAAGATAAGATAATATGAAGCTTTTGTTACAGGTTTTATTGTGACTTCGTCTTACAGACTTGCCAGCATTGGGGTGGGGGGTGGGGGAATTAAAAAATGTTCTTTCTCTCATCATCATCATCATCATCATCATCATCAGTGGTAGGCAGCCTTTCCCCTTTAAGGGCCGAGGGACTTCAGCTCCCAGAATCCCAGGAGCTATTGGCCAACATGGGACTATTGGCCAACATGGCTGAGGCTTCTGGGAGCTGAAGTCCCTCGGCCCTTAAAGAGGAAAGGTTGCCTACCCCTGATCATCATCATCATCAAAAATCAAAACCAGAATTGGATTTCTAGCCACCTCTATTTTTCACATTATTTTTTTTAACCCTTCCATTCTTGAGCCTAGCATGTGCTGTTCCAGAGGTTGGGGACAAAAATTTGTTCCCTATTCCAATCAGAGTTTTCTGATATGTTTCACATTCTTCTCCATATAGGAGTTTTAAAAAATGATAATGTTGGCTCAGCCATTCCTGCTTCTATTTGCCAGAAAAGAGCCTCAGCTTGCCCTGTGCACTGTGAATTGTGGATACTGGAAGAGAGAGATAAATGAATATGGAATGAACATGGCTTATGTATTTCCCTTTCTGATGGTATTTGAACACATTTTCATGACTACCGTATACGGTGTTATATACATATGTATATCTCAGTGTCTATAAACACACAGAGATCTACATATATGTAATGTTTACTTCAGTGTAGGATCTTAAGAGAACTGCAAATAGAATTTAGTTGATATACCAGTTATTGTAAAACTATTTGATTGACTGTTTTAAAAATGACTATGGAAACAGTTTTATTTGTTTACAAGCAGATGCTAAGTCTTTCTGTGGCTTAACTTAAAGGATAGTGTTAATAGTGTTGCCCATACTGTTTGGATGAGGTTTTTTTTTTTTGTTATTCTCTAGTTTTGACTCCTCAGGTGTACCTATTTCAGTCTTATGGAGGATGATGGATGATGCAGGAAAGTTTCTTTTGAAGCACTTCTGATATTGTGCAATGCACTTGGGGGTCAGCTACACTTGACTGATGCATGATTTATCTGATGTCCCTGCCACTTTCTGAGATAAAGCTGCTATTTTATCAAAAATGCCAGAAACTGTGACTTAGAATTTATATGCCTTCTTTTTTCAAATAATTGCTCTGATTACTTTCCGGTATGGCAATAAAATGATAGAGGTAATTGCACACAAATGTGAGATAGCACCAAAATACAATAAAATTAACCTGAATTAGCTTGACTTGTCAATGAAGTATTTATGAAATGTATTTTTGCAATAAGGGAGCCCAGTATTATAGCTGGAAGGTGAGTTATTGCCTTAATGTAATACAGTTTGAAATTTTAAAAAAGAGACTGTTACAGTTGAGGGTGATTGTGCCTTTGAAATTAAGTTGAAGTGATTCTTGTAATTGGCAGCAATAATGTATTGCCAAGGTAATATCTTTTATTGTGTTATGCCTAGTTGCATTATCTCTTAGTTTGTTTTGACTTGAGCTTCTCAAAGAATATAACAAACAGTTCTTTGAATTTTTGTGGATTTTGATAACAGAACATCCTGTGAAATATTATGCAGTTTTGATTATAAACCTTGCCACTTTGATTCATATCTAAAAAACAGCTCCAGTTAAACCTGAGGGAAAATCCACACATTTTATATTTTTAATCAGATTTTTTAGCTTCAGTGTTCCTGTATATGACAACTGAGAATGAAGCTTTGCAGGTATAGGCTAGTTCATACCTGCAGAAGAAACAAGGTCCTGCTAAGCTATAATTGTTAAGTGTTGTTAATGTAGCACAACCAATATGCAAATGTGGACAAGGTTATTCCACCACCAACATCATTTGTGCAACATGGCTCTGTCCCCAGCATGGTCTACAGAGGGAGACCTTTCTATGTACAGTTGCATGTGTGGATACCTTCATATGATTCAGGGTCCCAAATTTCCTAGAACACTGCATGTACAATCATGTGCATCACAGCCTCCCCTACAGACATCCATGTTTTATGTGGACATCTAGATGTAGGGCTATGCAATTAAACACTGGATAGAGCTACTCAACATAAACCTGTCCTTGCTGGTATGTTACTTGTGCTGCTTTTAACAATGCTTTAACAGGCTTAAGCAGTAAGCTAGATTACTCAATAGAGAAGGGGACAGTTTTGGACTCTACGCGGTAGTTATATAATTCACTGTTAATGTTTTTTTTTAAAAAATAATAATTCTGTGGTAGGTATAATGGCCTCCAGGGCAAGGGAAAAAAAACCTGTCCTTAAAAAGGCAGAGAATCACTGTACTCACAGTGCATCAGGACTAGAAATGTGCTGCTGCTATGTAGATGAACAGCTGCCACAATTCAGTGTCTGCTCAACTTGGAGGTTGTGGTTAGGTGTAGAACATATAGACAGAAAATGCAAAAATTGCATAAAACTAACAGAAGTCCACTAATCATACTGTAACATTAACATTGCCCGCATGCTGCACAGATCACAAGGGAGATCTGATAAATTCATGATCAGAGACACTCATCACATGCTCTTGCATAACTACACACAGATCACACACAACAGTGCCATGCAGCCCCATTCCATCAGTAGCATGACCAGGAATCTCCCTACTCATTGAACCTCTTCTTCACCGTGCCTTCAGCTGACTGCTCCATACATCCATACCAGCATCACTCATCTTTGTTATACCAACTCACGGGTACAACCACCTTCATCTGAGGTATAACTGTTTATCATGGAGCACAGAAATCTTCTTGAAGCAAGTAGATTTAGGGCCTCTTGCAGGGGGAGGTCATCCTGTTCACTATCACCTGTTTTGTGGAAGGTGGTCCCTTTGTCCTAAATTCTGTTGCTGGTTCCAACTAGCGTAGCCCAGTTGAATCAACATAGATGTTGATTTACCATTCAGCAATAGATTTCTACTATAACTGAAACTAGCAATTAGATACAGACCTTTGTATGTGAAGTGTCCTTTCTCCCAACTCCCCATCACTGAAGACTCTTGTTGTGAGGTCTTAGGTATGCGTACCATGAAGACAGAGAGAGAGAACCTTATGTCCAGTCATCTAATTTATGGTCGCCAACTGTGGGAGTTGTATACCAGTGGTGCTATGATGTGATTGGGTGCTGATTTTACAGCGCCTTATGTGTTGTCTCATGACAGTGGGCTGAGTGATGAGCAATAGTGGGGATGCTATTCTCTTACATATCTACTTAAGTTTATGGAAGAAGATTTACTGTGGAAGATTTGGACTTCATGTAAAGTGCTTTGAAGTAGGGTTGGCTGGCTTAAGCCAGGTTGGTTTAAACCAAATTACTTAAAAAAATTTTTGGAAGAATTTATTTTGTGTGTGTGTGTCTGTGTGTGTTTATGTATGTATGCACTGGCTGCTACTACTGTTTTCTCGTTACTGACTTTTTGAATTTCAACATTGCAACTTTTAACAGTTTATTGACAGTTGTTCATTGTTAGACCAGTATCCAGTTGTCAGTTGTTTCTTTTTAATCACTTTATTAGTGCATGAAATGCCATTCAGAAACAAATCGTTCAATTAACCAAAACAACTTGCTTTAAAAGAGCATTTTTTAAAGAACAATTATTATTCAGCTCCCAGAAGCCTCATCCATGTTGGCCAATAGTCCCATGTTGGCCAATAGCTCCTGGGATTCTGGGAGCTGGGGTCCCTCGGCCCTTGGGGGGGAGGGGTTGCCTACCCCTGTTTTAATTGTTTTAATTTTTGAATTGTGGTTTTAATTTCTATGGATTTAATACTGTTTTAAGGGGGGGAGGGGTTGTCTGTTTTTAGGATTCATGTACGATTTTATGGTTGTAAGCCACCCTGATTGGGTTCCAAAGGGCGGGATACAAATAAAGTATTATTATTATTATTATTATTATTATTAATGCTAGTGGCCATAATACCTGAACTGCATTTTGCTACATAATTTTCTGATTTTGTCCTATATTACTATAGGTCTATACATCAATTAAAAAAACCAAAAAACAACCCCCTGTCTTAAACCAATCTTGCCTCTGAAAAAAGGGGTTGTCCATACGTATATGCTTCTATTAATACAACCAAACTGTCCCCCCCCCCTTCAAGGGGGTCTATTGCTATAAGAGTATGGGACATTGTTGCAGTAATAACTTCCCCAGGTTGCCAACATCCTGTCCATAACTGCCTCATTTCATGTTTTTGACTTGCAGGATGTTTTTCCATTATGCTGGCATGAGAATGACATATCTGGTATCCTTCTGCATCCTACAGCCTCTTAGCTGGCATATCCCAGTACAAGATTCTGCCTATAAAGGAATATATTCCTAGTCTCATTTTGGAACTTGCAGCAGCACAGTGCTGGACCTGCATATCAAGAGGCAATGCTGTTCTTGAAAACGTACACAGCAGTCTTTATATTTGCTTGTGTTAAAAGTTCAAGCAAAATTTTTGCTTGAAGTTGTTTGGTTTCTCTCTCTCTCTCTCTTTCCCTTTTAAAGAGTTTGAGAAGAGAGAGGAAATTCTGGTATACCTTAAGTCTAGAATTTTGCCTCTTGTTACTGAATATATCTGGTTTTTAATACCTTTCCAAGAAGCTAATATTATAACTTCATTAAGACTATAGGAGTTGAAATAATGTTTCGTAGTTGAAATAATGTTACCTGTGCTGCTTTTAATTCCCCCTCCCCCTCTTACATTGGGACTATATTTTGTTTAACATGGACATGTTTTATTTCAGTTAATCATGCATTCTGCCCTCAAGTGGCAAGTGTGTGGTGAGCAGTGAACCATGGAATATGGCTGTCATGCTGGAGTCTACCAACAAATTTTTTTCCCCTTAAGAAGAGAATTATTACTGGTTCCAATTCATTTTGATTTGAAGCATGTGTGGCTGCCTCTGATGTTTAAGTGACAAATTTGACAGCCCAAGGCACATTCTAATGTTGCTGTTTTTGCAACTCTAGTGACATAGTATTGGATAAAAAGAGGTTATCTTGGTACCTAGGACAGATGCTGTCGAAGCTTTCAGGAGTAACACCACCAAAGGGAAAGCAACTAAGAGCCTATGCAGATGGCCCGTAAGGAGCAGCTCTGTGCCGCCCCTGGGAGTGCCGGATCGGGGCTGCGGCAACCACATGCCGCGGCCCCAATCCTCCTTTTTGCCGCTTCAAAAAGAGATGGTAAATGCCTCTCCTTTTTGGGGTGGCAGAAAGGTACCCTTAAGCCACTGCTGTGACTCTTTTGTGCCCCTTTGGCGCAGCGTGTGTGCAATGGGGTGCCCTGACACCCCAACTTCACCCCCAGGCTGGTCCTTTAGGCCAGTCTGCCTTAGCCCTCAGTTATCATAGAAAGCAACCATACATATATGCTTCTATTAATACTATATTACCTATGTAATTGCCTTCTCCTGGTTGTTGTTTGCTAAACATGTAGCATCTTTGTCTTCATCTTTGCTGGATGTCATCTTAATCACTGGTTCTCTCTGCCATTTCCTTGTCTTTCTGAAGTACATGCTCTGCTCCACCTTTTTAAACAGGCTTGTGGCTTGGCCCCAAAGTGTCTTGAGGTATGTTTAATTGTTGTTTTGCCAACATCTGCTTCTTCTCCTGCCATATCTTCCATTCCACATTGCTCACCTCAGCCCTTCAGAGTGGCTCTTTTGCAGTGTGAGGAGCTGGACATGGCAAAACTATTAGCTGAGGAGATATCTGGGTATAATTCTTTGGACCCATTCCATATGTTTGAAGGTAGGTTGATAGTGTTCTCCCTCATTGTTATACTTTCCCATATTAGACCTAATAAGACGGGGCAAAATAGATGCTGAATTAAATTTGCTTTTTCTTTGTTGTACAGATCCCAAATCTTGTTCAGACTGGGATGTGAAGTGTTCCATGGGAAATACTCTTAAGACTCTACCCCAAATGGGCGCTACACTGGTGTCTGACTTCACTGTGTAGTGAAAAAGGGGCCCTTGAATGGTATTCCAATCCTTCAGAAAAATTATGTGTACAATTTGGAAGTTCTTTCAGACAATTCAGAAGCTTCAGATAGTAAAGAACATAACCTACTTGGCTGCTTGGGGGTACTTAGATTGGAACAGATAGCGCTGATTCTATATGAATTACATTGTCTGTCAAATTGCTTGTTGTTACCTTTCAAGCCCTAAGCAGTTTGAGACCAGTAATTAGAAGGACAAATCACACTTATATGAACCTAGTCAGCCATTAATATTTCCCTCTGAGGACTTGCTTAATAGTAAGGCCCATTAAACTGGTGATTATAAGACAGCAACTTAAATCCAGTGTGAAGTTCATAATAGTGTTGGGATTTCACATTCTGCCCACAGCACCAGAACTCCATTTTGGAGGGTTTGCCAGCTTTCTCAATTTGGGCAACAAAACTCAGATAGGACCTCCTTCTCTACTTTCACTCATGGAAGCTACTTCTGCAAAGTGCAATGACCGCACTGGATAACGTCCAAGCTTCTTTTTCTTTAAATGATGGTTGTATAACTATGGGCCTCTACAGACCGGCCCAAAGGGCTGGCCTGGAGGCAGAGATGGGGAGGGGCAGCCACATGCTGGTCGCCCCAACCCCAGCCTGATGATGTTCTGACACTGCGCGCCATTAGGATGTCCTCCCAGCGTAGCGTTTTTATGTGCAGCACCAGAAGGAGCGCTAAAGAGCCACATGCTGGCTCTTAGGGCGTCCTTTTGCCGCCCCTGAAAAGAATGGTATTTTACCGCTCTTTCAGGGGCAGCAAAAGGGAGGATCAGGGCTGCAACGTGGAGTAGCCACAGCCCCAATACGCGACTAGCAGGGGCAGCCCAGAGCAGCCTGTCTGCAGCCCCCCTATGTCTTTAATTCCTTATGGCAAATTTGTTTAACACTCTTGTATGTTTTAAATGGGTTTTTAAAAACCTGTTCTCTAATCTTGATAAAGAAAGCCAAGCCATAGTCCTGCAAGCCCTAGTTACATCTAAGCTAGACTACTGTCACACTATCAAGATGCTTTTGAAGACAATTGAGAAGCTCCAAATAGGAAAGAACACAGCTACTTGGTTGCTGTATCTTATCATATCATCTTTTAGTGGATTTTTTAAAAAAATTGCTGCTTTTCTTTTTTGTTTTTGGTAGCTTTAGAAGTTGGTTGCTGAAGTTTTAATTTTTTTTTAAAAAATGTAAATGTTAGTGTGCGGCCTGCTTTGAGAGGGATATATGGCTCTTAAAAGTTATACAACCATATAGACATTCATGTTTTTACTCATGTAAAAACATTGATGCTTTTACTCATGTAGTAATTATTTGAATTGCTGTTGTATTTTTGGCATAAATGCATTTTTGACTAATTTGACAAATTGTTAATTTGTGAATAGCTGAATTTCTTTTAATGACATTTTAAAACATTTTAATTTTATAGTATGTATTAAGTGTTGTGATAGGTTAGAAGACACGACACATAAAATGATTGGTGAGGGAAGAGGAAAACCAGTAAGCTTATAAAGTCTTAAAGCTGCAGTGCCTTTGTAATAAATACAAAATACAAGTGGTTTAAGGAAAGGTGTAACCAAACAGGGCTGGTCTCGTAGGTAAGAGGATTAATTTGGTATTGTTTTTCTTCTTCTCTGCTGTAGCTGGCTGAGGGAAGAGTCCTGAATCTCTCATGGGTAGGGCAGTTGGATTCTTAGCAGATGGGACTTCCTGAGATAATGTCATGCCTAGACAATTTAGTAAACAAATGGGAGAGAAGGCATCCTCCTTTCTTTCTCGTTCTCCATGTGCTTTCAGACAGAAATCAATCTCTTTCATTTTTTCCCCTTTTAGAACAGAACATTTGTCTGTCCATAGCAAGGGAGAAAAGTATACCTAAGCCCAGGAAAAAAATTTTGCTTGGAATTTGAATGTTACAGCTACTGAGTTTAAAGTTATCCTGCCCATTCCTGCCAACTAAAGTCTTGGTCATTTTAGCTTTCACTGTGGTGTTTAGCAAATGGGCACAGGTTGTCCTGGAAAGCTGAAGCAGGGCTGATAGCAGAGGCAAAGGGAAGACCAAAGCCAAGTCTGAGTTACCAATAAAAGGGGTCAGTCAGCAAAGGGTCTAGCAGCCCGAAGGTCTAGGATTCCAGAGAGGCAGAGTGGCAAGGCAGTCTGAAGGTCAGGGGTTCTGGTGGTCAGCAGTGCGAGGGTCAAAGTTTCAGAACAAGGAGAGCCAGAGGCTTTCGCCAGGAAGCTCAGATAATCTCTGGCACAGAAGCAGCGCTTCCCCACCTGCTTAAATTCCCAAGTTCCAGGAGCTCAGCTGGGCTGATTACCACGGCATTTTTCATAAAGCTTCCTTGAACGCTGAAGCCCGCACTTTCTGCTTGACGCTGGCTGAAGGTAGGCACAGTCCCTTGATCCTCTTCCATGGCCAAAGGTTCTGCTGCCAGGAGACTTGGCTGCGAAGCCACTTGGGAGGTCCCAGGCTCTGCTGGAGGTTGTGCTGGAGCTGGCTCGTCCTCCGAGTCCTCCTCCAGGCAGGGCATGACACAGGCTTCTGCACCAATTAATGTTTGAGTAATTTTCAAACAGTGAGAATTGTAGTGATCTATTTCTTCTCAAAAAGAAGATGGTGCAACAGGGTTATTTATTTATTTATAAGATTAATATCACAACCTTCAGTCTTTAAAGCGTCCTACAGTAGAATATTAAAAAAGTAAAGGTTTCCCCTTGACATGAATGTCTAGTTGTAACCTAGGGGGTGATGCTCATCTCCGTTATTAAACCTCCTAAGCTGAAGAGCCAGTGTTGTCCAAAGATGACTCCGGTGGTCATGTGGCCAGCATGACTGAATGAAATGCTGTTACCTTCCCACCAAAGTGGTACTTATGTATCTACTTGCATTTGCATGCTTTAAAACTGCTAGGTGGTGTGGAACCCTGGTGGCATAGTAATTTTGAATAAAGATTTTGCTGAATATATGCCACCAAACATATATTTCTGTTGTTTGGATATTTGGCATTTTAAGCTTTGGATACTGCTCAAAATATAATTAGGAATATTGTTGGGAAAGCAGTTTGGCATGACAGTTCTAAAATATTGCTTGAATTAAGTCTAAATGAAATGTCTGGACCCATTTCAAGTAAATGTATTTCTGACTTAGGTGTCTGTAGTAAACATATTTAACTAATATGTTTTGGATTCTGTGTGTTGAGGAGTTGACCTGCGTTCTTCAGGTGACCAGAGATGACATAGGGGGGTTGCAGACTGCCAGAAATAGTGTGAATTCAGTCCACTTTTAGGGTTAGGGTTAGTGCTAGGGAATCATGGGAACTGTTGTTTTTCTGAGACATTGAGCCTTCTCTGTCAGACAACTCTGATGCCACAATAAAATACAGTTCCCATGGTTCCCTAACTCTAACCCTAACCCTAAAAGTGGACTGAATTCACACTATTTCTGGCAGTCTGCAACTCCCCATAGTTTTCACAGTAGCACAGTTCCTCTGTCTTTACTTATTCTGCTTTCAAAATAAACAGCAATGGGATGGAACCCTTTCTTCTTTCATACTCTTGTCTAAATGTAGCCAAAGGTCGTACACTATAGACAGAATATTGATTTATTTCCCAGTATTTATAAATTGATTTTCCTGCTATAAAAGAACTCAAATCCAAGCAACATTTTGTCCAGCCTGATTACACAATAGCCTGAAAGGTCTGGTTTCTGCACAGTGGATGTAAGTACATGACAGCTGTTGCCAAAATGACTGTTCAAAAGTAATAATGGGACACATTTATTCTTGACCATATTTTTAGTTACTTATAATTATAGTACTAAATGTTTGGTAGCATAGAATTTAAAGTTCCTCTGTTGTTCAGTGGGTGGGAAATTTCAATTATTTGGCTTAGATCTAGAGTTCCTATGAGTGGAAACCTTCTCACTGGTAGAAGATGGTGGAGCCATTTTTGCCAATGTGTCCTTCCTTGTGAAGTCCCCTGTGAACCTGTTCCAGGGCATTGAGGTACCCTATGGAAAAATGTGACAGGCGCCATGGCTTTAGGGAGAACTGGCAGAAGGGATTTGGCAAAAATGGCTTCCTCTGCATTTTGATCATAGCAGAGGAACTTGGGATCCAATTCACTGTGCCAGTAGTGGTGATAATGATTAAACAATCACCACCACCTCAAACCAATGTACCTTTTTATTTTGGCACTGATGCTCTTAATTTCAACCATTACAATTTCTTCTACCTTTTGGAGTTAAATCTGACGAACAGTAGTATCAAAATGGCATGTGAGCCATATTGGATGTTTCAAGATTTACCTCTTATGACTTTGGCAGTGTGGTAAAAACAGGTCTAGACATATCTTATTTATGGAAGAAGCATAGTCATTTAACAATGAAAGAAGTGTTGTTCATCATTAACCCAATTAGTTCCAAGTCTGCCTGTTTCTAGGATAAGCTACTGTAGTCCATTATTCTTCTTGGGCACTAATAAAGGCATCACTCTGTTATATTTCCTCTTGTGTATATATAAAGGTATGGAGATGTCTTTCTTTCTGTATAAGTATGAGTTGGTGCCTTTGGGGAACTGACATCATTCCAATCACATGTTTTGTCTTCTCTTATGGAATCCCACAAGAAATCTATATTCAGGTATTGCTCCTTAACAGCTGGGAAGGGATCACTAATCTCTCTCTCTCTCTCTTTCTCTCATATAACCAAATATATAGGGATTTAATCTCTTGAGCTGAGTCAACAGATAAAGATTATATTCAGGATATTTCAACTTTAATTAGTTTCTTCTCTTCTTGATATCCCTTAAAATCCATGATGGGATTTCAGCATGTTGTGCATTGTCTGCTGGGCATACTGTACTACTGAATGTCTTCCTTGATTCTTTGTGGAATCAGAAGAAGAAAGTTTCAGGTCTAGGTCATTTGTCAGCCACAACACACAGGTGAATATCAAGTTAAATGTTTAATGTTATAGATGTTTTCCAAGTTCCACTTTGCATATAACTAGGTTGAAATGTTGTCATTTCTAACATGTACTGATAGATGTCATACAAAAGATACAAGTGATATGGCCCAGTGGTTTAAAGTCCAAATGGGACGGATGACCTTGCTTAAGGAATTAAGAATTGGAAACTAGGAGAATAAATTGGCAACATTTAGCAAACAGAGGTAAAGAGACCAGGAAAGTGAGCGTTGAAGAAAGCATCAGAGTAGGGGAGAACTTGGGTTTTTCAGAACTGCAAAGCCCCCCCAAAAGCACATAGGCAATAATGACAAAAGCAATAGTGAGAATAGAACAAAGAATATTGATAGAAGATGGGGTCACTTAGAGAAAGGGGTATGAGTAGCATCCCTTTTTCTTTGGAGGAAAAAGGATCTTGGGTGCTAGTCTGCTTTTTAAGTATGGGTATTGTCAAAGATTGAGGTAATTTTTGAACACGAGGGCCATTTCGTGTTCTACCTTTTAGTGATGTTGAAGTATCCCCCCTCATTTTTTTCAGTTTACCTTCTAATGGGAAAAATACAAATGCTGTATCTAGCCATTATCATGTTCAAAAATAAACCTGCCCCCAACCCAGTTACTATATGGTCTACCTTCACTTTTTAAAAAAGCCTAGTTGTGGCACAGTGATAAGTGTTTTCTGGATATGTACATCTGCAAAATTTATGAATTACTTGGCATTTTCCCAGTTTAGTATTTGGATTATCCCATTTAAAGTTGTTAGTCTTTTTCATTCTGAGGTACATGAAAATACAGATATATCTAGGCATTACTTATTTAAAAGAAAATTTGATAGCGAGAAGTAGAAATAACATGGAAACAATAGGGATAGGTTTCTATAGTACAAACAAGAACAGCAGTACAAATTGTTCTGCAAACATTTTATTCAAAACTTAACAATATGCACATGTGAAATGAAACAACCAGATCAGATAAGCCTTGCATAAAACATTTTGAACATTTTAGGGACCACAGGAAAGCTTCTTCCAAAATGCATCCAGAGATTTTTCTTTCACCAGCCTCCACTTAAGATTTCCATTTTGGTGGCCAAATTTATAGATACTTGCTTTTTTTAAAAAAAATGTTGAGGGGAGCTGATGAGGCAAGCTTATTTGTTCTCCCCCTTTCTCTCTGTTTTGCTGTTCTCCTATGCTCATTGAGGGAATCTGGAGGCAGCTTGCATGTTCTCTAATCTAGGCAGTCACAAATAGCTACTTTAGGTTTCCTTTTTTGTTCAGGCTTATTTTATTGTATTTTTATTGCAGACATGCTGCTGCAACCTAATACTGAAGATCTTTGTTTCCCTGGCCCTCCTATACCACTTTCTCTATGCTTATGCAGCTAAGAAATTTCCAGCTAGATAGAGGATGAAGAGGAAATGGGGGTTGGTTGGTTGGTTGGTTGTAAAAAGTTGTAAAAAGTCTTGTCAGGAGCTTTGCTGAAAAAGGTATGCCTGTATACTTTTGAAATTATGGTGAACGTTTATGACTTTGAGCTCTTGGTATGCATTTGGTAACATGAACTCTGCCCAATTAACTAATTAGTGTATTTCTTTCAAATAAGGTATTGATGTTGGAATGGAGATGAACCTTAAGATGTATCCAGTCAGTGAAAGGGGGGAAATTGTAGTATTACTTTTCTTTGGACTTCTGAAAGATCTTAGAAAGAGCTGAAGGTGAAACTAAAATGTGCTTCATTTAGTTCATCTTTGGGATCTTCACTTTGCCCTCACAAAAAGTTTCCCTTCCAGGTAGATGACTCACAAATGCAATTAGGCTAGACTTTGTGCTTTCATTGTGATATAATTAACAGTTGATTCTAAAAGATCTATAGAAGGGTGGCTAGGTAAAGTCTTGCAAAAAAACATTAACATAATCTATTTCTTCTGTTTTAATCAGATGTTTTAAAAGTTATTGTGCTCATTAGCAGGTTACATTCCTGTGGTGTTTTAAAATGGCTAATTATCAAAGACTTTTTCATACTGTGATAGTAACTTTTTCTTCTTTTTCAAAAGATCTTTGAATTTAAGTAGTGGAGTATCATTTTTTCAACAATGAATGTTTGAGGAAGATTGCACCAATTTAGATGCACAAATCTTTATAGAAACACTTCAGGCTAGCTTTGTTACATTAGGTATTTCATTTCTCAGTCTAAAAACAGAATAAAGCATACTTTTTATTATTATTTTAAAGCTAGAGATAAAAATGGAGTATACTGTGTACACTCATGTATAAGTCTAGAAATTTTAGTAAAAATATGAGCCCCCCCAAAACTGGGTAGACTTATCCATGAGCGTAAGTACTGTACCTTAACTCATATCAAAAACAGAACCATTTCCTTCTCTGAGTAGAGAACCTGGGAGAACCTAAAAGCACCAACCCCCTCTCTACTTTCTCTGCCACAGTGCCATTTTTTGCCTTTTTGAATGCCTGCGCAGGGAAATGGTGGTGGCAGCTCTTTGGTGCTTCCCCACAAAGGAGCACTGAGAGAGTACTTTTTTAAAGTTCTCCTGGGATGGACTAAGCTCTTGCTTTTCATCACTCTACTCAGAGCAGGAAATTCCAGCGACAAGGAACTGGGCTTTGAAGGATTTGAATAAGACATTTGTGCACATTTGCCAGCTTTTATGGATTAAAGTTAGGCAAAGTTGGGGCTGCATCAGCACTGCAGAAACAATCCATTGACACCACTTTAACGACCATGGCTCATCGCCAAGGAATTCTGGAAATTGTAATTTGTTGTTGTTATCGATAATGGACATCTTCCTAATTTTGGTGTGTGAGTGTGTGTCCTATCTATGGCCCTGAACATATTCTGACTGCAAGTAGCCATGGAACTTATCCTACCTGGTCACGTAGCCAAGGCAACCATAGGCCCAGAGGTGAGAGACCACATACAAGGAAGAGAAAAATCACATAAATTTGGGAACTGCAGTCAAAGAAACATTCACACTTCTGAGATAGGAAGGCTAGGATAATTTATGGGCAGGATTTTTTTTCTCCTAAACTAGAGAGGGTTAATTTACAACTTCATTCCTACCTTTGAAGCCATGTCTCGAGTGATCCCTTCCAATGCAGATTTGGCCTTTGATGTTTCTTTGCCTCAAGATATTTAAGCACCTCAAATTTCTTTGTTCAGGGGGCTAGATAGAATGCATGGGGACATTATGTCACTGTGAATTCTGACTAGTTCCGACTTGTGACCATCCATTCCAGCACTTCCCACAGCTGAGTTCAACACGAGTGCATCCCATTTGAAACATCTGGAGCAACTACGTTTAGAGTGAGTATTGCCATTAGTGGAGCTTCTTACTATTCCAATGCTAAATCCTATATTCCTGAGCTCGTGTATATGTGTGTGTGTCTGTGAGTGCTTGATGTGTTGTGTGATTCCCCAAATAAAAGTACAGATCATTTAGAAAATTCTGCCTCTGTGGATTCCTATCTCCTTACTCTTGGTATACAGGTGGGAAATGGTCTCAGAGGACTGTTTTGTAGTGCAGTCCAGCAATTAATTGAGCTTATTAAGATTCCCCAAAAAGACTCATTGCTACATTGTAAGATCAGAGCTCTCTGACAGGGAAGGCTAAGTGTCTCGCAAAACTACATTTCCCAGAATTCCATAGTATTCAGTCACAGCAGTTAAATCACTGTTAAACTGGATTATTTCTGCAGTGCGGATGCAGCTAAAGTTATCGATCAAGCCTGCCTGTGTACCTCCTTACTGCCAAAGTAAATTCTGCATCAAGGAACCAAAGATAAATTGAATTTTGTGCATGATTATTCATTTTTATTATTTTTCTTTATCAAATTCTGCATTATTTTTACTATTTTCAAAATTTGCTTCAGTTATTTCATGGGGAGATATAAGTACTCGTCTACTTACTAAATATGTTTTTTCTTCTTCTTTCACTTGAAATTTTAAACATTTCTTCCCCATGCATTTTCAAGTTTACCTTTACAGTTGTAGTAAATAAATTGCTATTTTAAAAATGAAATGTTTCATTCTTTAAGAATTGATTTCTACAAAATCTTGTTACACAATATTTGATGTGACTGTTTCCCTGAACTTGACGCTCATTGATTTTAGTGCTTGATGTTTTTAAGAGAGTCTAAAACTGAAAATTTAGATCACTTATTCTTCCATGGCAGTTTCAAGGTTATAGACTATAGTAGATTAGTGCATAAAACTATAATATTAAATCAACATGTACATGAACATATGAAATGCTGTTCCATTCCAGTGAGAGATTACTAGACTCTTGCCTTCTAAGTGTTAACTAACAACAGCCATTTCTATAGACGACAGTCAGGGAGGGGAGGGAAACTGGGCAATCCCAGTGGGAGGAATAAAATCTTGGATAGTCAGTAGAAGGAATGGTCCATAGTCTTAGATGCTTCTACAGTAATGTATAGAGCAAGAGGAGTAAGATGAACATGAACTCTTAACATGGCAAAACAAATATAATAGGCATCAGTGAAACCCAATGGGATGAGACTCATGATTGGAATGTAGCAATAGAGAAGTGTAACCTATGTCAGAGAAATAGATCAAACAGGAAGAGAGGAGTAGTAGCATTATATATATGTCAGGGATATTACACATGTAAAGAGACCCGTGACTTCAATCCTGGAAACCAGGTGGAGAACATCTGGGTAAAAATTAAAGGGCAGAGGAACAACAGGGATGCCATTGTGAGGTTCTACTGCAGACTTTCAACATCCTTTTTGAATTCGGTGCCCAGAACTGGACACAGTATTCCAAGTGAGGCCTGATTAAAGCAGAATAGAGTGGCACTATTACTTCCATTGATCTAGACACCATACTTCTGTAGATGCAGCCCAGAATCACATTGGCCTTTTTAGCTGCCGCATCACACTGGTGACTCAAGTTTAACTTGTGGTCTACTTGGACTCCTAGATCCCTTTCACACGTAGTCTCATTAAGCCAGGTGTCCCCCATCTTATATCTATGTATTTCATTTTTTTCCTTACGTGCAGTACCTTACATTTCTCCATAATGAAATTCATTTTGTTAGCTTTGGTCCAGCTTTCTAATCTATTAAGGTCTTCTTGAATTTTCACCCTGTCCTTTGGAGTATTAGCTATTCCTCCTAATTTGGTGTCATCTGCAAATTTGATAAGCATGCCCCTATTCTTTCATCCAAGTAATTGATAAAGATTTTGAATAGCACTGGGCCCAGGACAGAACTCTGTGGCACCCCACTGGTCACTTCTCTCCTGGATGAAGAGGAGCCATTGCTGAGCACCCTTTGGGTTTGGTCGGTTAACGAATTACTAAGATTACTAATCCACCTAACAGTTGTATTGTCTAGCCCACATTTTACTATCTTGTTTGCAAGGATATCATGGAGGACCTTGTCAAAAGCCTTACTGAAATCTAGATATGCTATGTCTACTGCATTCCCTTCATCTACCAAGTTGGTAATTTTATCAAAAAAAGAGATCAGATGAGTCTGGCATGACTTCTTTTTGAGAAATCCATGTTGACATTTTGTGATTATGGCATTCCCTTCTAAATGTTCACAGACTCTGTTTAATGAGCGGTTCTAGAATCTTTCCCGGTATTGATGTCAGACTAACTGGGCGATAATTGTTGGGATCCTCTTTTTTTCTCCTTTTTGAAGATGAGGACAATGATTGCCCTCCAGACTGTTGGGACTTCTCCTATTCTCAGAAGTTCTCAAAGATTATTGTCAGTGGCTCTGAGATTACATTTACTAGTTCTTTTAATAACCTTTGATGTAGTTCATCTGTCCTGGAGACTTAAATTCATTTAGATGAACCAGGTATTCCTGTACTTTCTCTTTACTTATTCTGTGCTGCAATTCTGCTATTGTGTCCTCTGCTCCATTTTCCTCAGGTTGATCACCCTTTTCCTTTTGTGAGAAGACTGAGGCAAAGAAGGTGTTGAGTAGTTGTGCCTTTTCTCTGTTCCCCATTAGAATTTCCCCATCTTCTCTGTGCAGTGGACCTACCATTTCCTTCTTTCTCCTGCTACGGACATACCCCCAAAAGCACTTTTTATTGTTCTTAACCTCTCTAGCAATCCTGAGCTCATTCTGCACCTTAGCCTTCCTGACTTTACCCCTACATGTGCTAGCTATTTGTTTGAATTTCTCTTTGGTGATTTCCCCTTTTTTCCATTTCTTATACAGTTGTCCCTCCCCATTAGCGGACTTTGAATCTGCAGTCTTGCTCTTCGTGGGAGGGACAAGAAGGTAGGGATAAAATGGTGGCGTGTGCTTGGACATGCACACCATTGTTTTCAATGGGGCTTGAATATTTATGAGCCACCATTTTCGGGATGGTGGTGTCCAGAATGGATCACCCACAAATTGGGAGGGGCTACTGTACATGTTCCATTTAAAACTTAGCTCAGTTGTAACTCCCTTAGTCGTCCAACTCAGTTTCTTGAGACACTTCCCATTTTTCCTTCTCATTGGAACAGTTTGAGATTGTTCCTTTAATATCTCCCTTTTGAGAAACTCCCATCCATCCTGAACTCCCTTCTCCTTTAGTATTCCTGACCATGGGATCACTCCCAGTGTTTTCCTAAGTTTAGTGAAATCAGCTCTCCTAAAGTCTAGAATGTGTGTCTAACTATGCCTGGCTTTTCCTTTCCACTGTATAAGAAACTCCAGGAGAACATGATCACTTCCACTTTGAACCGGCCCGTTGCTGATCGTGCCGCCATTGGTGCTGCCGCGTGCGCGCTGCTGCTGCCTTTCTAGCGTGCGCGCAACGCCGGGTGCCATTTTGTGTTCCAAAATGGCGCCTGCGCTCGCGCACGCATGCACATGATGGCAGGTGCCATTTTGGAACACAAAATGGCACCGTGTCGTGCGCATATGCTTGCAATGCGCGGTGCTGTTTTGCGTTCCAAAATGGCGCCCACCATCATGCACATGCGTGCATGAGCGCAGGTGCCATTTTGGAACACAAAATGGCACCTTGCACTTGCGCACACATGCGCATGACGCTGGGAGTAGTGCGCATGCGTGCACGTATTTTTCCTCCCCTTCAGCCTGCCGACAATCGGGGGACAGCGGAACCGCCCCCCCCCCCCAAAAAAATGGTATGCTGACCTCTGTGCTATGGTAACCTAGCTGCAAGTCATTTTGAACTTTAAAAATAAAACTGGTGTTTTGAACTGGGACTGGAAGTGACTAGAAAGGTAATATGATGATCTTTGATTGATTAGGCAAAAAGATTTTATTTAAAATTTTATTCAAAGTTTTTTATTCAAAAACCTGAAATGACAAGCACCATATTTGAGTATGCATTTCCTGTCCTGTCCTTTGCAGGAGAATATGTCTCTTCTCAGGTAGGATTTGTTGCAATAAATATGTCACCTAAGATGAAAAACAGTATGCTTTTTTTTTCTTCAAAACTATCATTTGAAAATGTGTGGGTGCAAATGACTGAAACATATTGTTTCCTATGTTTTCCTATGTATATTTACTCAGACTTAAGTCCATTGTATTCAGTAAGGCTTACATCGCGAGTACACTGCACACAAAATGGCAGCCTAGGATTTCATTTAGTTTAATTGCAACATTATAATGCAGATTGTAATGATAGGGCAGCTTGTGAATTGATGTGTTTATTTGCTTGTTGCTTTTAAAGGGAAAAAAATAGATGACATTCTGAACTTTGTGATTTTTGGATAGAATACAAAATAGTTGGCCCACCTGGAATAAGTTACTATGCACATAGAAGTAAAATTGCCAAGAAATTTTGAGTACATATGAAAAACCATTCACTTATTGCAGTTCTCTGTTGCAGGGATTCAAAGAAATGAAAACATTACATTGAAATAGAATTCAAAACTAGACTAGATTAAAGTGTGGAAATACTAAAACATGTCAAGAATATTTTAAGCATTTCAGTTCCGTATTTTAGTTATAATTACAATGAAGATGACTCTCCCAAGGCATATTACAGTATATTGATTTACAGTGCCCCCCTCTTCTGTCTGTTGGGCTTTTAAAAAACAAAATTTTCACATTGTTTTTGGCAAGTATTGTAACTAATATTTTTAGTCAGAGAAACTTTAGTGACCACTGAGAATTATCATGCATATCTTTGTTCTATGATGCAAGTAAGTAAGCATGCTGAGAGATTTTGTCTCTGCTGTATATGTTCTTTTCTTTTTAGCCATGTGTGTGCGTGTGTGTGTGTTTGCATGCTTGATGTGAATGAAACTTTCTCTCTTTCTTTTTGTAGCAGCTTGATGAAGGCATTGCAGATCACTGCTGTCAAAGTGATGCTGCCCTTGAGCAATACAAATTTTGTCCAGAAATTCAGCTTTTGCAGCTAAGAGTTTTAGGCAGCATACACACTATTTGTTCTTGGAGTCTAGAGGTTGACAATTTCATATGCAGAAAGAAGCTGTTAAAGATGCAGCGATAAAGCCAGTCATGCAGGGGTAAAGCCTAATATGGATAGACCAATATGCACATTCCATTGATTCAATGGGTCTGTTCTAGTTGAAGTAACAATTAGATTTAGCTCATACACTTCAGTATCCATGCATGTGTAGGCTGCCTCCTTGATTTCAGTGTAGGAAGCAGCTCATACACTTCCTGTTGAATGAGACAAAGAAAAGAAGTAGCTTCAAAAGTATGGTAGACACAAGCTATTAAAGACTTTAGGGGTTGAAAAGACTAACAAGATCCCTGTTTTGCCCAACTCATCTTCCAAGAGGCTGATGTGCAAACAGATATCATTGCTTTGGTCTAAGAAGAGTGGACATATGCTGTCAAGGTTGCCAGCTGACTCCTTCATTGGGTCCTTATTGGGATGACTCAAACTGCTTTTCACCAGCAGCACCCCCACATCCCCTCCAGCTTGCTTCCGGCTCAGATTACCAGTTCTCAGCATGGCTGCTAGTATGCCTGAGCTTGAACTCAAAAAGGTTCAAGAAGGAGAAGACATGAGGTCCAAGAGGGAGAATGCAGTGACAATGGACCATGGTTTGAAACCATCCTCTCCTTTTGAAGACTCACACATCTGCTTCAAGATGACACTTAATTGGGTGCATTCTCATTTCCTGTTCAAAAATATAAGGGATTGGAAAAAAGTGCCATCGTAGCACTTCCCCCATCTAGTTAACAGGGAAGTCTGGTCTTAGACTCACACTTTAAGCAGAAGGAACAATACAGCAGACACTATACTGGGCCATGGATTTTGTCAGTGAAAACATGGACACATCATTCAATTTAGTTGTCAGTCAAAGTGGACCCTGTAAGAGCCTGCCTGAGTTTTAAGATCTTTAGGGTAGGTTTTCACTTAGGACTTTATCACACAAGCCTGCTGTTCTTTGCTAGTTTAAGAATGGAAACATAACAGTTTGGCATCATTTCTTATCACACTTTGGCAATCCATGGTCTATTTTCACACTGTGATCTATTTTCCACACTGCCAAACACCTCCTTCCAGGAGGAAGGGTGGTAATGGGCTATTGCAGTTGCCAACTACCTCCCAAAGTCAGCTGCTACATGAATGCGCACGTAGCCAGCTTTAGAAGATGGTTGGCAGCTGCAATAGCTCCTACTTTCCTCCTCCCACATCAGAGGGTACATTTATACAGCAGCCCTATGCAAGTGATTACAGCTGCCAACTGCCTTCTGAGCTGTGTGAATGTAAACAGAGTGGCTGGCTTTAGGAAGCTGTTGGCAGCTGCAATCACCCAAGGGGAGTGGGAAGAGGGGAAAAGAAACAGAATCACATCCATTCACACCAGTTGATTGGCTGAGAAGTGGAACTGCAGCCGAAGAGACCTATAGCATGAAGACAGTAGTGAGAGCCTATTGATGAGTTTTGCCCGTCAATGAAAAGGCACACTACTGTAACGAATGTAAGGCAGCAACAGGACAGACATGGCATCCTGTGATAAGTACCAACCAAAGACACTTTTATCCTGTTAAAATCCAGTTTTTTTAACCTTGTGTGGTAATGTCCTTGGTCCTTTTCACAGGGACATTTTGTAAAGAGAGCCCTCTTAGTACCTGCTTCCAGCCTCTGAAACTCCTCCCGTGGGAAACTTGGTTGGCCCTCTCTCTGCTCTCTTTTTGCTGGCAGGCAAGGTCTTTTTGTTTAGGGTCTTAACTCAATGGCAGAAGTGTCTTTGAATTGTGTGTGCTGTGCTTCCCCCCTTTTAAAAATGTGTTTTAATTTTGTGCTTTTAATAGATTGTTTGTTTAGTTTTTAACACTTTTGCTTAAAGATTTTAGCTATACTTTGTTATAATGTGAAAGTAATTTTGTGTCCTATGCTGAGGAAAAAACATATACGAATTAAATAGGTAAAGTAAATAGGTTAAATGAAGGACTTTGTCTACAGGACTTTATATCATAGGATCTCAAAGTGGTAGTGTAATGTACTTCCTGAGGCAGATGTTTCCATACAGGAATTAATGACAACCACTTTGACTATTGCCCCATTTTCTACTGTGGAAATAACGGAAATGTTTTTGATACAATGGCCTCTTAGCTACCAGGAAACGGTACTTGGGAAGGACTGTTGCCATTTGGTGTGATTTATATGTGTTTTTATTCGTCTTGATTTCATGTATATATATTGTTTACTTTCTCATGTGCCCATAGAATGTTTTCTGAACATTCGCTTTAATGTTTGCATTAAAAGTTGTATTAACTCCCTCCAATTCTGCCATTGTCTGAAAAAGTTCCATCTGTTAAGACTGCATTTTAAATGAACTCCAGAGTTTGTAAGAAATGAATACAAGGAGTATTTTTTGCTTCTGTTTATAACAAGTGTACATTTGTTACGTCGTCTTCTTATTGCTATTTATTAAGGTACACAAAATAAAATAAAATAAATGAGTGGGAATAAAGTTACTTCATTGGTGTAACAAACAACAATTTCCAGTTACTTTTACAGCAAATTTAAGGGGGGAGGGGAGAATTAAAACTTTTTCAACCTCTTATCAGTCTTAAGGTGTCGCTCAAGAGAATAATGAAAACTGCTGCTACCAAATTCAGGATGCCAAGTAATGAATTACCTTTCTAGAAAACATTGTAACATGTAGTGACAGTTGCTTCCTTTTTAAACAGTGCAATGAATAACAGGAATGAATTAGTTTTAAAAAGTAATTTCTCAGTTACTTTTGATTGAGAGAATGGTAGGGACTGGAGAAGGAAGGAGCCATGAATACAAAGTGTTTTAAGCACTGCATAGTTCCTTTGCAATTTTGTGCTGTTGCTATCTCAACTGTACTGTAGAGGAGACCTAAGACCTAAAGCCATTAAATTGAAATTGAACTTTTCCTCCCCTTTTAAGTCCTAGTCAATTATAATAACATATCATTCTGAAGTATTTACTGTAACATAAAGGCCTATAAATGCAAAATTAAATACTGACAATATTTAATCATATGGAAAGTATATTTTAGTACTGGAAATATTGGCTGCATTTAGACTGAATTACAGTAGAAAGAGTAAAAGGTGGAGTTTTTATGTTAAGTTATCAAGCCCAATGATGGCTCATAGGCTTGAGATGCCTAATTTAGGACATAAAATGCACTGCTGGAACAGAGCCTTACCTACCATCTGAACCTTGGGTTAGTAATTTCAGTGCAACATCTGCATTTTTGTATTATCTCTCTCTGTTGGGTAGAGAACCTTAGCCCTCGAAGGGGAACAGTGCTGTCAAAGCACAGGCTTCTTCAAAGTCACAGGAGCAAGTCAGGAGAATGAAGCTCTTCTGTACAGAACAGAAAGTCATAAATCATCCTAATATTCTGACTGATAAATCTTCTGAAATGAACACCTTTTTGATACTCATTCATTATTAATGACAGAAAAGACTTAATTCTGTTGGCTAACAGTGGTGCTCCAGTTTTACACAAAGCATTTAGTCATAATAACGAGCTGTGAATTCGTTTGGGATATCAGAACTGTAGCTACAAAATATGAGTTCTTTTTTGCTGGAAGGCCAATTTAAAACTAATTTCTTTTGTACCTAGTAAAGTTTAAAATTACGTAACACCAAAACACAAATATTTTGGAATGAGAGTGAAGGTGGGTTCATACATTACCTAATCAAAGTTCCTCAAACAGTCCATTTTTATAAACCCAGAATAATAATAAAAAAGGTTTTTATTTGAATTAGGGTTGTTCTAAAAGGATCCATATTTATCAGAAGTTAAACAAGTTTTAACAGAATGTGTTATATTGCCAATTTTGAAATAGTAAATTTAGCAGTTTAATATAGCTTAATATTATAAAAGCAAATTTTGGCATACTTTCAAGGTTTGCCTCTTCTTTTAAAAATTATGTTGTTGCTTTTGTGTGCCTTTATGTCATTTCCAGCTTATGGTGACCCTAAGGCTATCATGGGTTTTCTCGGCACGGTTTATTCAGAGTGGTTTTGCCTTTGTCTTCCTCTGAGGCTGAGAGAGTGTGACTTGTCCTAGGTCACCCAGTTAGTTTCTGTGGCCAGGCTGAGATTCAGACCCTGGTTTCCAGAGTCATGGTCACTCAAGCCATTACACCACACTGGCTCTTCAAATCCATAAATTGTTGTTCTGTTCATGTATCAAATACATATGAAATGCTAAAATAGTACCTGAACAATTAAATTTTAACTATACCTATCCAATACTGTGAAGCTGTTGTTCCTTTGGCTTGTCCTGAAGGAAAGGAAAAATGTGAGTTAAATATGAGTCCCATTTTAATAAAGCTGCTATATAATTTCTGCTTAGAATTTTTTTTCAGGGACTGAGGTCTGCAATTAAATAAACAACAAATCTAAGGGATTCACCAGTATAGAAAGTGACATCACAGTTGAACCAAGCTTACACATTCACCCTCAACTCTATAATTGTGAAATAGAGTGCAAAGCCACAGCTAATTGGCAGTCTAATTCAGTTCCAGGAAAAAGAGAGTACTAAAAGTTCACAAGCGGATCTTTACATTCACAACATACAGATGAACTTTCCAGGTCAACACTTCAGTCACTCTATAGATTACTTAGCTTCTTTTTCCTGAGGATCTGGACTGCAACTGAGCACAGAGATATTCGCTCTTCTAGTCCCATTGATTTCAATGGGTTTTAAGCTTATATGTTTAGACAATGTTGACTTTCAATAAAAATATCTTTGTATACCATCTCAGTCAGTAGCTGCCTTGCTTAGACACAACTGTCTTGTTTTGGGTGGTGGTGGTTGCTATTGCTTTCCTTCATCACTGAGATAGTGTGACTTGCCCAAGGTCACCCAGTGGGTTTCTGTGGATGAGCAGGGATTCGAACCCTTGTCTCCAGAGTCATAGAATCATAGAGTTGGAAGAGACCACAAGGGCCATCCAGTCCAACCCCTTGCCATGCAGGAACTTCCAAACAAAGCATCCCCAACAGATGGCCATCCAGCCTCTGCTTAAAGACCTCCAAGGAAGGAGACTCCACTACTCTCCGAGGGACTGTGTTCCACTGTCGAACCGCCTTTACTGTCAGGAAGTTCCTCCTAATGTTGAGGTGGAATCTCTTTTCCTGGAGCTTGCATCCATTGCTCTGAGTCCTATTCTCTGGAGCAGCAGAAAACAAGCTAGCGTCCTCCTCAATATGTCATCCCTTCATATATTTAAAGAGGGCTATCATATCCCCAAAGAGTCCTAGTCACAACTCCTAAACCACCCATAAACCATCTTGGTTCTCTCACACTTAATGGAATACAGTGTTAAAATTCAGAAATACATTAATTTTCCTTATTAAGTACATGAAATAACAGACAAGCTCAGGATATGGAAAAGTCTTTGGATGGAAAATTATCTTTCCAAGAAAACACCCACCCCCTCCCACTGCAACACACACACTATAATGCTTAAACTACCTTATGCAGCGAACAGGACAAAACAAGAAGCCAATCCTTTACATAGGAAAGAATTCCATAACTGGTATAATGACAGACAAGGCCCTTTTTGCTTGTCTCCAACAACTAGACCTCCATCATAGTTGGGACATAGATAATATCCTTCACAGTTCTTATGATAAGAACCAACTAATAGCACTTCCCAATTGTCGCATATTCTTGTAGTCATATATTCTCGAGCTGATTAGACAAATTGCATGGAAAAGGCTCGGTTCCACTACATCTTTTTGGAAGATTGAGTCAAGGGTCCAAAACATACTGCAGAAATAATCCAGTATGAGACCACTTTAACTGCCTTGGCTCAATGCTAAATAATTCTGAGAACTGTTGTCTTGTGAGCCATTTAGCCTTCTCTGTCTGAGAAGAGTGTCACAATAAAGATAATTCCCAGGATTCCCTGGCACTTAGTGGTCTCAAACTGAATTATTTCTGCAGTGTGTTTTGGACCTATGCCAATGTATTTAATGGGACTTGGGTATCCATGGATTTTGCTACCCATGGGAGGGGGGGTTCCTGGAACCAAACCTCAGTGGTTACCAAGGGCCCCTTGTTCTCCCTAGTAGATTTTAGATGTATGACTGCAAGCTATGCACTGCAGGGAAAGGTGCCATTTGAGTAGTGAAGGCATTAAACTGATTTTAATTTTAAATTAATTTAAATTAATTTAAAAACCATTTAAAAACCGAATAACCCCTTGTGCATAGCCAAAAGTCCTCTTAGAACACAAAGGAAATTTCAGGTGTTTGGGTTTTATGGTCATGGAGCTACAGCGCTGACAGAGTTACACATCTTTTATTATTATAGACTGAGCATGGTAGCTTATATTCCTATGACATTTTAAGAGTGAAATGTTAAGATGCAATTGAGTGCTGATTAGATGTAAACACCTGGTGTAATAAATGTATAATTATATAGGAATGGGGGCAGATGGATGTCTCAGTGTTTGATGCATGCTGGAAAGAATGAAATACATAGTTATAATAAGTTGTAAGCCTTTAAAGGATAGCTGGTTGCAAATGATGTTAATGTTGGAATGATTGTCAGCCATGTTTTCATTTCCCAGCATTCCCTAGCCCCAAGCTAGTGCAGTTAAAGTAGTCTCAAATTGGAATTATTTCTGCAGTGTGGCTTGGACATCTGTCTCTAAATGTATCCTGACACCCATCAACCCCACCCCTAGAGAATATGCACACACACACACACATACCACAAGTTTGGAAACTTTGGAAAATTGTTATTCCAAAGGCAGTGCGGCTATTGATTACCTAAGCATTACCTATTGTGTGGCCCTCCAGATAGTGCCGAACTGCATCTCCAAGCATATCTCATTGCTGATTGTGCTTGCTATGGCTGCTGGGACTTACAACAAATCTTGAGGCCTGAAAAATATAAGCAGAAGTTCCTGGATGAAGGTATAAGTGGCACAACAATGGATGCTGCTTAATGGGTGACATAAAAGTTAAGGTTCTAACAGGCACGATATCCATATACTTTTCAGGACCTTGCACTGACAGATCAATCCTTGTTTTGTTTTGTAAGTAACTTTCTGCTCATACTTCCTGTTTTACTAGTACATGGAATTAATTCAGAATTGATAATGCAATCATTAGAGTGCAGTCATTTCAGTTTCTTCTTTGCAACAGGTTGCGAATTTGCAAAATGATGGCAGGATTAACCTAACTTTAGTGTGCTACAGAGAGTGAGTTTCCGGGATGGTATGACACATTTTAAGCTGATGCTTGCCAAGACATAACAGTTTAAAAACTGACATTTGTGCTCAACACCATACTGCCACAGTCCTTACTGCTTCATGACAAACTGTCATTCTGCAGTACTGTGTCTAGTTGGTAGCTGTAAAATTACCTTGTTTTATGTTGCAGAGGTTAGTATACTGTTGACAGTGCTCAGGAGTAAGACATGTCTGTGCCACATGTGTATGATGGTAGCTAAAAAGTGTCAGTTCATGAATTTGATTAAAAAAACAAGATGCCAGATAAACCCAGGATATGTGCCTTTCTCATTATTTGAGGTGCACACTTGTTGTATCATACTTTTGTACTATATCATAAATGTATGTTCTACCAACATCCCAAATTGTAACCATTCATTTCATGTGTTTAAGTGTATCTGATATGACCTAGCTGTACAAACATAAACTCCCCTTAGTCATAGAATGTTTTAGGCAATCTGGATTTAATTTCTAATTTGGACAAAAACCCCTGATGGGGTGTTCTGGCATTGGTCACAAGTGCTCAGGCTTATATATTTGTTTGTGAAACGGAGATAAGTACTAGTAGAGTTCATAAACTTTTGAGAGAGTGAATAAAGCAAAGACAGCAAAATGTGTTGTATAATAAATTGTTGTATAATAAAGTGCTGGTCTGTGTTATAAATATGCAAAGGGACTTTATGTTGAAGACATGAATCACTGACAGTGGTTTGAACATGCAGGTGCACTAAGATCTTCAGTGGAAGACTTTCTCTTGTTTCCAACCACCGTCACAGGCTCACTTGGTGAGGACACGAGAACCTTCTTAGTTTTTGTTAATAATAATAATAATAATAGTAGTAGTAGTTTTTGTTTTAAAGAGTTTTAAATTTTAAATTTTAACAATGTAATTTTAAATTGTTTTAATTGTTTAATTGTTTTTAAACTTTGTATTTTTAATGTTTTATACTGTTTTAACTTGGACTGTTTTAGATTTGTTAGCCACCCTGAGTCCCTGTATTGGGAGGAAGATGGGATATACATGAACATAACAACAACAACAACAACAACAACATGGCTGCTCCTACCCTCTAGCACGCCCTTTTGCAGGAGGGTAGGCTGCCCCCCTCCCTGCTTTCTTTTCGCCAACAGGCAAAAACCTCTATATTGAAGCATGCTTTAAATATGTACTAGGGAGATTTTTTATTGAGGTGTTTATTTTATTTATTTTTAGATTTATATAATTTTAGGGATCATGTTTTAGGAATATGTTAAACAGCAAAATGTGCGCCAAGTGTGCCCCTAACAGACTAATATCCAGGGTGTTTTAATTGTGATGATTTTAAGTGTTTCTAAAATTGCATGGGTAGATTTTAATTGATTGCCTTCTTTGAGCTGCCTTGGTCCCACTGCAGAAGAAAGGTGGCATATTGAATAAATATATAGCAGTGATACTACAGAATAGTCCCAAGCATTCTCTTTTCTGATGGAATTAACCTGTGGAAGAATGTTTTAGGCACAGGTTGTACAACAGAAAAGGAAATTGTTCATTTTGGCTAGGAGACAAACTTTTCCCATGTACTGTAGATTTGTGCAGACAGGTTGAGGAAACTTGAATGAGAAAAAGTTCCAGTGAGAAGATTTTAAAGTCAGGCATTCTTTTAAAAAAGGGCAGAGTAAGGATGATCCAGGGAGTGGATGCAGAGGGTGGTAAAGAAGACAAGCGTCTATGATGGGGAGAAGCTTTGAGAAAACTTTGCTATAATTCTACGCGCAAGAGAGAGGACATTAGGAAGAAAGTGAAAAACACAAGACAAGTAAGATATTTCATAATCCTCTTGTTGATTAAAGGAAACAAGATAAAACAGGCAACAGGTTTAAAATCAAGTATCTGAGGCAAATCTAGCTTCAGGCCTGGTAATGGCTCAGAGACCGAGCTGGCTGCTTTAGGGGACGTTTATGCTGGAAGCTGGACAAGGAGAGTATTGCAAGGGCTAGTCTTTCTTGGAGGGATGAGCTTAGAAGATGATACTGGGAGTTCCTTCTTCAGCACCCTAACTGTTGGTCTGTGGGCCTCTCAGGGCTCCCTTGCTGTAAAACCACTTTCAGTGGTTGTGTCCTTTCCATCTAAGTCAGACAAGTTGTTTTAGTCTGTGATCAGTAATGGTCTGGATATGGATGAACAAACTGAAGTTTAATCCAGATAAGACAGAGATCCTCCTAGGAGGGTTGCAGACTGCCAGAAATAGTGCAAATTGAGTCCACTTTTAGGGTTAGGGTTAGTGCTAGGGAATCATGGGAATTGTGTTTTTTTCCCCTGAGACATTGAGCCTTCTCTGTCAGAGAGCTCTGGTGCCACAATAAACTACAATTCCCACGATTCCCTAACCCTAACCCTAAAAGTGGACTCAATTTGCACTATTTCTGGCAGTCTGCAACCCGCCTTAGTCATTAAAAGGGCTGCTTCAGCCTGTACTGGATGTACAGTAGTCTCAGTTTTGCAGCGTGGATTTATTCTTGGATTCAGCTCTGACCCCAAGTTTTGGCAATAGTTGGGAGTACCTTTGCACAGTTAAACTAGTATACCATCTGTGATCATCATCATTATTATTTATGGTGTAAAAAGTTCCTGCCAGTAGTTCTCACACTCCTGTCATAACAATGAGACTCAGACAGAGCAATTGCTCTTACTTGATAGGTGATAGATTAGTGAGATGGTTCTGAGATTTGAATTTAACTGTCTTAGGCCCAAAAGATCTCTGACAGTGTTTCTAGTGTGCCTGATAGTGCAGTGATCAAATGCCTGTACTGCAGCCACTCACTCACAAACCACAAGGTTGTGAGTTCAGTAACAGCCAGGGGCTCAGGGTCGACTCAGCCTTGCATCTTTCCGAGGTCACTCAAATGAGTGCCCAGCTTGTTGGGCACAATTTGCTTACAAACCGCTTAGAGACTGCTTAGAGTGTGGTATGAAGCAGTATATAAATGAAGCTGCTATTGCTATTGCTTTGTGATCTGGAGGGCACCACGTTGGGGTAGGCTGATTGTTGTGGTCTTTCTAGTCTGTGCAACTGAGTAAAAGCCAAGTTTGGCTCTCAGTAGACTAAATTGAATTGTGATACTGACAAGAATTAATGCCAAGATTTTTAAAGTAAGTATGAAGTGCTAGAGGTTGATTTATGACTAGGACAGAGCAGGATTTACTGCTTCTGCTGTTAGCACAGAGAAATCCTGATAAGTTAGTTCAGATCATTATTATTTAAATACCTATTCAGGTTAAAAGGCAGGATGAAACAAAATTCATTTCATTTTTCAATTGATCTGCAAATAGCCATGAAAATCAATTTCTTTTCTGTGACCAATTAAAATCAACCATTTCCCTTGCTTCTGGTAAATTCAGTCAAAATTAAGCTTGATCTTAAAGGCAGGATGTGATTAGGATCACCCTTTCTGTCAGGCAATGGATCAGTATTTGAATATAGTTGCCACCAGACCCTGGGCATGCCATACTGGCTTTGTAATTTCAACAGTATGTGAAGCCAAGAGAAATGCCCTTAAGGGTATGCCACACTTCCATTTCATCATTACAGCGTTCAAAATATTGGCTGTTGTGTAATTGCTGTGAAATCCAGTTATGCAAACTCTAGATTCTTTCCAAGCTAGAATCTTTACAATGGGAAAAGAAGCCAGAATTGTAAGGATTTATTTCATAGGGTTTTTTTTAAATGTTTGCACTGAGTAAATAAGTCAGAGGGGTATATTGGACAGGGTATTGCAAGAACCCCTTTGGTGTGTGAAGTAGGCAGGCTTCTTTTGGAGTCTGGACATCTGTTAACATGCAGGATCCAGCACTCTTTATAGTAGTAAGAGGGTTGCCCTGTGAGAGTGAGTCATTCTTTTCTTCACCCTTTCTCACACAGTGGAAAACCCCTGTTTTATTGGTACCTTGTTGACATTCTGATGTGGTCCAATAGATTTGTCTAATGTGGACCAGTAGATTTGCTTTGAGTTTCTTTACTTCTCACTTAGCCTCATGATTATATGTCTTAGGGGTTTGATGCTATTTCACAATGTAATCAATTTTGCTATGTAATTAATTTTACTAGGTGGATAATTATGTTATTACTTTGCTGCCAAGGTTTTTTTTTTTTTTTTTTAAATTGCTGCTGATATTTGCTGATGTCTTAACTCTGACTAACCTCAGTTGTGTCCAGCACAGGCTGGTGACAAAGAGCTTGATAACAGCTGAGTTTTTTTTTTAATTTCCTTTTGTTAGTCTTAATTTACATGCTAACTTCTCAGGTAGGACTATAGTCCATATCCTGTTTACCCAATTCTTAATTGATAAATTCTCTATTTTTCCCCTGACAACTTCTAGCCTTTTTTTTTTTTGTATCATGTGGACACCATTTATTACTTTTATGCATTAAATAATGGTGAATTTGAACCCCCAAATGACCAAATTAAATTTTGGATTAATAATTAGATAAATACTATTATAATAATGTGTAAAGGAACAGAATGGAAATTGCAGATGTAAGAGGTTTGACAAAGGTTTCTGTTATGGACTATGAATTGTAGGAATGGGAAGAGGGGGTGGGTTTATTTCTAACAAAGATAGGGCAATTGTTGTAATACTGAGACAGTTATTATTGTTAAATATCAATAACATTTAATTTTTTTTAAAAAAAAAGAAAGTGGCTAAGATGCCTGTCTTCATTAGCTGTACATGGAGGGGGTATGATAAAGATGTGCAATGAAGTGTTGAGCCGTAACTGGAAGAAGAGTTACAAATAAAATAGTTACCTGTATCATGGTACTCTTTTGGGTAGGGAGTAAGAAAATCACATTTCAGTACTGGTGTGCTAAGTGAAAACAATGTAACTTTTGGGGAAGGACTGGTATAGCCAGTAATTTTTCTAGTTACTTTTAAAGGAAAACCTAAGTAGAATATTTCATGTTTTATGTCATTTCTATCAATCCTAAGGAGTGCATGTGTCTTTGTGTATGCATGTGTTTAGAAAACTAATGAAAAGGAGGTAAAAGAAACATTATCAACCAGTGTAACAAGTTACTAATTTTTAAAATATTTTTCTATGTAATGAGAATGAAGAGAACCAGGGTGGTGTAGTGGTTTGAGACTTGGACTGTGACTCTGGAGACCAGGGTTTGTGACTCTGGAGACCAGCCATGGAAATACATTGGGTGACCCTGGACAAGCCTTACTGTCTCAGCCTCAGAGAAAGACAAAGGCAAACCTCGAACAAGTCTTGCCAAGAAAACCCTGTAATAGGGTCACCTTAGGGTTGCCATAAGTTGGAAATGACTTACAAGAAGGCACACAACCACAATGCTAATGAAATACCCTTTGGTAATGAAGCATAGAGATTTACTTTTAAGTAACTTTCCAAGCTTTTGGATAGACAAATTTGGCCTTTGCCTTCCCTTGAACTTTGAAGTCATTCTTTTAAGGCCAGATGTGATCTACTCCCAAAACACCAGCACAAACAGCCAAGCCATAGTCCATGTATTATTAAGGATAAAAAGTTTGGCTTAATTTGACTGGATGAGGCAATGAGGGTATGGGTGGATTTTATCTGATTGCAGTTGCTTTCAAATGTGTACTTGTACAGGAATAGCAGGGAAGGTGGGGATTGAAGTATTCCATAAGGAAACCATCTTCTTTTCAAGTAATTGATCAAACATTCTAATAACTAGCTTGGTGTAGTGACTAGGTGTAGTGACTAGTGTTGGACTAGGACTTAAGAAGGTAGGGGTTCGAATCTCTACTCAACCATGGAAACCAAGAGGGTGACCGTGGGACAGTCGCACTCAACTTTAGAGGAAGGCAAGGGCAAACCCTCTCTATAAAAACCCTAGACAACCTGTGGGTTAAACTCCACTTGAGAGAGAGAGGCTTTCATGATAGCATCTAGAGCTGCCTCTGCAATCTGGTTTATTGGATGAGTTTTGATTGATGCCGCAAAAGTGTGGGCACAGTGCTTGGAAGTATGAGCTTTGGTGCAGTCTTGCGTGATCTTTGCTAATTGATTCATAGATTCCACATTGGTTATTATTATTAATCTTTATTAATGTGAAGTCGTAGGCTTTCATGGCCGGCATCCATAGGTTTTTGTGGGTATTTCGGGTTGTGTGGCCATGTTCTAGAAGAGTTTCTTTCTGGCGTTTCACCAGCATCTGTGGCTGGCATCTTCAGAGAAACATCAGAAAGAAACTCTTCTAGAACATGGCCACACAGCCCGAAAAAATCCACAAAAATCTTTATTAATTTTATTATTATTAAGAAAAGGGACTGGCATGAAGTATTCTTAAGGCAACAATGAGACTATTGCTGAAGAATCTTTTTCTTGTTTCCCTTGTGCAGGGTGAGGGAATCAAATCAAGCTTGCCATTTTTTGATTTAGGTGGTGTCCTTTTTTGTATGAAATGAATTTTCTGAATCTTTTGTAATCTGCTCTATAATGGAATCTCCACTGAAGTGATCTATGCTGGCAGATAAAGAGTGAGCCTGGCATTTTTAATATGCTGGGATCTTTTTGTTTTTTTATGTCTTTTTAATAATACTGAGCACAACTTCTTTTGGATAGTTTGCTTGCAAGCCAGTGACTGCTTCAGATGAGTAATGGAATGCATCAGGGAGAATAAAGTGAAGATCAATCTAGACAGGACAGGGATGCCAATAGCAGACAGGCCCATTGACCCAGATATGTGACTTCTAGATGGGGTTATGCCAGCTTTCAGTGTGAGAATATATCAGAAGTACTTATTTATTAATCTCTTCTCCTCTTATGTAAATTATACTATGAATTAATGATTTAATTGTATTATTCTTAAAGCTTAATTACAGAGTATCGGTCAGTTTGAACACTTCACAGCAGAAATGCAAAACATGTGTTTAAATTTAAATAAATATTAATACATTTTTCTTTTAGTCATGCCAACCTTACAGAAGGGACCTTTTCATTAAGCCAAACTTGGTCTTTTCTGTTTCAACAAATATTTAATGTGGTCTAATTTGAAAAGTTTTGAGAAATGTAGATGACTTGAGAAAAATATATTTTATCTCTCTTTGTTTATGTTTTGGACAGCTTCCTTCTGAAGATCAGTGTAAGAGGATGTGTGTGGTGTTGGATAGTCCTTTAGGAAGAATTGAGATATTTGGATGCAAGATGGGAGTGCATGAAATACATCTCCAAGAAGATGCTGTGCCACTCGCTGGGTAAGATCCTTGTGCACCTATGGTTATTTTTGTCAAATATGTCCATGTAAGTTTTTTTTTAAAAGTCAGAATTCATTCTTATAATTCAGTGGCAAATATTTGCCTGATTTACTGCAGCTGGAATAACATTTTAATTTTTGATAAAAGAACAACAAAAATCTAGTCCTTGAGAGGCAGCATGGCTTGAAAACAAGCAACTAATATTTGGCATATTTTGCCACTGTCTGAAGAATTTAGGAACATTTTCACAATGTGTTTGTATCATCATGGTGTGGTGATGTAAAGTTTACAGATATGTTCATCAGTGGTGAATGTATCTTTTTTTCTGGCAAGTGTAACATGAAGTCAACGAAAATAGTGTTGTGTCCAAGTGGAGCTCAGTGCAATGTCAGGGAAAAGACTGCACTCCATAAATCTGGACAGGCTAGGGATGACTCACTTTTTTCCATTTCCCTGTTTTAGGGGGTGTGGGTGGGTGGAGAAAGGTGAGGTACAATGGAATGAGTGAATGAATAAAACATTTTAGTTGACTATTATGGACAGATTTTATGGATCACTGGTGAAGAAAAATCATTTTAAAAAATCACAGTGGGTTACACTGATGAAAATCCATATAGGAGGCAGTATTGTTTTCCTCTTTATGTCTTCCTGTTTCCATCACAATAATCTAGTAGCCAATGGTAGGATTCTCTCCCAGTCCCACCACCGTCACAGTCCTGTCGGGTAAGGACACGAGAGGCAGCCTTTTTTGTGGCTGCTGCTAGGTGGTAGAATGACCTTCCACAGGAGGCTAGGCTGCCCCTTTTCTGATTTCCTTTTACCAGCTGGCAAATATTTTTTATTCAGACATTTAATAATTAATTGGTTGCAGGGAGTCTTTTATTGAGGGGGGAGGTTCTGTATTTAATTAATTGTTATGTTATTAAATGAATTTGTATTTTTAAGAATGTGTCATCTTAATATGATAACTTGTTTAATATTATCAGGTTTTTAGCTGTATTTTCTTTTAGCAATTTTAAGCCATCTTGGATCATATCCTGTGTCAAAAGCAGGATAAAAATATATTTAAAAACAGCTAGTGCATAGATTCCACAAAGGGTTGCTATTGTATATATGGCTTAAGATAGGATAGACATATATTAAAACTAAGGTTTTAAAAAATTGCTTTCACTTGGTCTAATGGAAACTTACCAAAACTTATTCTTGAGCACACATACTTTCCCATGCCCAAAGGTTGATGTTGCTTCTTCCTTCCTTCATGCACGATCCTATGAAACATTATCTGTGCACTATACAGTGGGCCCTTGTTATCTGCTGGGGCTTGGCTCGAGGACCTTCCATGGATACCAAAATCCTGGGTGCTCAAGTCCCATTAAATTCAGTGGTGTAGTAAAATGGTGTCCCTTAGATACAATGACAAAATTAAAGTTTGCTTTTTGGAATTTTTATATATTTATTCTAGCCATGGATGCTTGAATCTGTGGATAAGGAACCTGTGGACTGACTATATCTTACTTGGGGGCCAACAAACTACTGGTCCTACGGCAGTTGTTCTGTCATATATGTTATATTTTGATAGGCCTGGTAAAGAAGAAGAGAAGGAAGACAGTGGTGATGTGTCTGAGAGTTGGCTGAGAGTGCTTTGGAAGTTGGGGTAGAGTTGTGACTATGTAGAAAGAAGATCATGGAAAATGCATTAGACTATGCATGAAGAAAGAAGAAACAATAACTAATTGGTGATTTAAAAAAATGTGTGGCAGAGGAAGCTGTGTGTATTCATGAATTGGAGTATATGTATGTTCAGTTGTGTAGGCCTGGGCAACATAGCCATTTGGCATTTTAACTTCAGTGCTAAACAGACTGGCACAGTACGCCAGCCTGGAGGCGGTGTGGGGGCATGGCATTTAGTCATGTGGAGGAAAAGGACCCTTTTTCCTGGCGCAAGAAGGAGTGGCTTCCTACTGTTTTTTGGTTTTTGTTTTTTTGCTCTGGGAAAATGCTGGGTTTGGGGCATGGTGTGCAGTTGCTGTGGCCCCAACCCAGCACAAAGGAGCAGCATTAAGCCAACCCTTTACGGTTGTCTCTTACAGCCCTTAGTTGCTGAAGTTGTGATTTTCACTGTGATATCCAATGCCTTTGTATGTTTCGCAAACAACTGACTTTTCTTTTTGGTCTGGTTTTGCCCTGCAGTGCCATAGTTGTGTCTGTAGTATCTGGCTTATTGCTTACAAATATGTTTCTTTTGTGGACAAAGAACAAACTGATATATTTTCCAACTGCTTCTCTTGTGTTGGTTGACAGGGAGTTTAAAACAACAGGTAAATGTACTCATTCATGCTAGTCAACTGCACAAATTCTAATTTGTTGACTAAACCTGCCTAAAGCAGTTCTTGTGAAGGAAAAAAATTACATTATTTGTCTTTTCTTTTATATAATCTAATTGTAACAGAAAACAAAGTATCTCTCCTAACAAAATTACAGTGTTGATGGATAGATTCTTTTCTCCCTGTATGAGGAGCTCTAAGACATGAGTGTGGAATTTTAAATGCTTTTACAATTATGGGCCAGTCCTGTTACTAAGCAAAATACACGAAGGTCCTCTCTCCATCTTGACTGCCCTGGCCTCAAAGGGAGAGAAGAGGCAGTCACAGTTCCACCATGCCTTGGCCCAGAGGAAGTTGAAAGTCCCTTCCTCCATTTTAACTACTACCACCTTGGCCTTGTTGGAGGGAGAGAAGAACTGGCAGTATCTGCTGGACTTGAATCCCTTTCCCACTGCTATTCCCTTCTCCTTTTGTGCCTTTTTAGATTGTAACCCTGTGGGCAAGGAACTGTCATATTAGCAATCTGTAAACTGCTCTGAGATTCTTTGTTGCCAGAGAGCAGTATAATTACTCCAAAGGCCTTTACAGACTGCCAGAAATAATGCAGCTTGAGGCCGCTTTAACTGTCCTGGCTCAGTGCTAGGGAATCATGGGGATTGTATTTTTTTTTCCTGGGACATTGAGCCTTCTCTGTCAGAGAGCTCTGGTGCCACAATAAACTACATTTCCCATGATTCCTTAGCACTGACCTAGGAGAGTTGAAGTGGCCTCAAGCTGCACTATTTCTGGTAGTCTGTAAAGGCCCCAAATGACTGAATGTAATGAAATGTATCTGCCATCACAGGCAGCAATGGCTAGGAAGTTTGTGTGGAAAGTGATGGTAGTTCCCCTTACTGTTTCTTCCAAGCCCTTTCTTCTTATCATTTTACTCTCTTTGGGGATGTGTCTGCCACATGGCTTACCTACACTATAGGTGCTAAATTGTTGCCTGCAGGCACTGAAGTACCCTCTCATCATCAGTGATAAATTAAGATATAGCTGCTTCTTCATGTGGAATGGGAAATGGTGGGAATATTGTTCCGCATCTTATGTAACAAAATTATTGAGTTTTCTCTGAATTGGAAACCCCTTTTAATTAATCAAAACATTTTTAATTGATGAATGGATTTATTAACTGAAAATTATAGCCCAATTTTGTAAACACTGTATATAATTAGTGACTAAATGTTAAGGAGAACTATTTAGGACCCATTGTCTCAAGGACTCAAACACAGACACTATATTATTTATGAAAATATTTTCTTTCCTAAGGCTACTTCTGCTAATCTTTTAAGAAAGCATTCTGCTGTATCTTTATTATAGCAAAGAACTAAAAGTGTAAAGCTATTTGTAAATGCCTGAGTTGAAATATAACATTTAATCTCCTCTTCTCATTGATAGGAAAGAGTTGTTAAAATATCTAGGCTCATTATCTTTGACAGAACAAAACAAAATGAAGTGTCTCCCTTTCTCTTCTTTTAAACATTGTCTAGTAAACACTGTAATAAGAACATTGGAATGCACATACAACCTATAAAAAATAATAATGGATTCCTGTCAGGCAGAATTGTAATGAATACAAGTGTGGTTATAAATGTTTGTGTTCTACAGTTGTGGAGGTATTTTGCATACTGCTGCATGTTACAAGGAGTATATATTACATATTTTATAACTTTGATACTTAAGCTCTGTGTTAGGATCCTTTGGGCAGTTCTGTAATACATTTCTTGGGAGATGGGTTCCAAATGTTGAGGCTCTGCAAATGTCTAATCTCTTCCTAGAAATTAAGAAACTTCCATAGGATAGTCTCATATTGTTCCCTTCAGGCCAATATTTATAGTGGTAGTCCTCTTAAAATCTTTAATATCCATTCATCCTTTATTCTTTAGTTTTAGTGTAGCAGGAAGATGCCTGCTATTGATCAGAAGATGGTTTAAATTCTCACCTGAAAGAAGATGTTGGGGATAGAATTTGAGGTGTTCCAGATAGAAAAGAAGGAAAATTGCAAAGGCTGAGGGACAGCTTGTGACACCTTCAGTATTAGCTCATTTATTATGACATAATTTGCCAACTTTGCCAGCCTACATTTTTTTCCAACAGATCAACACAATGAAAAATGTCAGTGAAATCTCTCAGATTCCTCCAACCTAAAGAAGAAGTTTGGCTTTTTTATAATTTTTCATCAGCCATAGTCTTTTACCAAAGGGACTAACTGGAAGATGGTGTGTGTGTGTGTGTGTGTGTGTGTGTGTGTGTGTGAATTATTCCCTTATGTAAATATGAATAACATATTTTTACAAGAAACACAGGTACTTTGTCTTCCACTTCATATATTTGGTTAGAAGTTTCTGACCACTTTGTTGTCATTTGCCTTCAGGACATCTTTAACATGGCACTGCTATGCATCAAAGACCTCCATGAACCATGATCATAAACAGCCATGCTCAGAACTTGCAAACTCAGGGTCATGCCTACCTTGATTGAGTCAATCCATCTGTAATGCTGTCTTCCACTTTTCCTACTGCCTAACACTTTACCCAGCATTGTTATCTTTTCTAATGATCACTGCTGATCATAGCTGATACAATAATGCTTCTATACAAACAGTGAAGTCATTGTATTGATATTTGATAGTTTTCTTAAGACCCATTTTTATTTTATAGCTATATTCACTGTATACATGCAGTTATCAGCCAGTGATTTCAATCAATTAAAAAAAGTGAGATCTCTATGGTGCAAAACTGAGATCTATCTGTCAATCACTGAAGAAATGTTTTAAAGTATTTTTTTAAAAAATTAGAATTTCTTTCCTTAAAATATTTCAGTTTCAGAATAGCAACACTGCATTAGAAGCACTGAAGGTTGCATGTTCCTTTGTCCTGAGAAATCACATTTCATTTCAGCAAGTCAGTAGCAGAGCAGAATCTTCTGCGTGTGTGGTGTGTTTTAATGACCAAGGGATTATAAGTCTTGCAGTGCTTGCTCCTGATGGAATCCATGTTATTACTTTTAAATCTTCTTATCCTGTGCCTTCTTCCAGAAAGTCATCTTGCCCTCCCTAGCTGGTTGGAGTAGATGAAGCATTTAGAAAGCTCTCACTCCAAGTCTTCTTGTTTCTGACACAAGGGAGTCTTCAGCACTCGTGAATGAACATCAACTAAACCTCCTACAAGTGGAGCAAACATTGATTTGTTTTGAAGATGTCTTTATGCACATAGTGAAAGTGGTGGGAACAATGAGCATGGAATGGCTCATTGAGATAGCTAGAGAAGTTTACATTTTGTGCACACAAAACACTCAACTTTTTCTTTGTACTTCTTTTGATTCATAAAATGGAGTTTAATTAATTAAGAACCAGTGTGATGAAGTCTTCAGCTTTTTCAGACCTGCATTAAGTTTCAGATTCATCTTGCAATATGGGCCCTACTTTATTTTTGTTTTTTAAAATTTCATATAATCTATATGGAGGGGGCTAAAAATACAGTAGTGGGGCTATATAGGAGTAGTCTACACTACAGTAGTTAATGGTCTGTTGTTTTATCTTCTGCTTATCTTTCTCTTTTCCTTTAATACTTTCTCCATCCCAGTTCTTTTTTTAAAAAAAATCCCCCAAAATCATATCCAGAAATAAAAGAAAGTTGTGCCATTAAGTTTATCTTGCCTCAGGCAAACCAGTAGTATTGTTGGCTAAAGTAACTTAAATAGGATTCAAGTGGGACTTATTTAAGTGATAGTTTAACAAATTTCATCCATTCAGTGATTCTAATCTGGTTGGCTGGAAATTGAATTTAGATCATATTTCTACTTTGTGAATATTCTCATGTGATGACTTAGACTGGTCTTTATTTGTTAGCTACCTGCCTATGAGAATAAAATGGTTTTCTCCCATGTATGATACACTTGAATTTTTAGTAGAATAGAGAAACATCAGCATGATAAATATTAACATTTGAATATAACTTTTGAATATTAAATAGTATAATGGTACTCTTCAGTATTCTTTTTAATCTTCTTAATATGTGGACAAGAGCTTGTTTATTGCTTGTAATTCTGTATCAACATGCGTCTCCTGTTAGAATGATGAATTAATTGGAGTAGAATATGTATTGTTAAGGCATTTTTGAAGTGTTTCCAAGGATTTATAAAGAAGTTTCCTAGTTTCTACAGATTACATAGGCAACATTAATTTTTGATATCTTATTCTGGCCTCTAGCTTGCCTATGCTCTTCTTATGAGGCAACTTGGAAAAAATGTAATAGCTTTTCTAGGATAATTGGAAAAAATAAAAGGAATATATAGTATCATTTTCTAAAGCTATATTGATAAAGTCTACTAATGTTTTTAGTCTCTTTTAACATATAGTTTAGATACTAAAATGTAGCATCTGAGTAGTAAATAGATAGGGAGTGGCCTGCTACTTTTCTATGAATGCAACTGAAAACCAAAAGTATGTTTTTGAGAAATATTATTTCCCCCTGCTAGAAATAACCAGACATCAATCTCTATTTTAGCAGATTCAATGGATATGGCAGGAAGAGTTATTATTTACTGTGATCCTCCTTTTATTAAAAATAAACTGGGCTAGTTTTTCTCCTGATGGCTTTTCAGGTGATAACTATAGGATTGTTTATACTTGTAGCTAGATGATCCAAGTGTGGGGGGAAATGCACACGTTTTGTTAAAAAAAACTACCACAGATTTTTTAAAAGATCAGCATAATTCCAAAACTGAGAAAAAAAGTTTCCCAATCATGTTACACTCCTCCAAAGTGAAGCATGTTGGATTGCATGATTTCCCCAAATTTGCTGAAATGTTCCTGTATATTTAGAGATGTCTCTTTATTGTACATGTGCATTCCATAAGCTACCCTTTTTTTATATGTGTCTCCTTTTCTAATAGTTATTTTCTCAAGAAATACTGGCTTTGTAAGAGGAAACATGTTATTATAGCAAGTGAGCATTGGCAAGCCTCCAAGATCAAATTCTGATAAGTAGAAGATGAGTTGATATACTTATGTCTGTTGTGATATTTCATACTGATCAGATCATCCACTGAAGATAGACTTGTCTAGGATATTCAGCTCACTCTGCCATGCATGGGGGGGGGGGGGGATAAGCATACTTTTCTGAAGCAGTTCCCTGTGTCTTGCACAAAGGATCCAGTGCATCAGAGTTGTTTTAGACGAGCCACACTCTTCCTGATGCCCTGGACATATATTGAATTGTAATTGACATAACCTGTCAGGCAGCATGGGTGTGTGTGTGTGTCAGGCTATCTGAGGGATGATGTGAGTTGTAATCTCAGCACATTTGGTGCCCACCACATTGTGTAAGGCTGTTCTAGACACTGCAGGGGATTCTTTCCCATTTTTGTACAAATGAACTGAAAATAGTGTTCACAAATGCCAGTCACGGGGCACCAAACCAAGAAGATTTGATGGTGCTTGCTCACCTCTAGGGTTATGTGTTGTACTGTCTTGGGCATACTGGTTTCCAGCAGCTACTCTTCTTTTCGAGAGCCTAATTTTACATTCTACAACCTAATGGTGAGTTTGTTTAAAATATAACAACATACTTTCTTTTAATTTGCAGACCTAAACATTTCTGTGTATCGGGGCATTCCCCTAAGTCCATAGGAACTTCTCCTTATTTTTGGGTGGCTGACTTCCATGTCCAGTCTGAGAGGCAGCCATCTGAGTCTGTTGCTACAGAGAACGACAAGACAATGTGGAAAAGCTTTCCAAAGATAGTGTAAGAGGAAGAATGCTGACCCACTTATCAGCAGTTGTGACCCATCTTGCATGGAAGTAGCCTGATCACTGTTATTTATACCAAGCTATACCAGTGGTTTCAGCTTTTCCCCTCTATGTCAGGCATGGGAAACTGTGAATGGCTAGAAAGCTTTATTACCCCCCAAAGAGACCATAGAGGGCCACACTCCAAAGTTCCCAATTACCTTTGAAGGCAATTTTTGACCCTTGGAAGCCACAAAGGCAACCCTGGAGGCTGCATACCTGCCCTCAGACCACTCTTTGCCCACCGCTGCTTTATGTAAATGGAGTCTTTTGTTTCTTCACGAAACCACATTGCACATGGAAGGAAACAGAATTAAGAAGCTATGATAATAATTATGTAAGAGTTGGATGGGGGTTCATCCCTACAAAACCCTCAAAATGAATACTGGTCTCTAAGGATAAACTTGAGTCTTCCAAAAACAGATATTAAAGGCCAAATCAGGAAAAAACAACAACACAAAAAGAATTAGGGAACAATAAATCTAACCTAAAAGCTATGGCCACTTCCGGTTTACCTCTATTGCCAGATTGGATCTGGGACAGGACCACTGTAATTTATTACTTAACAGCTCTTTGAGTGGAATGGGGTACTGTAAAGTTCTATAGTTTTTTGTGGGTTTTTCAGGCTGTGTGGCCATGTTCTAGAAGAGTTTCTTTCTGACGTTTCGCCAGCATCTGTGGCTGGCATCTTCAGAGAATACTGGAATGGAAGAGTATATATATCTATATATACTGTGAGACTCTGGGTAGGGAGGAGTGATTCCCATGTAAACTGTGTATTGTTCTGTGTTGAATAGGTATTGTTCTGTTGTTGATGGCATGGTTTCAGGGTTCGAGGATATGCAAACAAGGATATTGTCTGCTGTTGTCTGCTGGGAAAGCCCCTGACCCTGGTTGATTTCTCATTTGCATTTGCTGAGTGCTGATTTTCTTATTTTGTAGGACTAGTAGCCAAATCTTGTTTATTTTAAGGGTTTCTTCTTTCCTGTTAAAGTTATCCAAGTGTTTGTGGATTTCGATGGCTTCCCTGTGCATTCGGACCTGATAGTTGTTGGCATGGTCCAGAATTTCAGTGTTTGCAAACTGCATTTTATGCCCAGGATGGTTTATAATGTGTTCTGCTACTGCTGATTTTTCTGGCTGGCCCAGTCTGCAATGTCTCTCATGTTCCTTGACTCTGTGTTTGGACACTGCGTTTGGTGGTCCCTATGTAGACTTGTCCGCAGCTACATGGTATGCGGTAAACTCCTGCGGCTGTGAGAGGGTCTCTCCTGTCCTTCACTGAGTGCAGCATTTGTTGGATTTTCTTGGTTGGTTTGTAAATCATTTGGAGGTTGTGTTTCCTCACCACTTTCCCTATTCTGTCTGTGACTCCTTTGATATATGGTAAAAATACCTTCCCTTTGGGTGGTTGTTCGTCTTTACTCCTCTGGGTTTTCCTGGATCTGGCAGCCCTTCTGATGTCTGAGCTGGAGTAACCATTTCCCCGTAGAGCCTGATCTAGGTGCTTCAATTCCTCTTCCAAGAAGTGGGGTTCACAGATGCGTTTTGCCCGGTCTACCAGTGTTTTTATTGTGCTTCTTTTTTGTCCTGGGTGATGGTTGGAGTTCTTGTGCATGTATCTGTCTGTATGTGTAGGTTTTCTGTATACTGTGTGACCCAGATGTTGGTTTGGTTTGCGGATGACTAGGACATCTAGGAATGGCAGTGTTCCTTCCTTTTCTTTTTCCACAGTGAATTGGATGTTAGGGTGGATGTTGTTGAGGTGGTTCAGGAACACAGCCAGATCCTCTTCTGCAAGGCTCCAGATAGTGAAAGTGTCATCCACGTATCGGAACCAAGTTGTGGGCTTTTTCGGTGCTGTTTCCAGGGCTTGTTTTTCAAATTATTCCATGTAAAAGTTTGCTATCACTGGGCTTAGAGGGCTTCCCATTGCTACCCTATCTCTCTGCTCGTAGAATCCATTGTCCCACTGAAAATAGCTTGTGGTGAAGCAATGTTCAAACAAGGCTGTGATGTCCTCTGGAAAAACATTGTCGGATGAGTGTCATGGTGTCCATTATGGGGACTTTGGTGAACAGGGAGACCACATTGAAGCTGATTAATATGTCTTCGGATTTAAGTTCAAGGTTATTGATTTTTCTTATGAAGTGAGTTGAGTCCTTGATGTAATGGGGATTTGCCCTATATGGGTTTGTAATTGTGCGGCCAGAAACTTGGCCAAATGATATGTGGGAGATCCAATGGCACTCACTGTGGGACGGAGTGCAATGGAATCCTTGTTAATCTTGGGAAGTCCATACAGTCTTGGCAGGAGAGCCTCAGATTTGCACAAACTTTGTCTTGTGGTTGGCTGAATTGAGGAGTTTTTGATCACGGTGTTTGTTTTCCTGGTGATTTTGTTGGTTGGGTCTTGTTTCAGTTTTTGTATATTGTAGGATCCAGGAGTTCCCTGATGTTTTGTTTGTATTGTTCTGTTTCCATGATTACTGTGGCATTGCCTTTGTCTGCTGGGGGAATGATGATTTCTGGGTCTAAATTGAGGTCCTTGATGGCTTTTCTTTCTTTTCTGGTTATGTTACTGGGAGGTGGTTTTGCCTTGCGCAGAACTGTAAAGTTCTGTTAGTCCAGTCAAAGTGTCTCTCTTCCCACACCTTCCAAACCCTACCATTAAGCCATATCCATCCCCTCCCAACACAATTCTTACTTTCTTGCTTGAGAGTAGGAGGAGAAGCACTAAGTTCTGTTCTTGGCACTGGTGCATCCATGTCCCTTCCTCAGCTCTCCACTGGTGAACTGAAATTTTCTTCATTCTTCTGAATACCAGAGATAAGAGAGGTTTTATAACTTGGTTGTGGCACTTGCCTTTGTCACAAGCTTCAAAAGGGGACAGGGATGACATCCTCTTCTTCCCATTGCCAGAGGACGGTATATAAAGCCCCAAATAGTTTGGGACTTCAGGGAGTACTTCTCCTTTTTTATGTCTGCCTGAGGGTTTAGATCTCAGGGAGGCTATCCTGTGTGGCCTGACTGTAGTAACAATACATGGTGTCTCCTCGAGGGAAGACCTCCTCGGTTGCTGTACCTCAGCTGTCGAATGCTCTCCCTTTGGAGGAGCACTTGTCACCAATCTCATTTCAAAATGAAATTATCACTTAACTTTTAGACCCAGTGACCATGGTGTCATCTTGACATACTGAGTTGTGAATTTATGTGTATTTAAATAAATAGTTATGTGTTGTTTCATTGTCTCTACTCCACCTCCATAGGTCGGGTCATATTTAAGTAAATATTCCTTGTAGCAAAATATAGTCCCGTGGCACCTTAAAATATAATACATTTATTGTGGTATAGATTTTTTAATACCAAGGGTTGATTATGCCATGTAGAGCAACGTGTATTGAAGTGCTTCAAATGTTTTTAATGTAAGCTATAATCTGAAAATTGTAGTTAGTAAGAAACTATGGTCCCCAAGCCCTTTCTTTACGGAAACCTATCCAGTTTCAATGCGTCTAGTCTGATATAGCAAAAGTCATGGCTGAGTAGAAATACAAACCTGAATCTCTGGAAGGTTATTCTCTCATATATATATATATATAGAGAGAGAGAGAGAGAGAGAGAGAGAGAGAATTGTTTTGAAAGGAGAATTGAAAGGGATGTGATGCATTGTTCACGAAATACACCGGTCCTTATATGTTCATTGATTGACTTCTTAATTGATGTATCACATGAAATTGAAGAGTTAAAAATTCATAAGAGATTCGTAATTGTGCATGTAGTATTTATTTCCTTCACAGAAGAAGTCTTATAAAATTTAGCTTTTTCATTAATGTATGTAAAAATATTAAAAGCTTTTGTATATTGCATTAAAAACTTATGTCGGCTGCCCTGCATTTTCCTATTTATTAAAACTTTTCAAGCAGTAAAAACATTTTACTTGTTAATGAGGGGAAGTGGGGAAATTAATGAAAGAGCTTGGATTCTCCAAGATGTCTCCTTTTAACCATGCACAACCAGCTCTCTTTCCCCCCACTCTGTGTAGTTTAATTTCTGTGTTAGGGTTCAGTAAGCAAATGCAAATAGATGTAATGATTTGCATCAGTAGATTACGTCTCAGTTTAATATCCTCGGATATTTTGGTCAAGGACTTTTTTCTTTGTTAGGTTAGCAATGTTCTCCTACAGTAAAAATGTATAATTGCAACATTTATTCTCAAAGTCTTGTACATATATCACTTTCCCAAATCACTGTTCTGCATTATAACATTTTCTGCAGTGAACAAAAGCTACCATTAAATAGTGAGAATTTACTGGTATTTAGTAAAGTATTGGGCATATATGAGCCAATATGATGTCCCACTTACTTGCTGGAATAGGAGTGGAGATCACACCTTTCTTTTTCCAGTTGTCATTTCTCTATAACAGTGATTCCCACACATTGATCCTCCAGGTGTTTTGGACTTGAACTCCAGGATTGCTGGCCATTGGCCATGATGGCTGAGGCTTCTAAGAATTGAGGTCCAGCATATCTGGAGAACCAAAGTTTGGGAATCGTCGGTCTATAAAGAAGATACTTATTATGAGTTAACTGGCTCACTTGAAGGGATTCAGTTTCTTATTTCCAAGTTCTAGCTAAAAGATCTATAGTTGATGAAAGGCTGTAGTATATCTATAGGCTGGAGGAGTCTGAGATAAGCTGGATACTGGAGCCTTCCCAGGGAATAGATTTATTCAAGCCTAAGAAGCCCCATTTGGTGTTTGACATAGAAAACTGGACTGTTTTGAAGCAGCAGCAATGGGTTGCCTGTTTTGTATTTTACTTTGCAAAAGAAGAAGAAAAAAAAGCAAAAAAGCTTGGTGTGTACATTCATTAGATGGTGTATGGCGTGAGCTTATGCAAACCTACACTGAGCTCAACTGTGTAAAATACTTGCAGTTCTCTCAGCATTTGGTTGTTAGAGATGATACAGTCTACTAAAATATCCCAAATAGTTATCATCATTCATCATTACTGTGATTTCTCAGAATTCTTTAAGACTGATGTTATTTTTGGCAGAGGTGAGTTCGCTGCTGTAGATCCCTCTATCCAGTAGTGTTGTTTTTACCTTGTATGTACTTCATTTGTATTATCCTTAATTTATTTGTTCATTCTGGGGCTAGAATGAAGATGCCAGAAGGCAGACTCATTTCAATAGACCTATTAAGCCTATGGGCTTTTATTGTCTTCTCTCTAAGAAGTTGTGTTGGGATTTAGATTTCCAATTATTTTGTGGTATTGCTGAGTCAAAGACAAGATTATTTCTATATTTTTAGAAACATGATAGCTCGTACCCTGAGAAGATATATAAAGTAGTAAATGTATGTATGTACTTCTATTTGTGTATACATTTTTTCTTATTCTTACTTTTCAAGTGTGAGAAATGTTGAAAGTGGCTTCTCTTGCCCTTAGGCTAAACTGACCCAGCAAATCATTTATCCCCAACACGACTTTGTCACTTGCTATTTACATTTAATGACCTACAGCTACAATTTTTATACCTAGACTCCTTATTAAAACGCAATATGTGCAAAGATAGATTTTTTTTAATTAGCAAAAATAGTGTGAGCATCAGTGACAACAATACAAAAAAGTGATTGACAGGTCTGGCAGGTTTATTAACAGTAAAATCAATTGGGGAAAATCCAGCTTGATGGCTGCCAAGTAAAAAGGGATAGCTAATTAAAAATAGTGTAAAGTTTATAGTTTATGACATGATGAGATATTTGGAAATTATGTTGATGTTAAAACAGTAACACTACATTTATAACAAGAATTTTACACTCGATAATCCAGAAATAGAAAACAAATGAGTCTCGGATTTTTTAACTCGCAAGGCACGTAATTTTTACCGAAGTGTTTTCATGACAACTCAGTGTGTGCCATTCCCTGGAAGCCACAGAAGAGCAGTGCACAAATGCATAGATTATATCCCTTCATGCCATCATCAGAGGCAGGAGTACAATGTGGCAGGCTAGTGAAATTATAATATCTTTAACAGTTTAAACTCTCTTGCACACATTCACACACTCATTGACTTGCACAGACCCACTTGCCACAACCCCATTGGGCAATTTTTCTACTCTCCTGGAAGCTGGCTAAGTGAACATCCCTTCCACCATAACTATAAATTTGTGGAGGAAACTGCTGTACCAGTCCTTTTGTACTCTATTGGATTCTTGCCAAAGAAGCCTAATACAAGAGCTGCAATATGTAGAAGAAGCAGTATCATAATCTAATACTGTGTGAAACATTTGTTCTTCTTTGCTTTTCTCAGCAATTCTGAGGGTTTAACTATACAAGTTTATTGTGACCAAAACATGCCTTTTCTCTCCACTTAGCATAGCATAAATGTATGCTGCATATATTGGATCTTAGTGTTGTACAACTCATTGCCTTCAGCTCCCCACTTGCACAGTTTTTAGTTGACGCCTCATCTAACAAGTCAAAACAGTGTTTGTGTGTACAGTTGGCTCTCCATATCTACAGATTTTTTTATCCGTGAATTCAACAATCTACAGCTTGAAAATATTCCAAAATTATATAACTTCCAAAAAGCTAACCTTGATTTTGCCATTTTATATAAGGGACACAATTTTACTATGCCATTGTATATAGTGGGACTTGAGCACCTGCAGATTTTGGTATCCCTGGGGGAACCAAACTGCAGTGGCCCACTGAATATGCTTGTGGAAGAGGTGTCTGCACTATTGGCTTCAGTTACACAATAGTTGGGAAAGTGCAACTACTTTTATGCTAGCAATAGGAATTTAGCCATATTGATACAATATTCCCCCCCCCCCAGCCCAAATCTCCTCTCACCCAAGGCTTCATTAATTTCCTAGCTTGATGTGTATTGGTAAAAATACAAAGCTATGCTGCAGCTTTCAAGCTGATACAGTTAATTACTCTGTACTGCAAAACAACCCAGTTAAAAGGAGGTATTGTGCTTTTGCTTTAAGGTTCAAATATATTATGCTGATTTAATTAAAGTTGTTAGTTGATTGATGCCTTTTTTGAACTTGTTGAAGTTGAGGTAACTTGAAAAATAACCCGTCTTTCTGCATGCAGAGGTATCCTGTGACACCTTTGAGACTAACTGAGGGGCGTTGCAGACTGGTCCAAAAGTCTGGCCTGGGGGCGGAGTTGGGGCGGAGCAGCCACACGTCGGCCGCCCCAACCCCACCCCGACGCCGTCCTGACGCCGTGCGCCTCTTTGCACAGTGCACGGCATCAGGATGCCCCCCCCCCCCAGCACAGCGTGCAGACACACTGTGCCAAAAGGGCGCAGAAGAGCCACGGGGCCAGCTCTTAGGGTGAAAGGAGCAGCATTTTGCCACTCTTTTAGGGGCGGCAAAAAGATTGGGGCCACAGTGTGGGGTTGCTGTGGCCCAGAGGTGCCAGTCTGCATAGGCCCTGAGAGAAAGAAGTTGGTAGCTGGTAAGATAAGCAAGATATACACCTGATGAAGAAGACTTAAATCTACGAAAGTTTATGCTATCAACTTTTTTCATTCAATTAGTATCAAAGGTGTTACAAGACACTTTTGCATACTGATGCAGACGAACACAGTGATGTCTTTGAATTCTATCAACTTTCTGCATGTTGTACATGAAATGTTTTTATATATTTAAAAAGTGAAGAAAAAATGCTTAAATATGTTTATTATATATGTGAGCATTAAAAATGTTGATTTGAATATAAATCTTGGAGGACACTACCTTTTGCCTTATCTCTGTCGGCTTATTCTTCATGGGAACAGTGCCAGGAAGTGATCCTGATTTGCAGAGATGTTTTAAAATCTTTCCAATAAACTTGTTTTGGTGGAGGCTTCTTGTCTGCTTGTCTGTTGAGCCTGGCCTCTCTTCCTCTTAGATTTGTTACTAGTTGCAATTTCTCTTGGTCATGGTTGGGATCTTCTATCAGCTAGTTGCAATTTCTGTTGGTCACATGTGTTCTCTGCTTGCAAGCAAATATTGCTTGTAACTCTTGAAGTTGTTCAGGCGCTCTCTGTTTATGCAGATATCCTCTGGGTTTTAAAATTTATCTCTGTGTGAAATGGAGGATATATTTGGGAGTATGACAGCATGTCTTTCAGAAATGTGTTGGCCTGTCTTTTTTGAAATAGTGTTTTCTAAAGGTTGGCAAGGAGTGGCAATGGCAAACTGAGTAACTAGATATATTTGGATGTGAACAAAATCTTAAATGTTTTTAAAAGGTTGTCTTCTTGAGTGTAATATAAAAAGTGAAGAACATGCAACGTAATAATGCAAAATTCTAACGATTCCTGAAGGTATATTGCATTGCATTTTGTTCACCTTCTAACATTAGTTTAAATTTTGAAGAATTAAAAAAAGAGTCCAGAAGATATTGAGATTTCAGTTCTTTATGAATCAGTGGCAGTGCGTGTTGATCAGTCATTTTGTTGGAATGTTCATACTTTGGAAAAGCTAATACTGTATTGAGCAAGTTAGCAATATCCAGAAATGATCTTGAATCAACAGTACTTATTTCAGTACTTCTTTTGTTCATATATCTTCTCTATAGAAGATTTCTTTTAGAGACATCTTGTTAAAACTACCTGAAAAGTTTTCTTATTCAAAACATTCTTGTGCATTCCAGAATGTCAAGAGTGGTCAAGTCCATATATGATTGGAATGCAACTCTAACCATTCTTTACTATTATCTGTAATGGCTAGGACTGATCGATGGCTAGGATTGATAGTAATTGCAGTCCCACATCATCTGGATGGCCACAGTTACCCTATTCCTGCATTATAGAATGATAGCCTGCAGTTAGGGATTACAGAATATTTGTGGTCATGATGTAAATTCAGGTTTCCCCTTGTTTTTCAGTGTCTATCCATATGCACCCCTTGTTTGCTTAATCTCCTGCAGAGTTTTACTTGGAATTCCAGAACACCCTCTTTTCATCTTGTTCTACTCTCCCTTTTCTATTGTTTCCCAGCCTCCTCAGTTTTTTGAGCTTCTGGCTTTCTCATACCCATGATTACTTACTGCAATGGGTTCCAGCCTTGCCTCCTGTTCCTGAGTAGGAGAAAGGACCCCCGAATTCTATCTTCTGCCATCACCACTAATTCACCCCATGTGACTCAGTAAGTTTGACTTACCCTTTTTCCACTTCTGACTCTGCAGAGATTTTCCTCTCCCTCTCATAGGAGATAGAAATCTTGTACATAAACACACACACACACACACACACACACATCAAAGGCACATGTAGAGAGTGTGAAAAAGAGGAAAATCTTTTTTAAAAAGCCTTTGTTCTAACAACCAGTCTTACATTAGTGAAAAGGTATCTTGTACATGAAGGCACCTTCCTTCAGACAATCAAAGTAGTTGCAAAATAATAAAGTAGCCTAAGTCATATTCAGCTGAGGTTCGAAGAAACATAAGCTCAGCCGTAACTAGCTGACTATTCCTGTTCTGCTTATGATCAGACAGTGTTCTGGATCCTTGGATGTTCAACAGAAGCTGGGAGCCTGGACCCCATTTGTCCAATCTAGCTCCCTTAGGGACAGTGAGGTAGGCAGCACTTCTCTGCCCTCTCCGTCAGTCCCCAGTTCTTCCAGTGAGTTCTTCTTGTGTCTTGTGGTAACATGATTTATAACTTCTCATCTTGGGAGTACCTAAAAGCTTCCACACTTCTCCCCAAACTCCATCATCCTCATTGGGAGATTGTTTCTCGTGATCTCTGTTGCTCCTAAGTGATGCTGGCCCCTAATAATTGCAAGATCAAACCATCCTGTTATTAACCCTTTATTCACCTGAAGGAGAGACTATACCCCTCAGCTGTTCTGCTCAGGGAGAACATATTATATGGGAGATAATGGGAGAATCTATTATCACATTCTCATACTAGGCTCCTCCTTCTTTCACCCCTCTTTCTGCACCTGTCTCCTCTGCCCCTCTGTAACATTAAAGTAACACAATTGTTTGCTACCAGAGGTTTCCCCACCAGCACACAAGTAGTGTCTTCATAACGAGTATTTTACTGTTCACTTCAGAAGGGGCATGATATAGTGATATTCAGATAATTCCAGTAAGATTCAAACTTGCTCACAGATTGTTCTCTATAAACCATTAAGTGTTCTTCATTGATGGATAGCTAACATTAAGTGAAGTATTTTTTTTTTTTGGTAAAGTGTTATTTGGTGTAAGTGTTGCAGAACAAAACATAATTTGTTCTTGAGTGTCTGCTTTTAGGAGCAATTTTTTCTTACATGGCATACAGCTGATTAGTGGAGCTGCTTAGTGGCTCAGTTACACCAATTCTTTTCATTCATATTTATTTATGTATTTATTTTATTTTTATCCTGCCTTCTCCCCATTTGGGACCCAAGGCAGCTAACAGCATGTATAAAACACATTAAAACAACAATTAAAATAGTACAATTAAAAATATATAAACATTAAAATATAAAATTTAAAACAGAGTTTTATCTAATCTAAATCTAAAACTAACTCCCCATCCCCCAATGAAATCAAGCCTGCAGGATTTTAAAAGGTTTGTTTAATTAATTCATTGCCATTCCCTCAAATACTTTCCTTGAACACTCCCATGTTTAGTAGCTAAATGAGGCTGCTGAAATCCACGGATGATAAGTTCGCGGATACAGAGGGTGTGGACTGTAGATGATTTCCATTTTAGAGTTAGGCCAGAATCTCCCTTTTCCCTAATACATTTGTTTTTATGGACTCACATGATGTCACTTTCCGTTTGTATTCTGACTCTATCATAGCCAATTGGATTTTATCAGGGGAGTCTCCATATCACCATTTTTATATGTCTTTGATGTACTGATTTCTGTGTTATTGTTGCTTGTAGATATTAAGCTTTCTTATATGCCCCAATTTACTGCTAGTTTGTGTTTTGTTGTTGTTGTTGTTGTTGTTTCATTTGTGGTCTTAAGGTTCTTTCCTAAGTCCTACTCAACAGGACAGCAATGGTGAGCATCCTCTATGTATTGCTTGCTCAAGAAAACCCCATGAAATTTGTGGGGTCTCCATAGGTAAATAGATAACTTGACATCCCATGATGATGAGAATGATTTGTAGAATCATAATATCATACCATCCTGGTCTTCTCTGATGTTGGAAGCGAATAAGTGTTAATATTTGGAGAGAGACCAGCTCTTTAGGTAGAATTGGATAGATCCTTCCTGAAAGCCTATATAGCTTATCTGGGAATTGGTCTTAGGATAAATAGACATGGATTGCTTGTCCTGTAAATTTTATAAATAGCACACTGTATACAGTAGCCCTTCCCAATTCATGGGGAATCTGTTCTGGACCCCCAGTGAAAATGGCAGCTTGCAAATATTTGAGCCCCATTGAAAAGTAATCACATCACATGATGGGGTTGTTCTTCTTGCCTCACATACTAGAAAAGAACAGTGTAGAACAGGGGTAGGCAACCTTTCCCCTTTAAGGGCCGAGGGACTTCAGCTCCCAGAATCCCAGGAGTTATTGGCCAACATGGGACTATTGGCCAACATGGCTGAGGCTTCTGGGAGCTGAAGTCCCTCGGCCCTTAAAGGGGAAAGGTTGCCTACCCCTGGTGTAGAAGTAGCAGTGCATGGTGCTTTTAAAAGAAAGAAAAAAAGGAAAGAAGGAAGCCAGAAGAACAATTCTGATGGTAGCCTGATTACAAGAGATTTCTTATGGGAAGATGGGTTTTAAGGCTCAGTAGAATATGCCACAAATGGTTGCTAATAGGTTCATTCTTGCAGGTTCATCCACTGCTCTTTGTCTCTGTTGTGCAGTGTATAGTGGAACAGGACTAAACATTATAGAATACAATACAGATTGAGTATCCCTTATCTGGAATTCCAGAATCTGAAATACTCCAAAATCCAAAATTGTACACATGAGTGGCTGAGATAGTGACATGTTTGCTTTCTGATGGTTCAGTGTACACAACCTTTGTTCCATGAACAAAGGCTATGCAGATAAGGTGTGCACAAAACATAAATGATTTTCATGTTCAGTCTTGGGTCCCATCTCCAAGATATCTCTTTATGCAAATACAAATATTCTAAAATACAAAAAAACTCTTTTCAAAGCACTTCTGGTCCCAAGCATTTCAGATAAGGGAGACTCAACCTGTATTATTTTGTAAATTATATGCTCATTGTAGACCCAAAACAGTGGAATAAAGGTGGTGGTGGTGGTTTACTGACCATAGCTGTTGAAACTTCTTGTGTGCATGTACACACCAGTCAACTGGCTGTGGGTTCCTGGTCTACTGAACACAGACTTTGCATGTTCAACTCAACACACTCATACTATTAGAGACCTTTGGGGCTAGGAAGTGAAAGTGTTCAATAAATAGCCTCTGTATTATGAGCCACACATATTCATGTTGTAAACTGTGCAATTAGGAGATAGCATCAATAGTGGTACATGGACGTTTCAGTGATCAAAAGAATAGGTAGGTGTATTGGTGTGGAGATATTTTTGAGCATTTATTAGAATTGAGTACACCTTAGTTTAGCTGGTTTGTCTAATTGTGGTTGTTAAAATGTCTCCTTTAAGGTTAATATGAATTAGATGGCTTTATATAGTTTATACTTGTGATAAAAGTCTTCCAACAATGAATAAAGATTAAAATGTTTTTGCATGCATAGCGATTAACCATTTCATTAGCACTTCCAAACTTTCCAAGCTCTAAACTTGAAAGAGGGTTGAATATTGACCTAATTTGTCTTTTGAAAGGACACAGAGTTTTAGTCGAATGCTTCTGCTATTGAAATGGACAAATGCAGGTACTATTTCTTGGATAGTCTGCATAGAGGTCTGATGTGCTATAAGATTTACTGTGCATTACCTTAGCCATCATTCCCATAAGTATTAATTTTAACTCCACTAATAAGAAACTGAACAAAAGTGGAATTATGAGTTCAGTAGTATTCCATGAAAGGTCAGTTGTTAAAAAGGCAGAGTGTGACATTCTGTGAAAAAGGTGCCTTCATTAATCATTCTGATAGAAGAGCATAGGATATTCTTGACCAATACCAGTGAACCTTACAATATAATGTTTCAGGAAGTGGTGTTTAATTCTTTGTATTGAAACACACACACCAGGGGTTATTTGGATGAATACTGAGAACTCTTTTTTCTTTAATATTATAGCTCATATACTTTGTTTGGCAATTTTAAATCTACTAAATAAAGAATAAAGCATATTTTATACATTCTATAACTATCAAGTAATGGAGGTATTATAGAAGTTAGATTATTGTTAGGAATGTTAGGTTACAGGTGGCAGGATATAGCCTACTTATTGCTTATACTATAAGATGCAAAATGAGATCTAATCTTTGTGTGTATGGTCTTGCTTAAAGCAATTTTTTTATGAAATAGTAAGCAATTAATTCTTTATGAAACTACCAGTGTAACTCTCTAATTTACTTGGCCATTGTGGAATATGACTGGTTTGTTTGTGTTTGTTTTTTGTACCAATAACAATTTTAAAGTTCAATACAAATAATATAAATTATTAAATACAATTCTAGTGGTACATTAATCATCTGAACATCTTTACTGTGACTGTTTCTGGCAGTCTATGTTCACCAAGATGCCCATTAAAGCATAGTATTGTATACTGGTGTCCATTACAGTAACGCCTTTAGTTAAGTAACTGCTGTCAGATTCAATTCAAGACAACAAACGCAGCTAAGGGAGCTCAGCACCAAGCTTTGCCTCTTGAAAGCAATCAGTTTTTCAGTGTGACAAGCAAACAGTACAAATTGCAAAGTCTGCAGTAGTTGTGATTATTTTTCCTTAATGTCATAATTTTGCATAATGGCTGTTGTGCTACATTGACTAGGTCCATGGGTTGCTTAACATAAGTGATTGCACTTGTTTATGATTATAAACTTCTTCCACTAGAAATACTGTATGAATTGCATGTAAATTATTAGTTTAAGATTTCTACTTCATTAGCCACATTATACACATTAGAGTCATTGTCTAAGAGTTAGTAATATTTGTAATGAGCTGTATAATATGTGCCTTTTCACGAAATTTGAAAACAGATGGAATATTTTTGCAATAGTTTATCATGGAAAATGAACCCTAGCAAAATATTTTAACAATGGCTTTATTCCTGAAAGTGTGGCATTGTAGTCTGCCACGGAGCCACTTTTGGCAAAAGGAAAACAGCAAGAGCTTTCTGTGCTATCTAATGACTATCCAGGAGGGAGCAGGAGAAAACTAGTATGATGCACCTAGGAAGGATACTTTTTCTTTCTTTTTAAAGTGGAAACAGGTGTTCAGGAATATGTGCTAACCACATAAATACTTGCCATGTTTGATGCTGTGATTATGATTGTGTCCTGAAAAAGAGGAGGCTCTATGGCACATAAAACTGTAGAACTCCAGCCTGTTTTATTGTGGTCATGCTTGTTGGAGGATGCTGGGTGTTGTGGTCCCCCAAAGTTACTTTTCCAAACTGTCACTGGGATTCTCTGTCTCTCTCAGGAAAGTATGGGACATACTTACTTTACAAAATATCCTTCTTACTTAAAGCAGCTACATATTTACAGAAAGGGAACACTTTACAGGAAAGAGTCTCTAAAGATTTTTTTCCCTAGGTTCCAAGGATAACCTCATCTGTTAACCCATGAAAAGTTGGTCTTTTGTACTGAGCAGTCAGTCAGTCCGTCCAGGATCGCTATTTTCCCAGATCCTCTTAACTGGAGGCTTCAGAAAAACCTTTTCCTGTCTGTGTAATAGTCACTGTATTATGATGCTCTTTCCTGATCACTGCTGATACTATGAACACACCAAAGTAAGAGTCACATTTGAAAGCAACAACAACAAAATATTTTTATAGCTTTCAGAAATATGTGTCTGATTTCACCCCTTAAAAAACAGAGTTAAATCCAACATTAGCTCTACCTAGAGTAGACCCATTGAAATCGATTGGATTTAAGTTATTTAAGACTAACAAGTCCCATGCATTTCAGGGGGTCTTCTCTTAGATGAGCAAACAGTTGATTGACTCCAGTATCATCATATGAATGGTGTTAAAGCATGTAAGGTAGGCAAAACGTTGGAGGTAATGTAAAGAAGAGAACTTGTGACTTAAAGTTAGACATAAGAGAGATTATATAAATGGTGAATTAGTTATTCTGTGAAGGCTTTTGAGTAGGTCTCCAAAAAGTGAAATTATTAATAAGGTATAGAGGTTTAATAAATGGAATGAACATGGGTAGCCATGGTAAGAAATTAACTTTGCTTCTACTGATAAGTTCTATATCCTGAAGATTTTGGATAAGCCATGCCACTGTTGCAGTCAGTAGCAAAAAGCCAATTGACATTTGTAGTCTTCACTGCGTAGTCTTCACTGTAGAACATTTTTTTTTAATTATTAGTATTATGCAAAAGATGAGCTGCTTTATAACATTTTGTAGCTGTTTTAGAAACTGAATTTGGGGGACTTGTATGTCCTCAGTTATTCTTGCTTGTCCTATTTAATCCAATATTAATAGTAAAGTAAAAATATTTCTATCCATCTTTCATATCTGAAACAAGATAAAAGATTAAGGAGGACTGGTAAAAAGAAGGCAAGTAGATCTCTAACATGAATGGGACTGAAAGAGCTTCCCCCTCCCCACCCCATATTCCCTCCTGGCCATTGGAAAAGGGCAGAAATTTCCTAGACTCTGCAAATTAAGGCTGCATATACACTGCAGAATGGAATTCTGAGATTTGTAGTTTTGCAAAACATTTATTCTGTCATAGAACTCTGGTGCCACATCAAACTACAAATCCCAGGGTTCCATAGCATGGAGCCATGACAGTTAAAGTGTTGTCAAACTGCATTAAGTCTGTAGTGTGATAGGAGCCATAGGTAGATGTCATGGATTAATTTAGCACATTGGAGGTGATGCAAAACTCTTGTACAAGACCCATGCTTCTTTTCCTTCTGTACTCTAAGGGTTGAGTGTGAAACCAGTATTGTTAATACTAAAGTGGATCAAACTTTGGTATCAGACTGTTTTAATCTGATGCAAATGAGATGAAAAAAAATTATTGGGGAAAATGTTGTCTGGTATTAAGACCAGGAATGTGATGTGATTACGTAAAACTGTGATTTGAATCCTGAAAATTGAAAGCCCCTTCCCAAAGACCTGGCAAAGACAGATATGGAGAGAGAATATAAATTCAGATAATGTACAGATGGCCATGGACTATACAGGGTTGGATTTTCCCCCCTGATGTAGAATTATAACATGTTGGAACCACATCTAGCTGATTTGGCTTTCTGAATCTTAAAGAAAACTTTTACTGTCCCTTTTCAGGAAATGCGCTCAGCATATTGGATGGCAAATGTGTCAAAATTCCTGTCAATGAAAGGCTGTATATTTGCTGCCTGCATTCAGTGGATGGTGTTATCCATCATAACTGTATTGCCTGTTGTACTCAGTATCTAGGTTTCATTCTGGGATCCTTGCTGGATTTTACAGGCTTAATGATTTTGACAGGATCGTGTTTCTATTTTTTTTTATCAGTTAAAATACCTAATATCTCAGGTTATTTTGTATGCATATGTACAGCAGAAATTTAGACAGAAGTTTGTTAAAGAGAACTTTATGCTATGCTCTGGAGATTTGCTCATCTAATACCATATATTTTGAATTTAATTGACAATGTGACCTTTCATTTGTTACCGTACTGCTTCTTTCCAGTGACCTATTGTTGTGAATAAATACAGTTATTTATTCACTGGTCAGCCAGATACATCCAGGTGATCTAACTTAGTTTTTAAAGGCAAAAGTCACCAACGAAATTGGATATGCAAAATTGTACATCATTCTGAGATGGTTATCTGGAAAATCTGTGACAGAAACTCCCTCCTCGCTTTGAATTCTGTAAAGCAGACTTCCATTGATAAATAGAATTACACTGAAATTAGTTTGGTTACAGCCAAGTGCTGGCTTGCTTAGTTTTTGTCCCAGGATTGGATCAAATGTGTGTATGTATGTGTGTATATGCCTTCAAGTTGCCTGTTGATGTCTGGCAACTCTGTGAATTTCATAGGGTATCTTTAGGCGAGGAATACTCGGAAATAGTTTTTCCAGTTCCTTCTTCTGAAATACAGTTGGCCCTCCACATTTGTGGCTTTGACTTTCGCAGATTTGATTATTTGCAGTTTTGATTAATATGTTTTCTCTAGGAATCTCTAAGGCCTCCCGCGCAACTCTGCTAGAAGTTGACCAAGGAGTTGTGCTCGAGAACCTAGAAATTCCTAGATAGAACACTTCTCTAGGCATTTGTAGGTCCTCCAGCATGATTCTGTGATCAGCCTCTGGAGGATGTTGACCACAGAGTTGCACTAGAGGTCCTGGAGATTCATAGAGAGGTGTTCTCTCAAATAAAAAGAATAGTGTTTTTTTATTTGTGGTTTTTCCACATTCATGGGGGTCATCCACCCCTAACCCCAACAAATACGGAGGGACCATTGTATAGCCTACAGCATCTGGTATTCGTTGGTGGTCTCCCATCCAAGTACTAACCTGGGCTGACCCTGCTTATCGTCTAAGATTCTGGTCCCTTTAGGTCAGGGGTAGGCAACCTTTCCCCTTTAAGGGCCGAGGGACTTCAGCTCCCAGAATCCCAGGAGCTATTGGCCAACATGGGACTATTGGCCAACATGGCTGGCTTCTGGGAGCTGAAGTCCCACGGCCCTTGAAGGGGAAAGGTTGCCTACCCCTGCTTTAGGGTATTTAGGCCTAGTACCAAAATAAGCCTGTCCTATTTATTTCTGTAATATTTTTGGTAATAAATTTAATGGTTTTACTAAATATGCCTAGTTCCCTTGTTGATATTTTTGTATTGCTGAACCTGACATTTGAGAATGAGGCAATTGACCATTTTGAGACACATATAATGTATATCTTTGTTTTGGTACTTGTTTGCTTACACATTGCCCCAATGATTTGCATTGATAGGGAAGAATTTATGCTTATGAAGAAAGTACATGGACTCAGCTGTGTCCCTGAATTGGGAGAAAGATACCTTGACATCAGTAAAGTCAGATCCAGTGGGTAAAAATGAGAGACTCTCCCCTCTAAAGTGAGGCAAATGTGGTTAGCTATTGAACAAATAAAAAAGGAAAATGCATTGAAGTCCAGATGCAGTATGTTTGTAGTAATAAAAGCAGTAGTACAGATTTACTGGTGTAGAAGTTTTAACTGTAATACTGTGGAATGGTAGGTTATTTTGTGTTCAAGAGCTACATTTATCACAAAAATGATGATATACAAATCACTTCCATATCACAAAATGTTCTTGGTCAAAATTGGCTTGAGGCAAGTGATATCTTCGAGTAAACAGTATATGAAGACCATATCTTAAAATGATAGATCACCTAATTTTGTTCTGACAGAGGTTTTTGCCGCAACAAACATCTGTCACTGAAATACCAATTCAGAGATACGGAAGCCAAATTGTAGAGGTTTTCTAGTATTTGTCATTCCTTTAGTTAAGAATGCTACTGATAGTTCTGTATCTAAAATTGCAAACAGTTCTCCATTCCTTAAAAAAAGGAGGAAGAAGATCCTTAAATGAAGTGTCTTTCAGCACTAATTAACCATTTTTGGAAGGTATTGGCTCTGTTTCATTCTATACATAGTTTTATACTGTTTCTATGCACCCAGAGTTGTAAATGAACACTATTAAATCCCCCCCCCTTTTTTTATTATAACAGTTTTGCATTTGTGAGGAGGATCTTCAGGTTAAGAGTATGTCACACACATAAAAAGAATTAAATAGCTGAACTCTTTGCATGGTACATTTTTGAGCATTTTTATGACCATGATTATACTTCAAAACAATGCCTCCAATGACTGGATTCTCCCTGTTTGCTTGCAAATATAGCTCGGATGGGGATACAACATTCACTACATCTACAAAGGAAAGAATGGGAATTGTCACAGCCTTCTGAATATCCAAGAAGAATTACTGTTATACTCACAAGTCTACAAATTCAAATACTTTTAGAAGCTTATAATAAGTAATGTTAAATTGCTGATTATAAACAAAGGTGAGGAAAAAATAGCTTAAGCGCTTACAAAACAAAACAATGTCCTGTTTCATACACAGATTCAAAAGTGAAGTAATGCCTTTTCGGAGCTAGCTGTCGCTTACAAATGCTGAAACAAACTTTGTGTTACCTTCAAAGACATAGCCGTGTTAGTCTTGAAAATTCTTTTGCATACTTTGTGTTACATGGTACAGTTGTTTAGACATAGATATTCACACTAATAATGAAAAAAAGTTTAATATGCAACATGGTAGGCTGTTTGATTTTATATCTTTAAATCTGTATTTGAGTTCACCTTGGATCTTAAAGTGGATTGCAAATGAAAACAGTAATAATTGTAAAAGTCTATGATTTAAATAAGACAATAAGATATTAACAGATTTTGTTTTTTTAAAAATGCTGAGCAGGTTTACATTGAAACAGTGAAAAAGGCAGCAATATATTTTAGAAAAAAAGTATAGTAAGAAAATGCAAAGAGAGAGAGAGAGAGAGAGAGAGAGAGAGATTAAAAATCTTCCCAATTTAATTACCACTGCCCCAACAGAAAAGTCTTGAGGCAAAGGATAATGCATAACTTATTAACTAGAGATAAATTTGGAAAATCCTCCTAGTAACAATATATGTCAGAGTATAGTGTAGGAAAGTTTGAGGGATGGAGTATTCACCCAGTTCAAGATCTGAGTGTTTGTAGTAGCACTTTTGCACAAACTACTGTCCTCATTGTGGTCAACTGCATAATTGTGGAGAGGGCAGCTGTGATAGAAAAGAATAGATTTTTAAAAGTCTTTTCTAGGACATCCTGGGCACATCAGTTGCACAGAAGGGATACACAAAATCTGTGGAACAGTGGAATTTGTTGGGTGATTGCTGCAGCAGAATGCCTAACTGGTTAGTTTCTGAAGGAATGTTAAGGGACCCTTAAACTGATCCCTTCTATCTCTTTGGCCTCAAATGGCCATACCTCTCTCTGTGTGTGTCTCTCTATCTCCTATATGCTCCTTCTCATAAACTCGTTAGTGTTCTTGGGTCTCTTTTTGGATTTGTGTGTATATGTGCATTCATGTCACCTGTTGACTTATGGTGACCTCATGAATTTTATAGGGCTTTCCTAGGCAAGAAATAATCAGAGGTTGTTTGCCAGTTCTTTCCTCTGAAATATAGCCCACAGCACCTGTTATTCATTGGCAATCTCCTATGCAAGTAATAACTAGGGTTGATCCTGCTTAGCTTCCAAGATCAGACAGGATCTGGTGCATTTAAGGCATTTAGGCCCTGGATGACTATACAACCTCATAAATTAAGCAAGCCACAGGCAGGAGTCATCATTAGTATGCTGAAGAAGTAACTAGACTAAATGGGGAATATTTGACAGTAGAAGCTGTTAAATTATGGCAAGATAGCACTGAATATGTTTAGGTTAAAGAAAAAAATGTGCGTAACAGAACTTAACAATTACAAATACTTTAAAGAAGGTCATAAAGGAAAAGTTCCCCGAGTTTCTTGTGGCAGTAAAGATTGAAATGGAAACTTAAGGTGACTATCACAAGAAATTTCCTAACTGGAAGATTAGCTCTGCAGTTAAAGTAAGACTAAAATCTTTCTTCTTGTGGTGTTTCAAATAGGAGATAAAATTCAGAAGCTGACCAAAAGACATTCTTTTTGACTTAGACCCAGCTTGTACACAACTATCTCTTGTTGATGTTTTTCCCTTCATGTGCTGGCTTTGGCACTCTTGTCATGGTTTATTTAAATTACAATTTCCCATTGCATAAGGAAGCTGAAGCTTAATTTTGTCCTGCCAGTGCTCAAGGGATTGAGCATGGCTCATATTTCCATGCACAGTCCTCTCAGATACCTACCCCACGTCTGTTTGGAAAATCTTGATTAATTATTGTGCATGCAAAACAACTAATGTAGTTTGTGGGGTAGGGAAGGGTGAAGTTGGTGCATTCTAGTTTAGAACTTTATTAAGAAGTTCTAAACACATTTCATGGTGCTGCCATCAACTAAAGTAGAATTATTTTCTTCTTTTTAATAACTTTTCTTTGTTAAAAAAAACCCCTCTCATTTGTACCCATTTTTATTCTGCACTGCCAAAAAGCTGTCTCATCTTTTTATGATGTTTAATTTGTACTGAAAGAGATTGACTATTCATTGATTCTTGACCCGCCAGTACCAAGGAAAATAATTTAGTTAATAAGAATTTTCATGAATTTAAATGCATGTGAATTCTGCCTTTACTATATACAGGAATAGAAACTAATTTAAAATTTCTAGAAGAGCCTGAGGGTTTGTGGCATCAAAACTATGGAAGGTAGATCCAGTTAAAGATGATAGCACAATCTTCTCAGCTATCTAGTGAATACATGTGCAGTTCTTTTTATTAGTGCAGATAGGTACATTTGCTGTATGTTAAAATGTATGGTTTGATTTTTTACTTGGGGCATAAAATTTGTATCACTTCAGTTGTCAAAATGATATTGTTGCATTTCTAAAAAAAGCAGTGTGAACTGAGGAACATACAGATGCGTTAAATACTATAGGGAGTATATCCAATAGAGTAATATCATAAAGTTTATAAAAGGCTTAAAATCATAAAAAAGAAGGATCCCAATAATAAAATATATATAAAAATGTGTGAACACATTTTTATACACCTCAGCTGTCAACATTTCTAATCAAATCATCTAGCCACCTTGCTTTTTAAATGATACAAGCAATATTTCCTGTAATAAATACCTCTAAGTCTAATGAGAGGCCCTAAGGCAACTTCAAATGTATGAATTCATTATAATTGAAAAACGTAATCTGTAGGGCAAGGAAGCCTGTTTCCCAGCCTCTTAACTCCATAAAGCCTGGGTGTTCTATGAAAAATGTTGTACATTTTGTTTACAATGTATTGTTGCTGTTTGAAGTATTGTATGTTCCTGTACTACATAAGATTGGGACACATAATGGAGGAAAAATCAAGAAGGCAATCTTTCATTTTGTTCTTGTATGAAAAATTCAAAAGAGTGAAAACTCACCCAGAGAAATTTTGCAAGGATATTATTTTCCAATGTTTCGATCAATTTGTCTGTCAACCATGCTGAGAGGTGGAAGGGGCCAGCAAAAGCAATTTAGCTTGTGAGGTCCAAAATAGAAATGTTTTAGGAAACCCTGTCACATGTCATTTCTATGTATTAAGCTGCTGTGTGTTTTTTGTGTATTAGCAATGTTGGGAAGAAAACTTGGTATCAATCATCTAAGTCAGCTGTAAATATCTGATAAAAGAGTTCTTGTGCATGGAAAGAGAAAACGTTTAATCCAATATTATGCATTTGGACTTCATACTATCTTCAGATTGCCTCCAGAATTATTTTCTTTTACATTACAAAATGAATTAACTAACTGTCCTGTGATAGTGTTATTTTGGAACATCTTGTCAGTAGGCATTATGTGATTCACCCACCCATTTATAAGTGTATCCTGTGTTTTATAAATAGCAATATCTGCTCATATGGGTGACATGTAAAATGTGGATTATTCTTGTGTCTGCAGCACAGAATAGGAAGGAGATGCAGTATACTGAAATTGTTGGAAACAACCTGTCACTTACTTTACTAACAAATATCCATGCAATATGTGAAGAGATTTTGTAGCACCTTTGAGACTAACTGCACAAAAGAAGTTGTAGTATAAGCGTTCATAGACTTGGGCTGCTCCCTCAGAAACATAGAGTGAAGTGTTGTCCAGAAAGAACCTTTATAGTCAGTCTGTATGAAAGGCTATAGAAATGCAAAACTTGTATGGTGATGAGGTGACCAGTTTTAACTATGGTAGTTGAGGCTTAGGCATTTGGAAAGTTGTTGCCTAAGTCCAGGGCGGGTGGATGACCATATGAATGGTAGAAAGAGTTTTGGCTGGGAAAGGGGGATATGATAAACCGGTTTCTTTGCATACTAATATTCCAGTCTAACACTGCTATGTCTCTGAATTCTACCAATATCCACATAGTTTGATATCAAGAGTAGCAAGAATGCAGGCTTCCCACACAGCTTCAAGTGTCTCTATCCCAAATTCATTAATATTGTTCTTCTGCTTCCTCTTTTTCAGTCTGCCTGATGAAAGAAAGTTGGAGCAGCAGTGCAGCTCCACTCTGCCAGCCAAGTCCCCACAAAGCTTGCAAAGCTTAATCAGAGTCCCAAATTTGAAAGCTCCTTTTTTGCTGCCACTTCTCTGCTGACACATGCTGTAGCTTTTTTGCTCCAGTTAATCAGTCTGTCCCCAAATGGTGCCACTGTGGGCTACAGAAGCAATGTCCTGTGCCCAGCCTCATAAATTTCCCAACTACAGCCATCACCACTAGTGAAAGATGTGGCTTAGGGAGTGAGCTTGCATGGACAGGTGAAAAATGGGAGACATCACTCAGCTATGCGGTGGTTTTAAGTTTCATGCAGCCGTCATCTCCACCATGTCCCTAAAGGCTGATAGTTCCTTTTTTTCTTTCTTGCGCACCAATACTTTGATGGAAGCCCCCCCACCACCTCCCTTTTCCCTTAGTGCCTTCCTGCTGCCTCTATTCCTACTCACCACCCCCTGGATCTTTCCACCTCCTGGGGTTATACCATCCACTTTGTGAATCATGGACATAGAGCAGGGGTAGGCAACCTTTTTGAGCTGGGGGCCGGGTTGCTATCCCTCAGACAATTGGGGGGGCCGAAGCACCAAAAATAAATAAATAAATAAATAAATAAAAATAAAAACATTAAAAAAATAATAAAATATGCATGCACACTCTCTCAGCCCCAGAAAAGCCATGGCAAAACCCCTGTGGAGATTTTGCCAAGCAAACCCCAAGAACAAGTAATAACAACAATAATCAATATCATCATGGCAGGCGGCGAGGGGGCGGCGGTGGCAGTGGCAGGACCAGCCTGGGGGCCGGTCCAAAGGCCTCGGGGGGGCGTATCCGCCCCCCCCCCCAGGCCTTAGGTTGCCTACCCCTGACATAGAGTGTTATGTAGCTTGTGCATCATATCCCTTGGTATGAGCAAAAGCCCTCTCCTCTGAGCCAGGTGGAGTCCAACAACCTGTAGAGATTTCAGACTCTTACAGTAGAATAGACCCATGACCACACTAAAGTGTCTCACAAGATGTAATCTGCTAGATTCTGAAAATAACAGACTAAGCTTCAGTACCATCTTGGTCTTGGGAATGTTGAAAGGAAGAACTAAGAATTGTTATAAAATTTTGCAATGTAATGAACCAATTTTACCAAAAAGCAGAGGCAGCTGATTATAATACAGCTGGTTCTCTGTGTCAACCGATTCTTTATCCACAGATTCAACCATCCACGGCTTGAAAATATTTTTAAAAAAATACATTCCAAAAACCAAACTGTGATTTTGCTATTTTATATAAGGGGCACCATTTTATTTTGCCATTATATTTAATGAGACTTGAACATCCACATATATTGGTATCCACAGTAGGTTCTGGAGCCAAAACTGAGCAGATACCAAGGGCCTACTGTACTGTTGATTGTTGTTTCATTCCTTAGAGAGTCAGAGTTGGAGCCTGACAAAGTAAATTGGCCAAAAGTTGAGACATTGTCTCCTTCTTGAATAGACTACTGATCCTGCATGTGGTGTCCCGGTGTATGGAAATAGCAGAGTTTAGAAAATCAGCTTCTTGGAATATAACTACTGGCCATACTGACTGGAGGAAACTCTAGGAAAAACTAAACACGATGGCCACACTTATAGGCCTTTAGTGGAATGGTAGAGTGATGGGCTGAACTTCTCAAAATTCAACATTATTTCACTTCATTTTCCCTTTGTATTGTGTTCCTATCTAGCTTTTGCCAGTTTGGTATTTTGAAGAATTGCCGCATAAATGTGTGCCTTCAAGTCGTCTGTTGATTTATAGTAACCCCATGGATTTACAGGATTTTCTTAGTCAAGGAATACTGAGACGTGGTTTGCCAGTTTGTTCCTCTGAAATGTAGCTTACAGGAATTGGTATTCATTGGCAGTCTTCCATACAAGTACTAACTAGGGCTGGCTCTGCTTACCTCAAGGAGCAGACAGACTAGGTGCCTTGTCTTTATTTCCAAAGAATTGCTAGGTCTTTCCTGTTTTCATGATATGAAGTAGAGAGCCAGTTTACTCTTTGAAATACGAGGCAGTTGGTAATCTGCCCATGGCATTAGGTAACTTAGGGGCTGTACAGATTCCTTGCCAGATCGGGGCAGTGGCAACCACATGCCGTGGCTCCAATCTGTCCTTTCCACGGTGCAAAAAGTGGCTCCTTTTTTTTGCGCTGCAGAAAGGGTGCCCTAACTGCAGCGGCATCTGCTTTTCGCCACTTCTTCGGCACAGCGCATGTAAACGTTGCTCCAAAGACACACCCTTTTGCTGCCCACCATGCGGTCGCCATGTCCTGACTCCATCCCCAGGCTGGCCCTTTTGGCTGATCTGTACAGGCCCTTAGTTACAATCCATTTGGATAACATGTTCTACTTGGGGTTATCTTTGAAGAGTGTTCGGAAACTTCGGGCATTTGCAGACTGCTAGAAAAAATAGTACAGATTGAGTCCACTTTAACTGCCCTGGCTCAGTGCTAGGGAATCATGGGAACTGTATTTTTTTCTGAGACATTGAGCCTTCTTTGTCAGAGAGCTCTGGTGCCACAATAAACTACAGTTCCCATGATTCCTTAGCACTGAGTCAGGGCAGTTAAAGTGGACTCAATTTGCACTATTTCTGGCAGTCTGCAAAGGCCCTTCAGCTGGTCCAAAGAGCTGTAGCTGGGGCAGGTTACATACTATGTCCTTGTTAAAACAGCCCCACTGGCTGCCATTTTGTATCCAGTCACAATTCAAAGTTATAACCTATAAAAGCTGATTATAACTTATAAGCCCCTTAATGTCTCAGGCCCAGCTGTCTGAGATCAGCCTCTGAGATCATCAGGAGAGGCCCTTCTTTCAGGCCCAAGCTCAGTGGTGGAGATGCAAGAGAGGGCCTTCTTGATGGCTACTCCTACTCCCTAAAATTCCTTTCCCAGGTAGGCCACAGAATGTTGCCTTTCCGCTTTAGGCTTTTTATTCCGACAGGCTTTTAAAAGAGAAAGTTTTTAAAGAATGGACTTGTGTTGTTGTATTGTGTTAAACTCAACTGTTTTAAGTAGCCTTTTAAATCTTTTTTGATTGCATGTTACAGTCTTCCCTCATAACTCACAGGGGATCCATTCCGGACCCCCCCCCGCGAGTTACGAGGGTCACGTATATTGAAGCCCCGTTGGCTTGAATGGGGTGCGCCCCTGCACCCGTGCATGGGGGGCGCACTCCATTCATGCTAATGGCGGTCACCCCTCCACGGATTTGCAAGTCCATGGACTTGAAGGGGCCACTGTATTCTTTAAATAATAATAATAATAAAAATAATAATAATTATTTATATTTCCCGCATCTCCCTACGAATCGGATTTAACTTGATAATGTATTTTAATGCTGTGTTTTAATCCTGTGATTAGTTTAAAATTTGCATGTTTTTAACTGTATTGTTCTTTTAAATTGTAAGCTGATTTAAGTTGCAGTTTTTTGGAGAAAGTGGAATACAAATGAACCTGATGGTGAAGATGATGATGACATGTGGCCCAGTTCTTGTCGGCAGCACATATACTAAAATTGGAACGATACAGAGAAGATTAGCTTGGCCCCAGTTCTTAGACGTACACCATAGTGGGCAACAGTGTCCACAAGCTGTTTATTTGTCCCGAGAATGCACTTCCTCCTCTTGTGCCTGTACAACAAAGGCTCTGCAAAAAAGATAAGAGTGGGAGGAGTCATAGAGTGACAGATTTGGAAGAGACCACAAGGGTCGTCTAGTTCATCCCCATGCCATGCAGGAATTCACAAAGTACTCCTAATAGATGGCCAACTAGCCTCTGTTTAAAATCATCCAGACTCCACCACACTCTAAGGCAGGGGTAGGCAACCTTTTTGAGCTGGGGGCCAGCTTGCTGTCCCTCAGACAATTGGGGGGCCAAAGCACCAAAAATAAATAAATAAATATTTAAATATTTTTTTTAAAAAAAATTTTTTTAAACATTTTTAAAAAATTAAAAAATATGCATGCACACTCTCTCAGCCCCAGAAAAGCCATGGCAAAACCCCTGTGGAGATTTTGCCAAGAAAACCCCAAGAACAAATAATAAAAACAATAATATCATCATGGCGGGCGGCGGCGATGGCCTTAGGTTACCTATCCCTGCTCTAAGGCAATGTATTCCACTTTTGAGAAGGAATCTGAATTTGGGACAGAAATCTGAGAAGAGTATTCTCTCTTTAACACAGAAGTCTAGATGGATACAGGCAACTGAGATTACCCCAGACTTTGAAATGATAGCAAGCTGGAAGATATGTGGGTGGTACATTTTTTAAAGATACATGATGCATAAGTATTATGTTTAGGTCTGGTCGTTACCTGGATAGAGATGGTCTGGGAATCCCAGGTTATACCTGTCCCCAGCCTCTAGTTCAGGGGTAGGCAACCTTTCCCTTTTAAGGGCCGAGGGACTTCAGCTCCCAGAAGCCTCAGCCATGTTGGCCAATAGTCCCATGTTGGCCAATAGCTCCTGGGATTCTGGGAACTGAAGTCCCTTGGCCCTTAAAGGGGAAAGGTTGCCTACCCCTGCTCTAGTTCCATAATAGAAGAATTTTGGCTTATAAATGTAATTAATTAAAGTGTGTATTTATTTTTATGCAAACTACAGACTAAAATCTGGAAATTGATTATTAGTGTGAAAGTGTTGAGCTTCCCCTAACAAAAAATAGCTATTCAATCAAAACTATTTCCAGAGTAGGACAAGTTACAATTGTATTCCGTTCCTGGAACCTGTTAAAACTCTTAGTAAAATGTAAGTCCTAGAGAGCATAATTTAATTTGGACTCTAACAGTCGAAATTTTACACTGCCTGGAAAGATGGATTTGGAATCTGTTGGACATGTTAGCTTGATGTTTTTGTAGGCATGCTAACACATATGCTTGTGCACATACTTATCAAGCAAGTTAGTCCAATTAAAGGTTATGTTGCTCTACTATATGTCTTTCTCTTGCATGGCAACAACAAAATATGGGCTCTTGTCACCCCCAAGGCATTGCGATGTTAGTGAAACTGAGTGAAAATGTCACTTTCTAGAATTCACAGTTAATTTAGGAGAGTAAAATCCAACCATACAGAACAATAACTTCATGGGAGCCAAATGCCATTTTGACTTTTTTTGTTTGTTTGTTTCAAAGAATGGTTGTTAATGAGCATGTTAATGAATGAAGAATGAACTTTACCATCCAAGTCTACTATAGAGAATTTCTGTGGAATGAAATTTCTAACTTGATATGCATGGTTTTTATTTGTTTTTGTTTTCACAAAATATTGGTTTATTGAGAGATATGTTAGCCTCAATTGACATATTGACATTTCCAGGAAGGGTGGTTATTGTCTTGAGAAATACAATTGTACGCTGACAGATTCCTATCATTATTCGGAACTGTTGCTATGGGTTAGTGAGACAAGTCTAATAAATAATGAAAGTGAATCATATTGGGGAGAACAGCAGTGGAAAAAACGTGGAATACACAGTGCTGACATGAGCTAACTCCTGTTCAGCCATGACATCATGCAGTGTTAATGTCATGTGCTACAGTGAAGAAATTGACTTATGGTATTAGAACTTCTGCTACAGGATGGTAATTAACTTGTGTCACCACTGTAGCTGCGTATCTGAATAATTAGCAGCAGAGAGGGTAGCTGGATTAACAATGAAGTCTTCACTTTGTGTCCTATTCAGTCCCTGGAGGCTTTGCACAAGCAGCTCAGTTAGATGGTACTGGTCATGCAGGAAGTAAAGGTGCATGTAGAATCATTCTTTTTATTGTTTCTAGTAGTTTAAATTCTCTTTTCAGAGCTTCGAGAGCTTTATTATTTGACAGCTGTGGGCATGTTTCTCACTGGACTACATCTGATTTGCAGTTTCATTGTTAGCTGTTGACAGCAAGGGTGGAAAGGCAGGAGTAAGCCTATTTCTGGGTGAATTACATAACAGAGGGAGGCTCATCAGTTTCACTGTGGCATGACCCGGTTTGGTTACATGTATGTCAACTTAGCAGAAAGCTCTAATTAACCTTCTCCTGGAAAAAAAAATGTAATTGCTTCAGCAACTTTTACTTCACTAACTGCTTGTTGCTATTGTTTCTATAGGCTAGTAAGATGAACATACTGTATTAAAGTATGGCCTTCTATTTATTTAACTTTTATACTACCTGGTCACTTGTATTCCCATATGTGAATCAAGAAGCCAATGTGTTTGGATCTATGATGGGGTGGGAGAATTCTTTTCCTTTTAACAGGAATAAGTAATGCTGTAGCCTTTTTACATATACCTAAAAACATGTACGTTGTATTTTCTTTTTGGGGAAAGGGAATGACAGACCACATCCCTGATGGACATGTATTATTAGAATGCTTGCACAGACCTTCCATGTGTACAACACATCTATAAGTGAAGAATACATGAGTGTGGAAACCTGCCTTTTTGGGATCCCTGTCCTATCAATTCAGCCCTCCATTTTAAATTGATGTGATCCCCCCACACACTTCAATCCATGGGGAGAGACAGGTAAATAATAATAATAATAATAATAATAACAACAACAACAACTACTACTGCTACTACAGTAGGTCCTCCATTTTCGCAGGGGATCTATTCCGGATATTCCTCCCAAAAAACGGAGATTTGGCAATATTCAAGCCCCATAGGTTTGAATGGGTCACCCCTCCATGAATATATAAAACCGCAGACTTTAAGTCTACGAGAAAGGAGGGGCGACTGTACAGCTGTACATGTTGAAGCTATGTAGAAGGTTTCTGTAAATTTTCTGTGTGCTCTGGTTCCTTTTTAGCAGTTAATATGTCACTAACTTATGCCCTTTATTTGATTGTTGAATAAATACCATTTTATTCTATTTTATTCCTATTTTTTTCCTTTCCCTTTCTTTATTTCTCCAGTTTTTGAAGCTTAGCAGGAAGTTTGATGTTTTTAACTGCATCAAATAGAAAAACAAAACTCTTAGAAGTGTCCAGGAGCAGGAGAAGAGAAACAATTGGGGTGATGATTTTTGTCATCCATTTTTTTTCCAAGGTTGGGGCATCAGATATGCTCAGGCCACAAAAATGGCCTTAGGACAGTTTGATTTTCCTACATTTGATTTAGCCCCATCAGACTGTTGCCATCCCTTTAGATGACCTCTAAATTCTGTAATGCCACACTTCCCTTTACCTGTGACCACACTAACAGGGATACCTCATCCTTTCCTAGGTTAACTAATTATTCAAGCACAAATCAGACCACTAGTAAAACACTGCCACTTCTTTTCTGCATGCACAATGGCTAATGAGTGTGAGTCAGGGCAGATGTAACAAGAAGCTCCAAACAGTCTTCTGTCATCCCCCTACACACTTTTTGCTGTACCTTTCATGGGGCTTGCAAGAAAGTACCCTCTTCAGCTGCTGTCTTGAAACATTTATTCTTCAAGTAATCATTCATTTTCTGGCCTCTAAAGAGAGTAGGATGGGACAGAATAGCCAGAAACACTCAAGGCTTGATTACAACTTCTACTGCTTTTGTTAGACCACTTACATTCCTAATTTTCAGATAAAACCTTTTCCCCCAAAGCAGCTCATAAACAAAATTAAACAAAAAGCAAAAATTAAAGCAATAACAATTTAAATAAAATGCATTATTATGCAAGTCAAACAACACAAGGTATCAGAAAGCATTCCTAGCTCCTGAATCATCTGGACATTTGTAGATAATGGCAGACCAAGAGAACTGAACTGGTGACACTTCAATTGAGACTTCCAAATTAATTTCTCCTAGTGCAGAACAGTGATGGGAAACATTTAGACTTCTGTATTCTAAAATCCAGAACCCTCAGTTGTCATGGCCAGGGCTTAGGGTTAGGAGAATTGTAATCTAAATCATTTGGAAAGCCCAGTGCTCCATACTGCTGAGGCACCCTGAACCAAAGGCGGTGGAGTATCACGTATGTGCCAGTACATGTGGGATAAGAGGATTATAAATCAATGGTGCAGTAGAAATTCATAGTTCCGGTATCTTGCATCTTTATTTCAAAAAATCATGTAAGAAACAGTATGAAAGAATTCTTCCTGAAACTTGGAAGAATTGCTTTCAATAAGAGCAAACAATACTGGACTAGAGGGATTAATACTCTTTTCTAATATATAGTAAATTTCTATGCTGCTCTTTTTTTAAAGGAAACAATTAGATGTTGATTAATCCATTTTACTGTCTGAAATAGCTTAGCTTCTTCCGTGATAGTTTACTTCTGTGAAAAATGTATGCATTCTAACCTTATGTCAGCTGGAAATATTTAGAAACAATTCAGTTTAATTAATACACATTAGTGGTTTAGTATGAGGTTGATTTGAAGATTAGTAATGCTGGAACGTACTGACTTACATAGTACAGTCTACATTTGATGGGCAGGAGAAGGCTAATACAAATTAAAGGGGCCTGTGGTTCAGAAATGGGCTTAGGAACTGACTTTCTTGGTAGTAGTATTTGTCAGTATTTTTTTTAGACATCCATTGAAAAATTGGTGAATTTCAAATAAAATAATAATATACAAAACTGTGTTACAAAAAATACTAAAGATTTTTAGCTGGTCCATACACAAGATCCAGCAAATCAAAGGAAAGTTCAGACCAAGGGCCAAGGTGCCCTGGGGCAATAAAAAGAACATACTACAAAACCAGGAAGAAATAAAAATACATCAAATGCAATATACAGGTGAGTTGTGTAAAAGAGATGAAAAAAAAAGAAAGACACATGGAATGAATAACCATATGAAGATGAACCACAAATTCTAAAAAGTGAGGTGGAAGCTGCAATAAGAGAAATTGGGAAAAATAAATCACCAGGAACAGATGATATTTCAATCGAACTGCTACAGTCCACACAGACAGAATCAATTCTAGGGTTAACCAATATATGTCAACAAATTTTGAAAAGAAAATGGTGGCCAACAGATTGGAAATGATCAATATATATCCCCATCCACAAAAAAGGAGACACAAAAGACTGCAGCAACTACAGGATCTTAGCATGAATTTCCCATGCAAGCAAAATTATGCTCAGAATTCAGCAACATAGACTCCAATCATATATGGAGGGAGAATTCGAGAGCTGCAAGCAGGATTCAGGAAAGGAAGACAGTGGGGACCACATTGCAAATATATGATGGCTAATGAAGTGCACCAAGAATTCCAAATGAAAATCAGCATGTGTTGATCAGACTACAGCAAAGCCTTTGACTGTATAGATCAGGGGTAGGCAACCTTTCCCCTTTAAGGGCCAAGGGACTTCAGCTCCCAGAAGCCTCAGCCATGTTGGCCAATAATCCCATGTTGGCCAATAGCTCCTGGGATTCTGGGAGCTGAAGTCCCTCGGCCCTTAAAGGGGAAAGGTTGCCTACCCCTGGTATAGATCATGAAAATATAAGGAATGCTCTTAAATACATGGGTTCCACTACATCTGATAGCCCTGAAGAGAAATCTGTACTTAGGATGAGAGGCTAATGTTAGAACAAAATATGGAGAAACAGAATGGTTCCCAGTTGGCAAAGGGTCAAGCAAGGCTGCATATTATCACCCTATTCTGAATTGTTCAGTTTGTATGTTGAAAATATCGTACAAAGAGCAGGCTTAGAAAAAAGGAGAAATAAAGATAGAATGAAGGAATATCAACAACCTGAGGTACATGGATAACACAATACTACTAGACTTGAAATAATTATTAAAGAAGGTCAAAGAATAAAGTGCAAAAGCAGGTTTACTGCTGAAAATAAAGAAAACAAAAATGATGTCCATGGAGAACCTAAATACATTCAGCCTTGACAATGAGGAAATCAAAATAGTAAAAGAATTCTCATACCTTGGATCAAACATTGATCAGGAAGGAGACTGCGGTCAAGAAATCAGAAGAAGACTAGTAATGGGAAGGGCAGCTATGAAAGAACTAGAGAAGATCCTGAATAGTAAAGATATACAACAGAGCACTAAAGTTAATATCATACATTGTATTCCTCACTACCTTGTACAGATGTGAGAGTTGGACAGTGACGAAAGCAGATAAGAAGAAGATTAATTCTTTTGGAATGTGCTGCTAGAGAAGAGTGCTGAGGATACTGTGGACAGCCAAAAAGACAAACAAATGGGTTCTTGAATGGATCTGGAAGCCAGGATGATAAAACTGAGGCTGTCGTATTTTGGCCACATCATGAGAAGGCATGGCTCATTAGAAAAGACAATAACGCTAGGAAAGGTGGAGGGAAGTAGAAAGAGAGGAGGACAACATATTAGATGGATAGACTCTATTGGGGAGGTCATGGGTATGAATTTACAGGACCTTGGCAGAACAGTGGAGGTTAGGGAGTCTTAGAGATGTTCATCCACAGGGTCGCCATGAGTTTGGAACAATTTGAAGGCGGTTAAAAGTAACAACAACAATTCATGTATATCTTTACCTTTTTATACTTTCTGCAAGATGGAGCAGAACTGTGGCCCAAGTGACAGAAGGAAGCTATGGGTGAGCAAAGGAATACAGTAGCACCAGTAACAACTGGGAATAAAGGGGGTGAGAGAACTTGTGGGTAGGTGCTGTTGGAAGAAGCCACAGATAAAACACAACATTCCAGGCAAACAGCCCTACCAATTCTCCACCAAATCCTCTGTCCCCCTGAGCAGCTCCTGAACATTTCCTGCTTTCTCCAGATAGGCTGCAAAGGGGCAAAGGATGCAAGAGAGAGGCATCCTCTGGGTATGGGTCAGAAAGTCAAATCAGGTGGCTGGGGTGAAAGTGCTGGTTGTAGGTCCAGAGATTCAAAGATTCTTGAGAGAGCAAGCAAATATCCAGTGCCTGAAAAAGATTCTCATCAGTGCTGAAACCTGCTCTCAGCAGCCCAGTCTCTCTGTATTAGAAAAAATTCAAACAGTTCTTACTAAAAGTTAAGATGCCTCTGTCCATTTAGATACTGGAGGGTGATAGATTATTTTACTTATAAAATAAAAACATGATAATTCTGTTTATGTAAAAGGAGACCTTAGACTTTCATTAAAGCAGCTGTCTTTGAGAGTATGCATACTGGGAATCCATTTGGCACTTCAGCACTGATTATTATCATAGCATTGTGCCCAACTTGCAACAAGTTGAGGTCTGGTTTTGCCAGAGGTAACAGAATATGTTTTTGTCATTTGTTATGTTTCTTCATCTCCTGAAAGTTTTCTAGCAATGCAGAGAAATTGCATCTGTACTTATTATTTTCCTCAAACATTTAAATAAAGTACATATACATTAGGAATTTATTTTTGGTATTGCATTGATTGTGGCTACATACCATGTACCTTCCAGTTTCATAGACATGAAGGGGAAAAAGAGATGGAACAGCATCACTTAACCTAGTCACATTTATTTTGCTCAAATTGACTAGAGATAGATATTTCCCTTTCCTTGACTGAATGTCTAAGGTTGAGCTCGAAATTTGCAGACCAAAGGAACAGTTATGTAAGGCTATGTAGTCTGCAGAGACTGGAGCAGTAAGGTCATCTTAGTAAGAAAAGGACTTAGAAGAGGATGTTGTCATGTGCTGCCATGCAACTGTTCTGGTTCTCTGAATTTCCAAGTTACTTTACTATTTCATAGTAATTCTTGCAACAATACATTTTTTTTAAAAAATGTATTGCTCCCTAGATTACATGAAAACCATTTGGAACTCTTTAGAAACCTGCAAATCGGATTGTGTATGACCTCTGTTGAAAATCATTAGTAGTAATTGGTCATTCTTTATTTCAGTCTATTTGAAATTAGTGTCCACCAGCCACTAAAATTGTGATTTCCAGAACAGTGAAAGCATTGGGGGGGGGGGAGGGGACTGTGGGTATCATCCTATAGCTGTGATGGTGAACCTATGGCATGCATGCCAGAGATGGCACGTGAAGCCATTTTCCCCAGCACATGGCAGGGAAGAGGAGGAAGAGGCGCACGCCTGTTCCTCCTCCTTCCTGCCATCCAAGGCCTTCGGCTGACTCTCCAAAGGCAGTGAAGGCTGGGGATGGCTTGTGAGGAGGAGGAGGAGGAGGAACAGGCATGTGCGTGTTCCTCTTCTTCTCCTCTGAAGGCCTGGGAGGGCAGGGGGGAAGAAGTCCTGCCGTGGAAGTCCTGTCCCCAGAGGGCAGAAGTCCTACCCCCCCCCCCCACACACACACACACCAGGTAACACCCGGTGCCAGAAGACCTTTTAGTCTGGGCACTTGGTCTCTAAAAGGTTCGCCATCACTGTCCTATAGTAACATAATAATGGGGGTGAAGGGAGCTATTCTGGCCCTTTGTACTCTGTCCAAAGTACTCCACCCCATCTCACAGTCATCAGACCTCAGGATGGACTGCTGTTGCTTACCAGAAAGAAATGGAAGGGTGCAAGTTAAATTATGAAGATGTAGTTGCTCTTTTCTCCCTCTCCCCCGCAACCTGAAATCAGCTGTTACTTCATAATCTGAATCTTCTCCCTCCTCCTTACCAGTAAGCACTAGCAGCAGGAGGGACTCTTCCAAGGGCACTGGGAGGACATGATACTGCATGGGGTGAGTGTCACACTCTGTCTACTCAGTAAAGGATCTCAACCTGCATCTAAAACATATTGCCTTTTGTCTAGGGCTCTTTCCCTACAAGCACAGAGAAAGAGTTTACCTGTATTCTAATTAGTTTCTTTTTAAACATTGCCAGTGGGTTGATGTTGCCACAGTTATCTAACCCAGATCAACTTTTGTACATTTCTCATGTAGATACAGAACTGAATAGGCCTGATGGAATGTGTAACAAAGTTCCAGATGTTTCATCCCACTATAAGAAAGATAATAGTTGGAAAACCTGTTGCCAGATTTTTAAAAATCAGTGTAATAATTGTAATTAGTGTAATAGGAGGAGCTGCAACAAAGTGTTGCATAACTTCCCAGCCCATTAAATTGGTTTTGCTCAGGAGTTCCAGACAGTGGCCCTGAACAGATGGGCTGAATGGCTTCTGGCCATTTTGGAGGTTTGCTGCTTACATGACGCACACCTCCAAAGTGGCCAGAAGTTGCAACAAAGCTGCACTCCAGTCCTTAGGACTGGAGCAAAAAGGAGCCCAGAAAACCCAACTTCTGGCTGGTGCTGGTCAGACCCCACATTTGCAGCCTGCCTTGGGAGCAGGCCATGAGGACAGCGGGGTTCCAACCCACTTCTGGCTGGAGTGGACCCAGGCCACTCTTTCACGCCTGTCTGCTCCACCCCACTGTTAAACAAGAGCTTTGCCCAAAACACATGGGCCAAAAGAAGCAGCTTCCAGCTACATTGGAGGCATGCCATTTATATGACACATGTCTCCAACACAGCCAGAAGCCACAGTGAGGTTACACTCTGGCCCTTTAGACCGAAGCAAAAAGGAGCTGGGTTAATCCGGCTACGGCAGTGCAGTTTGGATCTGCCGGCAGTGGCCAACTTTTGGAGCAGGCCGTGTGGTCACTACAGACCCAATCCACTTTCAGTTGGAGCAGCCTTGGGCCACATTTTCCTGACCATCTGCTTTGTCCCTTTGTAGTTTTTGGGTTATACTTTCTCTACTGTGCTAGAGTAGGGATGTAATTTATTTCAAAATGAGGTTTTGAATGAAGCAACAAGTAATTTTAGCTATTTTTTTACCAGTGCAAGAAGATCTTCAAGGACTGTGCAGTTGTCAAAGTACATACACAGTTAGGGATTTATCCTGTGCAAAATTCACAAAAAGGTTTTTTTGTTGTTGTTAAGAAAACATTTTTTTATGCAGGAAACACAAACTGCACAGAAAATGCTATATTTATTAGTTTTTTTGCACAATTTCTTTGCATGTTTTTGTCTACAGCAAACAGTACTTTCTCTGCAGAAGATAATATTTCAGCACATAAATATTTTTGCACTGAAATTGCTCTTTTCTGCACACAAAAGAAAACACATGTGAATTTTATGCAGAATAAATCCCAAACTGCAAAGATACTTGTCACTTCAGGATTCTTCTTGTCAGGGTTTCCAACACTTATTAAACACATTTTGGACCCCCTTTATTTTTAATATTGTGGAATATTCTTTCAATGGCTGTTATAGAAAAGGCTAGGTAAAGTATGTGTGTGTGCATGCACACATGCACACTTTCAAGTCACCTGTTGACACCATGAATTTCATAAGAATTTTTTTAGGCAAGGAATACTCAGAGGTGGTTTTGTGTTCCTTCCTCTGAAATATAACCTACAGCACCTGGTATTCCTTGGCAATCTCCCATCCAAGTTCTAATCAGGTCTGATCCTGCTTAGCATCCAAGGTCTTTAGTGTAATACATCTGTCCATTGCTTTTTGCAACCAAAGCTCCATGAGATTACAGTAGAGCAAAACAGTGTGTTGCTTTTGCTATAAGTCTGCAGGAGCAGTGATTCACCTTTTTAAATATATTGCTGCTCCTACAAACTATTAAGAGAGAAAACTTGCTTTTTGTCCAAAAAAAAGTATGGTCTGGGGAACTCAGAGAAAATTGATCTTGTTGAGGTTGCCTTTCTCTCTGTTAATGTGTACAGGTTTGGCACTGGCTGCCAGTCATAAATCGAAGAAATTTAGTGGAAGGAGCACTGAAAAATGGAAAGGAGGAAGTGTCCCTTTTTCTTTACTTCCTTCTGAAAATGGGATTTTTAAAGCCATATGATGTTCCAGCATTTCTGTAAGTCCTAGCCCATGGAGTATCCTAGCCCTTTGGATATTTTTGTGAAGCTCAGGCCCCCAGGAGTAAAATATTGCCCCCCAAAAAATATGCTTGCCCCCAAATGCCCTCTAGGGTGTGGGGTTGGGCATTTTCCCATGGTCACCCTATCCTGACCAATTTAGGCCCATGAGATCAGGAGGTGGCTTCCACTCACTTTCTATTGTTAAAAAAGGCTCTCCTAGGTCTAAAATCACCCTGGGGCGATAGAAATATGGTGAAAATGACTTCTTACTCTCTAGAGCAGGGGTCGGCAACCTATGGCCCCCGGTAAGCAAAAGTTGCCTACCCCTGTTCTAAAGGCATCCGGTAGCAAAGAAGGAGGTTTTTTCCCCAGGAGGTTGTGATGGGGGAATGCAACCCTCCAAGGTCTCCTGGGAGGCTAATGTGCCTTCTAGCCTTCCACAGTTGGCCACCCCTTTCCTAGCCCATGTGAAGTGTATCCCACAGAATCCTCAAACTCAGGGAAAGGGCTGGTGTTTGCCTCTTTTGTACTGCACTTTTGAACCGCCATGGGTATCTCTAGATTACGTGCCAATTTACAATGCTTCTAAAACCCTGTTGTTCCAAACTAAGAGTTAGGGAAGCAATAATGCCCATAATTGTACTACATTTGTGATATAGTCTGAATCCTTTGGAAGGACCCAGAGCTTCAAAAACTTGATTGTTGATTTTTTGATTTTTTTCCCCCAGATGACAGCTCTCAGAATTTATCAGCCAGTATTTACTGGCCCTGAGTATTTGCTGCTATAGAATGAAACAGAAGTGCTCATATGACCTTTTAACAAGAATCATCCCTTGGCAGCAGCTGGTCCCCAGTTTCAATTCTGGTGCTGAAGAACATCTACCCTGACTAGAACCTGAGTCTTTTGGCCAAGATGGAATCCACCCAAGCACTAAATCTGCTGGCTGCACAGCCACATCATAATGTTTTCCATGTGATGAAGACATCACAGTACTAATACAGGATGTGTGATGATATTTAGTTCTATGAATAACCATCCCTTCTGACACAGACACACACCCACACATAGATCTCAGTGTGTCCTTTAGCTACATACTTGAGGCCTCGTTTCATAAAATGATGATCATTGCATGGGACATACTTCTTTGTGATAGCAGTCAGTCTGTATCTGAAAAACTGGTAATCTCAGAGATATACAAAGCTGCTAAATAAAAGTATACCTATAAATTAGATATATATTTTTTTAAAAAATCCCCAAATGTCCTATTTTTATTTAACTAACAGAGGCCCTCCAGTCTACCTTGCTTTTTTTTTTTTAAGCTTTATACTTTGGCAAAACAGAGTTTAGTATCAGGAATTATTATAGTCTTGAATATAATAGTATGGATACTAATGCTCTGAAAAAGCTAAAATACATACTAGTACAATTTGAACAATTCCCTTAGTCTCCCTCACCATGAAAAATAGCAGCATAACTGTAAACAGAGAGGCCAAAGACCCCTTGCTTCTGTTTCACAGGGTGTTCCAAACACCAGTGCTATTATTCACAGGAAAAATTACTGTAAAAACACTTCCTAAACTTGTAATAAATTGAAGTCAGTGGCTTTTCTTCACAATGCCAAACTCAGACATGTGGAATTAACAAAGGACTATCTAATAGGAAAAAAGTTTCATGGTGTTTTTGATCAAATGCAAACATCACCCAGACTTAACAAATGTAAACAACTATAGTAAAATTTCATACACAATTGAACACATGCATAAATACGGAGGGGGGGGGGAGTAAATACTACAAATGCCTGAATGCCTGTACTTGCAGGTGTTTATTATGTACAACAAAGATTATTCTCTGTTATAGTAGGAGCACACATTATTTGTATGGCCTTGTGCATTTTAGCATGTGTGAAACAAGCAGTTTATATTACTGGATCCCCTCATCAAGTCCCATTATATACAATGGCATAGTAAAATGGTGTCCCTTATATATAAAAAAAGCAGAATCAAGGCTTGCTTTTTGGAATTTATATATTTTTGGAATATTTTCAAGCTGTAGATAGTTGAATCTGTGGATAAAGAATCCTCCCTCCGTTACCATCCGATGTCATCGGGGGGAGAGACACTAGGCCAACACCATCGGGCCTAAAATAATAATAAGAGCCCTCCCTCCATTACCATCCGATGTCATCTGGGGGAGAGACACTAGGTCGAGCACCATCGGGCCTAGACTAAGAAGAAGAGCCCTCCCTCCATTACCATCCAATGTCATCTGGGGGAGAGACACTAGGCTGAGCACCATCGGGCCTAAAATAATAAGAGCCCTCCCTCCATTACCATCCAATGTCATCTGGGGGAGAGACACTAGGCCCAGCACCATCAGGCCTAGAATAAGAAGAGCCCTCCCTCCATTACCATCCGATGTCATCTGGGGGAGAGATACTAGGCCCAGCACCATTGGGCCTAGACTAAGAAGAAGAGCCCTCCCTCCATTCCATCCGATGTCATCTGGGGGAGAGACACTAGGCCCAGCATCACCCAGCCTAGAATAAGAAGAACCCTTACTTCTTAAAGGATGGGTGGATTCGGGATTTTATGTTCTGTTTATATATGTATATGGAAATTGTAATGTCGTAAGCCGCCTCGATTGCTCTGCAGAGGGGCGGGATATAAATAGATATGATGATGATGATGATGGGGATGGGCTGACTGATCTATTTTGCTAGATTGAAATTCATACATTTCCAGTGCCCTTCCAAACCACAGAATTAAAACACTTACGGTTCCGCTTTAAAATCCACGACAATTGGTGTTTGGTATTTAAGTTTGGTATTTAGAATTCTCAGCCTGAGAGCTCCTCTACTTAATCTCCAAACTACAAACCCTAGGACTTCCCAGTATTCATCCATGGCAGTTAAAGGAGAATATATCATTACACTTGTGTAGTGTGAAAGGATCCACAGATTCTGTGGCCAGGGTGGAATATGGGTTTTTCTTTCTTGTTCAGACTTGATGAGGCCTGTTTGACAGATACAAGTGCACACATTCTTATATGGAACTGTTTTTGTGAAGGTCATTGTTGCAGACATGTAACCCACCTCTTTAATAAAGATCTTTCATTCAAGGCCTGTCTGAATAAATGTGCTTTATAGATCTGTGCTATGTTTGGTTTATATCCTGAGTAACGTATTCCTTAGCTTTTCTAGACTTCTGCTTTCTTTGTGTCTGAATCCTAAGAGGAGAAAAAAAACTACTGTAACATAGGGCTGTACAGACCGGCACTTTAGAACAGCCTGGGGGTGGAGTGAGGGCGTAGTGACCACATGTCAGTCGCCCTGATGCCACCATCACGCTGCCCACCTGACCAGACGGCGGGTGGCGAAAGGGCATGTCTTTAATACAGCATTTAGACACACTGCGCCAAAGAAACACCAAAAAGCTATCACTACTGCGGCAAGGGAAGCCTTTTGCCACTCTAAAAAGGAGTGGCATTTTGCCAGTTCTTTTTAGAGCAGCAAAGTGCCGGATCAGGGCTGTGGCATGTGGTTGCCACGGCCCCGATCCAGTGAGCAAAGGGGCAGCTTGCCACCGTCCGTTTTGGGCGGTCTGTTCAGCCCCATAGTTGTATAAAGCTAAGAATATTTTCAATAGTTTTTCCTGGGTTTTTCGAGCTGTGTGGCCATGTTCTAGACGAGTTTCTTTCTGATGTTTTGCCAGCATCTGTGGCTGGCATCTTCAGAGAACATCTCTGAAGATGCTTGCCACAGATGCTGGCAAAACGTCAGAAAGAAACTCTTCTAGAATATGGCTACACAGCCCGAAAAACCCACAAAAAACTATGGCTGCTGGCCATGAAAGCCTACGACTTCACAATATTTTCAGTGTTTCTAATTTCTTGGTAACATCTTTTTTTTAATTATAAATTTATTAAGTTAAAAACATACAATTATACATATACCTACAGACCAACAGAAATCAACACATAACATAAATCAACACATAACAAAGAGTAACATCTTTGACTGAGATTTGTGCAATCTCAAGTACATTTATGTTTGGTTTTGTCGTCTGTGTTGTAAAACCATGGTTGCTGTTGTTGTGTGCCTTCAAGTCATTTCTGACTCATGGCGACACTAAGGCATACCTATCATGGGGTTTTCTTGGCAAGTTTTGTTCAGAGGCGGTTTGCCATTGGCATCCTCTGAGGCTGAGAGAGTGTGACTTGCCCAGGGTCACTTAGTAGATTTACATGGCTAAGTCGGGATTTGAACCCTGGTCTCCAGAGTCATTTAGTCCAAGGCCCAAACACTACACCACGGTGGCTTTCACCTTATATATGGTTGATGAAGGATGTTCTAATGCAGAAGACTTTGATGAAGGCAACTTTTCACTTCAGCATGGATTAGGTTTTCCTGTTTTTCAAATATTAAATAAGCATATTTACAGTTGATAGTTCTCAGAAAACATTGCTGTAAATCACTACTATATCTCTGTCTATTCCCACCGTTTCCCTTTATTTTGATTCAGATCATAATAATACCCAGGACCCTGCTCTACCTATGTGGACAATACAGGCAAATGTCTTCTTCCTTTTCTCTGGGGAAGAGATTTTTTTTTGGCGTGATTTTATGTGTTATTACTTGGGCCTAAATAGACCTCAATCTAATATCTAAGAGAATCCATCTAGTTCTGCATAACATAGGCAGAATTAAGTCCTGGAATGATGTCATGAGATTCTGATCTTAGCCATAAAATTGGTTGTCACTGAGTGTATGATGGGACACTGAGGAAGATTATGATTGACAATCTCTTTTATTAGAAATTATGGAGGAAGAGAACCGGTCTTGGAGGCATAGCTGCCTTTTTCCAGAGCAGGTTTAACTATAGAGAAGGGAAAAGGAACATAATGGCTGACAGCTAAAATGGACTTCAGCTTCCATCACCACTCACTATTAACTGTACTGGCTAGGATTGATGGGTGTTATAATCTAACCATATTTCTTTTTCTTCTTTTTTTTTTTTTTTGAATAATCTTTATTATTTTCCATCAATTATTAAAAACAAACAAATAAACATCAAATACATAACAAACCATCCCAACATCCCAACAAAGACATTAACAAACTTATAAACTAACAAATTAAAACGACTTCCAAGTGTCTATAAATCCTCTCATTTCTCACTGAAGTTGTCTTCCAATTGGAGTTGTTAAGATTTAACATAAATATTTTTTTACCCTTTGTTTTATTTCATAAACATGGGTTCACTATATTTTCTATTTTTTTCTCTTTAATCTTATATTTTCTCTATTATTAGTTTGAGAGTAAATTTTCTTATTTCTTTAGTTTTTGTATGTTATCCTTTAATCTTTGCATAACTGGCATCCATTCTCGTTTATCTGTCTTTTTATTTCTCAATAAGCAGGTCAATTTGTCCATTTCCATACTTTCTAAGAGTTTCGTATACCATTCCATTATTTCAGGCGTTTTGCCTTCTTTCCATATAGTAGCATATACTATTCTCGCCATAATAATCATATAGAATAATATTTTCCCATTTGTTCTCTCTAAATCCTCATTTATCAATCCTAAAAAAATAGATCTTTGGATCTTTGGCAAAATCAATCTGTAGGATTTCTTTAATTTCTATGTGGATTTCGTTCCAATATTTTTTCGCAAATGGGCAGAGCCACAACATATGGAAAAATGTGCCCAGATGTTTTTTGCATTTCCAACAATTATTGCATTTATCCTTTTTGATTTTTGCTAATTTTGAAGGTGTATAGTACCACTTGTACTGTAACTTATAATAATTTCCCCTTAAATTGTAATTGAGAGTGTGTTTTAGCTTCGTTTTCCATATTTGTTCCCATTTTTCCATGTGGATAGATGTTCCTAGATCTCTTGCCCATCTTATCATACATTCTTTCACCTCCTCAGCTTCTGTATCCCACTTAAGTAATATTTTATAAATTTTATCTAACCATATTTCAAATGTAATCTACACTTGTTTCATTCTGAGAGCAAGAAAATATCAAAATTTTTCACAAACATTTTTGTTTGTTTTATTTCACTATTTTTGGTGCATTTTTTGACTTTTATGAATATTTCATAAATATTCACACAACACCCCACCTTTTTGTGCAAAACCCATTCACAAAATTTATGCAAAAAAGTTAAGATTTTTTTTAAAAAAAGGCTTGTTGTCTCTCTCCCCCGCCCCTCAATCATGGAATCATCAAGGATTAGAAAATATGAGAATATTATTTATGTGCCTACATCTGAAGGGCCATACATTTCCAAAGTATGCTTACTTTGGTCCATATGTAACAAATAAAGTTCATATTATGAATGCTGTGCCATAACTCACAGTCCCATCCATGCCATTTCCTGCTGAATTTTGAAAGTTTTAGCTTTGATTGTCCATAGGTTACTGAAAGTTGTTATATTTATTTCATTATATCTAAAGGAATACATCTCTAAACGTTTTTATTTCCTGTTGGGGTTCCATGTGACTTAGTGGAAGGAATGGGATGAGAAACTTCTGTGAATTTACTTAACTCAGTCCTCTAGCATTCAAGATAGAGATGATGTTCCTTTACCTCCTTTAAGATCTGATAATGAAGTCTCATGTGATTTGGAAGTCTTGTGGATCTTTCTGGTGTGGAACAAGCTGGCATTTTGGGACTTATTTAAGGCCAATGATGTTATTTTAGAGCCCTCTTTTCTCAGCTTGTTGAAATCTATTTGCACACCCTATACAACAGTATGGGCTCATTTTTCCTATTCCATACTTCTCACTGCTTGATTGACTATTTTCTTTCCAGTTCCTTCC